>OY986439.1:211449405-211529799 GCA_963920525.1 Dichetophora obliterata
TTTTATTTTTATTTTTATTTTTATTTTTATTTTTATTTTTATTTTTATTTTTATTTTTATTTTTATTTTTATTTTTATTTTTATTTTTATTTTTATTTTTATTTTTATTTTTATTTTTATTTTTATTTTTATTTTTATTTTTATTTTTATTTTTATTTTTATTTTTATTTTTATTTTTATTTTTATTTTTATTTTTATTTTTATTTTTATTTTTATTTTTATTTTTATTTTTATTTTTATTTTTATTTTTATTTTTATTTTTATTTTTATTTTTATTTTTATTTTTATTTTTATTTTTATTTTTATTTTTATTTTTATTTTTATTTTTATTTTTATTTTTATTTTTATTTTTATTTTTATTTTTATTTTTATTTTTATTTTTATTTTTATTTTTATTTTTATTTTTATTTTTATTTTTATTTTTATTTTTATTTTTATTTATATTTATATTTTTATTTTTATTTTTATTTTTATTTTTATTTTTATTTTTATTTTTATTTTTATTTTTATTTTTATTTTTATTTTTATTTTTAGTTTTATTTTTATTTTTATTTTTATTTTTATTTTTATTTTTATTTTTATTTTTATTTTTATTTTTATTTTTATTTTTATTTTTATTTTTATTTTTTTATATTTTATATACATTTTATATACATTTTAATCTGAAAGCGATACTTTTCACTCCCTCATTAAGTCACAAATTAATTTTCTATTTTTTTCAGTATATCATAGAAGCAACCTTTACCTGCATATATAAATTTTTATCAATACATCTATTCTCAGCGAATAAAAATTGCATGCAACAACTGTGCTGTTTCGTTGCTGAAATGACTTTCTCCTTATTCTGACGATATTGTTTTTATTTATATCATGAGGTCAAGGTTACGGTAGGCTGAGACGACAACCGCTGTACGTGCTTAAACCATACCACACGTACCACGGCTTACTTAGACCAATAAGATCCATCGTGATACCGCTGCACACACGGCCTTCCGTCCGAGTGGAACCACATTGAGCTGTCCTTGACAGGTCGTCAAGCTCGGAAAAGAAGAACGACCACAGATAGTTATGCCTTCTTCTAGCGAGCGTGGGACAGGAAGAACATAGAAGGTGGGAGATGGTTTCTTCCTTCTTCTCGTCTCTGCAGTTTCTGCAGAAGTCATTTGCGATGACTCTCAATCATGAGGTCAAAGAATTAACTTTTACAGACGTTCCATATTTTTTATCGTAGCGCTTATAATTAGCGATTTCTAGTTTCGTAAAATTTCGGAAACTAGCGATGTGAGACGTTTATCTGTACCGTCAAAAGGCTCGTATAACTACTTTTATCTATTCCTATTGGATGCTTCTTTTTTGGAGCTTCCAACATATTTGTTAACTAACATATTCTAATATGTTATTTTCATAAAAGATTTTACACTTATTTCTACAGTTGTTTTTAAACTGCCAATAAAATTGGTCAGCATATCGACAGTTGCTCAAACTGTCACATAAAAAATTGCAATCTTTCAGTTCCAGTTGACAGCAAAAAGAAAAAACGTGCAGTTTTTCTTAATTATTGCAATTAGTGGCAGTTTTTTGCGGCTTGCTTTCCAATCGCAGCGCACCATAGCCGCATAGGGCGTACCGCGTACCGCCTCGACGTCACAACAATTGCACAGTAATTATTTAATTGCAGCGTTTTTGTTTTCTTGCTGCTGTTGCTGCTGTTGTTGTCACCAATTGATGAACCTCTAGTCAATTGACACCAAGAAAAACACTTGACGCTGAAAGAGACAAGTTGCAGGCAATGATCGTTGATCGTTGGTAGAAGCAGAAAAAAAAGAATCAAGCATGCGTTAAGATTTGTCATAATTGATAAGCTTGGTTCTAGTGCGACGTTTGCGTCATCGTAGTAACTTCCGAAGGGCTCACTTCAAACTTTGTCGCCGATCGTGCTCGTGAGAACCAATTGCCTTGAGGCAAGATCGGTTTATGTTCGAAGGCAGTGAGTATGACAATGACAGCAACACAATTTTATTAATAAAGCTGCTTTTTTATCGTTGTGAAGTGAACTTTTCTCTTTTTGTTGCCAACAGAGTAATGATAATTACAATTGAAGCCGATTTTAATGACGATCGAAGGTAAAATGATTTTATAGCTGCGTTTAAATCACAACCACCAAACATAATGAACAGCAAAAAACCGCTCTGGTTGTTGACGACATTTTTCACATAACATTGACAGCAGCAAGAAAGCGCTAATTATTGCTTTAGACCTGGTGGCAGCGCCTAGTTGTGCCTCAACAACTGATCGTGTAAAAGGTGCATGGAGAACAAACAGAACACAGCTGTTGAAAAATGCAAGGCAGCAACAACAATCACAATAACAACAACCAAATCAATTTTGCAGCTCATTATCAGCAAGTGTTGCCGATCATGTCGCTTTAAGCCGCTGCTTACTTGAAGCTGATCATTGATCGTTGCTGCAATGGAATGTCAATAATTTTATCATATTGTTGCAGTTGTTTTTGCTGCTGTTGCTGCTGGTGCATTTCGATTGGTGGCGGCTGTGATCAAAAGTTTTCACCATCGCTCAAGCGGTAAAGATCACTCATTCAGTCAGCTAGTCAGTGAGTCCCTTAAATGACACAACTGTTGTCCGCTCCAGATGTTCAGCGACAACAGCAACAACTTTTCCAATTATTCGCTGGAATTGTTCGCATAGCATTTGTTGGCCACAAAAAAGTTATGTATTGATTTGTTTGCTTTGATTTTTTGGCACTTAAGCAAAAATGAGCTGAATTTTTGAATTGGCTGAATTGGAGAATTGGTTTGGTTGCCACGAAACACGAACATTTTTGTCTCACGGTAAGATTTCGATATCATGTGATTCAAAGGCGTGTGATCGATTTTATAGGTCAAACAAAGAAATGAGTTCAATAAACTCATGAGATTGAAAAAGATTTCAATGAAAAAACACACTATTATTAGAAATGTAATGCAAAGAATAAAATCCTACAACCTGTCAATTTTGCAAGCTGTTCTTCGATATCCATCAAGGCAAATCTTTTAAGCCAAACGTACAAAAACAAAGTATGCTACTCCTTACAATCAGTTCTTTATTCTTTACGGAGAGTTAATCGAGCAAAATAAACCGTTTTTATTTGCTTGAATTCGCAAAGTCCTTGCAAAAAATTGCAAAACCAAAGGGATAAAAATGACATCAATGACTGCCAACTTGATGACGGCGTGATGTCTTTAGGGAATTTAGCGAAGACAATGTTACTACGACAAGCAGACAGAAAGGGATGAAGTACCACATAATACTAGGTAAATAAGTGTGAAATCCTTTGTGCGAAAAGATTTGTGCATAAGCATGCAAAATAAAAAAAAATATGTAAGGTTAATCTATGAAACCACAAAAAACATGTCAATTGTGCAAATTTTTATGGTATCAATTACATAATACATCAATAGATCGAGCTAGTGACAGAGAATACTTAAAAGCTGAATTAACAGGCTCTACTATCAGAATTCAATTCAACACTTTGACAAAAGAACAGTAAAAAAGTTGAAGGATGTGAGGCTATACATGTCTTGTAGATTAATATTAGGTGCAAAATTTAAAAATAGAGTCTTTTATCATCATCAATCAATAGACATCAATCAAGTTACAGGCAAAAATAAAAAAACAAACTTTTTAGTAATTCTTTGGCGGAAACCGATTTTCAAACGCATTTTCTTCAAAATATGAGACAGTTCACATTTTACATTTATAATGTATTTTTTTTCGTGATATTAAAGAATTTACTACACAGTTGAAAAATCTTTGAAAATTCGTATATTAAATTAAAAAATATTTGAAAAATTTTTAATATCTGATGAAATCACTTTTGATTTTGGTACAGATGTTTTTATTTGTACGAATATTTTTTTCAAAAAATCAGTGGTTCTTTTGAAATCCATTAGTTTTTTTAGCATTGTGATTATGAATAGTCATAGAAAAATGTAGTTAGTAAAAACCAAATTTCTGCGGAAGAAAATGTAGTATGTTTTTAATGTATATCCTTAAAATAAAACTTATGTGTAGGAAACAAATGTAAAAGAATTAAATTCAAAGTAAACTTATGTGGGTATTGGATATATGAAGGCTTCATTGCTTTGATAAGAACTTTTAACAAGAGATAGGCATGGCTCTTATCCCATTTTCCCAAATCTTAAACAAAGATTTATTTTTGGAGAATTTTAAAAGGTAATTAATGACGTCAATTTGTATAAGATGTTGGTATAATTTTTATTCGACTTAATTCTCCAACAAAAATACAAATGTTTATTTAAGACTCAGCAAAGGCTAAACGAGGGTCGAACAGCGTCCGAATAAGGATCAAACGGTAACCGATGTGCTGCATATTTGGCCAAACATTATGTCTTAAAAGTGTTTCAGCAAGTTTAATTTACAACAAAAAAATTATGGTTGTGTTGTTGCGCATGCATTTGTTAAGCAAGATTCCTTCACTATCTTCAGCAAGTTCACTAGGTTTTTTTTATATGGAGTTTTTTCGTTCTATTTTTCTGCTTACTCAAATAGCTGCTGCTCGTTTCTTGAATTGATTAAAGTAATTTTGGTCTGTAAAGAACTTGTTGTTGTTGCAACTTGTTGCTTTATGACTTTGTTTGGCATAAAGCTCAAATATAATTTTTAAAAACATATAATTTTTTTTTCAATAAAAATAAAATAGTTATTAAGACACCCGTTGAATTTAGTTTTTGAAATTTTCAGCATAAATTTGTATTAAAAATAGACGGAAAACTCTGAAGTTTTAAAAAAAATTCAAAGGATTTGGGTGTGGTGAAGCGTATGATCAGAAACGTGTATAAGGGGGTCGTCTGTAAGTAGAGAAATTAAATTTTAAAAAATTTAGAAAAATTAAAAAAGAAATTGGAAAATTTTCATTTCGTAGCGTAGGCGTTCAACTTTAGCCTAATAAACTTTTTTAAATATATTTTTTTTTCTTTATGTATATGGAACAAAATAACTCACCTGCGTGGCATTTTTCACTTTTCTTTGAAATACTGCACGAACTGGCTCAAAACTGGCTCAAAACTGGCTCGAACTGGACAAAAAAAAATCCAACAACAAAAATTATTACAGACTGAGACCAACGGATTCTGGCGAAGGATTCTACGGATAGATTCTTTCAAAGTGATATGGACTGGGCATTCTTACACAGTCACATTTTATTTTGTCTTATTAGTATTGGTGCGCTTTCGAATAGCGCACACTGAGCGAAATAGTTGCCAGAATTATCTAGATTGGCAAGTTTGTATGTTTATATAAACAATGCAATGAATCTTAATAGGTAATATGTATGTATGCAAATCTACGAAATAAAAAATATATGCATTGGTATTATAAATCTACAACTCAAAAGTTTATTTTTTTAAGAGTGTAAATAAAATTTGCGACTTAGGACTTCACACCAGTGTTGCCAGGTTAGGGGATTTCCCCATAGATTTAGGGGTTTTTTAACTATGTTCAGGGATTTTAAGGGTAATAAATCGTTACAGGTTTTTTTAGGGAGATTTAATGTTTTTAGGGGTTTTTTAGAAGTAGTTTAAAAATTGGCCTTTGGAAATAAAGTTTTCTTACTTATTCTTAAAATTATGCGAAAAATGAAAGAAAAGAAGTGGGTGAAGATGGAATAGCTATTAAATTTATAAAAATAATTTTACCTTTCATGTTTATAATACCTTTCATGTTTATAAAATAATTTTACCTTTGACACACATAATGAATCACTGTTTCACAAGTTCTTGCTTCCCTGATGCGTGGAAAGCTGCTACAATCATTCCTATAGCTAAAAAACCCAATGCCTGTGAACCGTGAGATTTTCGTCCGGTAAGTCTTTTACCAGCTTTATCAAAAGTATGTGAGTCTCTCATGGCTGTACAAATCTCCGAACACATTAGAAAATGTAACCTTATGTCACCACTTCAATCTGGTTTTCGACCTGGCCACAGCTGCTCTACAGCTATTGTGAAGATCCTAGATGACATAAGATTATCATATGATATGGGGCATATAAGCTTGCTTTGCATGTTGGACTTTTCAAAAGCATTTGACTCTGTTGACCATTTATTACTATGTCAAAAACTAGAACTTAATTTTGGGTTTTCTATTACTGCGGTCCGTCTGTTATATAATTACTTAGTTGGAAGGTCTCAAAAAGTAAGGGTGGGAAATAGTCTGTCTGCTTTTAACAATTTATCCTGTGGAGTTCCTCAAGGCTCGGTACTTGGTCCGCTTTTATTTGCAATGTTTCTTAATGATATTTTCAGCAAATGCCGTCATGTAACCATGCATGCATATGCTGATGATCTTCAGCTGTACTTGTCCAAACCAATTGATCTTGTTGATGATTTATGTATTGAGGTAAATGAAGACATGAGTAAAATAGTAGATTGGGCTAAAGCTAATAAGCTTAATCTTAACCCTCTTAAATCATTTGTTCTGCCAATTTTTAAGTCTAGATACTCTTTTTCTGATATACCAGCCATGTTTCTGAATGGAGTCGACTTGAAATTTATAGGTAAAGTTAAAAATCTCGGTTACTATATTAACTCCTCACTTTCCTGTGAAGATCATATAAACTCTGTTGTTTGTAAAATTGACTATATCCTACGGAACCTGAGGAGAACTGCATCATTTGTGCCTGTTGAGACTAGACGAAAGCTAGTGGTTCAACTCATAATGCCAATAATTTCCTACTCAGAAGTTGTATACAGTAAGCTTGATTCGAGGTCAAAGCTTAAGTTACAACTTGTGTTTAATAATGCTGTCAGATACGTTTATGGTCTTAAAAAGTTTGACCGTATAAGTCATTTCAGCAATCGAGTACTTGGTTGCAATATTTTCAATTATTTGGATGCTAGAAACTGTATTTTTTTGCATAACTTGATTTATACACAAACTCCTAATTACTTATTTAATAAGTTACAGTTTTGTAGATCGACCAGAAATATGAACCTTGTAATCCCTGTATACAATTTTTTGAATTCTAACAGTCTCTTTTTTGTGAACGCTATCAGAATGTGGAATTCGCTACCTTCAAGAATCAAAAGTATCCGAAATAAGCACAACTTTAAGCATGCAATATTCCAACACTTTTCTTGATACTATCTTTCTTCTTTCTCCTATTTTCTATTTTATTAATGTTATCTTCTTAATTATTTGATAAAGTTCCTTAAAGGTAATTTATACATGAGTCTAAATTCAATTCAATTATAATTTATTGTTAAAATTTAAGCTTATAACTAAATTTAATTTCTTGAGTGAAATGCATTTGTTTGTTGATTATAACTTAAATTTAAAATTTAAAGATAAATCTAGTCGTTGCTTACAATTTTTTTTTTAATTTAAAATAAGTAATTTAAAATTTTTTGTTTTTATTTATTTGTTGGTTATAACTTGTTGTTATTCTTTGATTTCTTACTGCATTTAAAAGACTTTGTTTTATATGTGAACATGATAATTAAATTAAATAAATAAAAAAAAATAAATAAAGAAGATTTTTGGCTTCTTGGGTATTTCAGCAACATTTTATAATTTGCAATCAATTGCAAAGTAAAGCGCGAAGCAAGTTTGAAGTGAAGTGGGAAATGATTGGTAAATTATTTTAAGTGCTGCCAATTCTGCTGTTTTTATATCTATGGAAAAAAACTGTATATATCAAATAGTGGGAGACGGAGCCTCTTTTCAAAAGTAAGACTTCATTTTAAGGCCAATTTCACATTGGACAATTGAAAACTATGAAGCTACTTTTTGCCCTTATTAAAGACTTCCAACAGCTCAGCCCTTTAAATACATAGGCTTGCATTACAGCTGCACTACTTTTCAGTTGCCCCCTATGAAATTTTTGCATGTTTTACGAAAAAAATGTTTGGGGGAATTTTAGAGGGATTTAAAATACAATCTAGTGGTAAATGGTGAAAAGCACCTGGCAACACTGCTTCACAGCATCACTGTCAGCGAATGACTGAATTATGTTTTCTTCTGTTGTAAACTTTGTGTACATGTGAAAAGTTACGCTCAGAGAGCGCTCAGTGTGCTATGGAGCGCCCAGCGCTGCTTTGGAGCATATATCTTGAAATTTTTTTTTCCTTAAAACTGTCTATATTTTATTTTCAGAATTTTTCTACTCTAAATTTTCTACTGATGGTATAAAATAAATTTAGTTATTTTGCATCTTGCTCGAAACAACATAAATGAAAATAACTAAAGTTTAATGAACTGATAACTTAACGAATGCATTAATGAGCACAAGAAAACAAAAAACCAAAAAAGTTCTTAAAAGTAATTGACTAAAAATGACATTCACGACTTTATTTACACGTTGAGTTGCCGTAGACCACAAAACAAAAACCCGATGCTAAATCCACACAAAGAAGATTTTAGCATGCGGAAGATTTAGCATTTTTGGCTTTGGCTACTAATAAACTGCTTTGTTGCTGTTGTTGTTGTTGTTGTTGTTAATACCAGATTCATGCAGTGGGCGTTTTTATGCCAGTTTCATTTAAATTCTCAGCCATTTGTTGTTGCTTATGTGACTGTGGGCGATTAAAACTGAATTCCGCACTCTGTGGCAACAACGTTCTCAACATCATCGTCGTTGTCGTCCGTGCTTTTAACAATTTAGCACATAATTTCGCACTTTTCTATGCACGATGTTGTTGTTATTGTTATTTTTTTATTGTTGTTGTTGTTGTTGTTGTTGTCTGCTATAATTTTATCCCCATTTATTACCAGAAAGTCACACAAAATTTTGACTAATTATTTTAATGCAGTGAAATAAAAGAAAATCATGCGTAAACATGTTGCACCAAGCGTTGCAGCAACATTCGAACAAGCGATCGTGTGTTGTTGATGCCCAGCAACATGCCCAGAACAGCAGCAGCATGACGAATGTCTTGTTAGACTGGAGGCAGGATGAGTTTTGTAGTGAAAGAAGTGGCTTCTCGGAGGTGTAGGAGAAGAGCTGCTTTCGGGCGAGGACTTTTAATGCAGATTTAGTGTCAACACAATATCGACCATGACAGCGACAGTGGATATATTGGTGTCGGTTTTAGTATGTGTGTGTTTGTGTATGGATTGTATGTTAAAAAAAAGAAAGATACAGCAACATTTCCATGCAGTTGTTGTGTAACGCGCACGTGGGTGGCAGACAGTCACTAAGTGACGCTGGACGTTGATCCTGTACATAAATTATGCCAGCATTTATAGCAGCACATTTGATGCTAATTGATTCGAAATTTTTTCAAAATTGATTATAAGCTTTGTTGAATGTTGCTAATTTTAGACCAGTTTTAAAATATGCTCTTTGGCATTCCAAATTTTACTATAAGACGAGTATTTCAATTCATTCAGTGCATATTAAATTTTCGACCATTTTTTGAAATTATACTAGTTTGGAATTTTTTGACATTTTAGGGAATACTCAATTTGAAGTGAATAAAATCTACTTTATTTTAGCTTAATGAAAATACTCCACTCCTACTTTTTGACATTTGAGAGGGCTCTCAACTTTGGTGTGAATAAAGTTCAAATTTGAAATCTCTGTTTGAGTGAGTACTCAAGAAAATTGAGGATGCTGACCACTTGCCTCCACGTGCTATTTCTTGTAAGAAGGCTCTATTTGTTCACAAATATTGATTCAGAGATATTTAATGAAAGTGCGAATAAGGAATTCTCGAAAATAATGAAGAAAAAAAAAAGAAAATGATGCAATTTAAGTGATGTAAATAAGTAATTAAGTGATCTTGGAAACATTTTCATCCTTTTAACTTTTGGAATTGCCTCACCACGAGCTTCTGTAGCATCATCAGACAAGAAATAATTGCTTAGCTATCGAAATTTAATTAGTACAATGATTTCAAATTTTCGCCTGCATCTAATTTTTGGCGCAAATTTTCTTTTGCGCGTTTCTATATTTACACACATATTTATTGTTTTTCCAATTTTTACGATTTACTGTCCTGTTTGATTATTTCACGCATCAATTTGAAAACTAAAATTGACATTTCTTATCTCATTATGACTGAGTGAGTGCAAGCAATTTGAGGGAACTTTTATTCACGACGAATTGAGTGCTCTCTCTGGACGAAACACTCTTCTCAAGAGAATCCTCTCAGAGTGTTCACTCAGATTTTATTCACACCAATCATTTTAGTTTTTTTCTTTTTATATCTTTCCTACAAAATTTTAAAAATGTTCATGAAAATTGTATTTACTTGCATTCCTTGTTTGGAAAGAAACAAGATTTTAAAAAGTCTGATGAAATTGTCAACGAATAAAAAAAAAATCCCTGTTCAAGAATAATAAAGAAAAATAATTTAATTAATTTTTCTTGAAAAAGCCCTTTATTCTTATATTGCATATATTGCTATCAATAAATTTTCGTTATCAAAACTCTCTCCATGAAAAGTCCATTCTATGGGCTCGTACTATGATGGTAATTTTTCTATCGAATATGACTCGATGCAAGTCTTACAAATAAAAAAGCCTTGAACTTTTTTAAAAGAGTACTAGCAACTTGTTTTTAGGGAAATTCTGCTCAAAGATCGAGTACAAATAAAATGTTAAAACTAAGACCGAACATCGGTCAAACAAGGGACGAATAGCGGCCGTTCAATGGAGACATTTTGGGTCGAACCATATTCGACGTTGGTTGAAAATCTAGTGAGCCAAATCTAATGAATACGGTGGGTGTTCAAGTAATTCATACTTTAATTCATTCAATTTAGCCATCGTTTAAGCACTTGTGTGAACACGTGCTTTGTCGACACACAGTTGGTAATGATGAAGCAGATTTCTTTAAAAATTCCACCATTTTTGTATAAAATTCTGTTGTTGATAAACCTTCAAAAGCAAAGAATTTTATCACTGCACGATATTTGGTTTTTTACATTGCTAAAAATACACTGCCACGTCAACTTCAAATTGCTTGTTATCAAAGATTGAATTGACGGATATAAATAAAATTATTTGCGTGTTGAAATGAAAAATGATATTAAAATTACGTATAAATTTTGATTCTTCTACTCGCTAATAGGTGTCGCTTTCCATACGCTTCTACCTAGCTGTAATCTACTTTTTGTATTGATTGTCATTAAAATATTAATGCCTATTTGATTTTCTTTTCTTAAACATTAAAACATTGGTTGTGGCACTCTTACAAACAAAAAGCTTTCCACGCTGCAAAAAGAATCGCATGATGGCAGAGAAAACTCTTTGCCCAGCAGCTGCAGCATGCCTCTTAATGCATTAAAATAAAAACACACAAAAATTCGTGATCTGATTAAGAAAAACAAAATTTTTTAAAAATTCAAATAGCATAAAATAACAAAACACTTACGTTCATTAACAAATCAATTTTTTTAAAGAAAGTTTAAGCAATCTTCAGCAACGGCCAATGTTCGATCCATGTTCGGCCACTTGTCGGACTATTTTGATTATTTTTTGCCGTATTTGATTGGCCATGTTACCCTTGTTTGACTGCTACCTGGACGATTATATATATTGTTGTAGGAAGACAGGATGATATGTGCATGAGATACACCCGGTTAAAAATAAAGCGTCGACTTGAACTCGGCTGATTGCTCGAGATTGATTCGCAAGATGTTGATGTGGTTAACGCACGATCGATCCCTGCAATCCAAGTCTGCTTGATGCCCTGTGTGTGTAGTAAAGATTCTAATATTGTAATTCTTAGGACTTTTCCACACTTGATCAAAACAACTCCAACGCACCTTCAACGCAACAGCGAAAAAGTTGAAAAGCAATGCAACTATAAGCCGAATGCTTTGAGACTTGCTTCAAAAATCATGCAATATGTGTAAGTTTGTAATTATATAATAACTCATGTTTTTCGACTTCTTGCACTAATTTATTATTTAATACTTGCTCATTCATACTGCAAACTAGTTCTTCTTCTTTTAGATTCTTTTAATGAAAAAAGAAACTAATTAATTCACTTATTCACCTTGATTAATATAAAGCATACTGCACTACAAATAA
This sequence comes from Dichetophora obliterata, assembly GCA_963920525.1. Classification (NCBI taxonomy): domain Eukaryota; kingdom Metazoa; phylum Arthropoda; class Insecta; order Diptera; family Sciomyzidae; genus Dichetophora; species Dichetophora obliterata. Next base: position 211,461,460 of record OY986439.1, read on the forward strand.
TTGAATTCACAAAACAAACAAACTGATGCAACGAGTCGCCGATGAAAGTTGCAGAAATTCGCGTTGCGTTGGACAGGTTGAGAACGTGTCGAGAACTTGTTGCGTTCAAGTTGCTTAATCTGAAGGTTCCGGTATAAATACACAGGCTAGCAACTTGAGTTGGACTGGCATTGACCTTAAAACAGACTTTAGAAAAGTAAATACCACTTGTTGAGGATATACGGCCTGAAAGGTAATGTCTAGCCAGTTTATGCAGTTCCTAAGATCGCAGATAGCTTTTTTAGTATCTTAACAATTACGCTATACTGCCAGTCCCTGAAATAAGTTTAATTTGACAAATGGTTTACAGAATTAAAGAGAGCTTTTTTTGCTGTATGTTTTTTCATTGTAAATTAAACCTAACGCGTGATACGTAACATGTGCCAAAGCCAAAAATGCTCAGCAAGGTTTGCCATTTCACCATGAATATAGACATGCAATTGAACTGCGCTTGCTCGAATTGTATTATCGATATTCGTGCTTTGTGAGATGAAGATCCACTTTTTTATCGAAAAATTGTCTTCAGGGACGAAGCTCATTTTTGGCTCAATGAGTATGTTAACAAACAGAATTGCCTAATTTGGTCTGAAGAGCAGCCAGAGCCAGTTCAAGAGCTGCCAATGTACCCTGAAAAATGCACTGCTTGATGCGGTTTGTGGAACGGCGGCATCATTGGACCGTACTTTTTCTAAAATAATGAAAACTGCAACGTTACAGTCAATGGAGCAAGGTACCGTGCTATGATTAACGACTTTTTTTTGCCCAAAATGGAAGAATTGGACTTGGTTGACATGTCTAAGTGCCAGTCATGTTGACATGTCATTCAGTTGACATGTCGAAAAAGAGGCATGTCTAAGTGCACGTCTAAAAGGCATGTCTAAGTAAGAATGGAGGATATCGGCGATTACAAGGCAGGGAATTTACGGGTCACATTAAAAATTTTTAAAAATCTTTTAGGACCTTTAAACCTTTTAAAATCTCAGACAGGATGCTGCCGAAGGTAAACTTCTCAAAATGCTACAGGGTCGTTATACCCAATAGGCAACTATGGAGGAATGATAGCTTCACAGTTGATCCTGGCTCACAGGAATGATACACTGATGGGTCAAAACTCGAAAATGGAGTAACGGGAGCTGGAATATATGGTCCCAAGTTCCAAAAAGCTCTTCCAATGGGATACACACCGACAATATTCCAGGCGTAGGTATATGCCATTGAAGTATGTGTCAGAGAATGTCTCCACAGGAAATCAAAGAAGGCTCACATCTACATACTTTCAGATAGTCAAGCGGTTTTAAAAGCCCTTCAAGCCTACGAACTTGAATCAAGACTAAAATCCAACTGCGTAGAACTATTAAATTCGCTGGGACAAAGCAACAAAATAGAGTTATGGTGGGTTTCAGATCACGAAGGATTCGAGGGCAACGAAAGGGCGGACTGCTTTGTGAAACGAGGAAAGTCTCTAACTCTTATAGGGCCTGAACCGTTTTGTAGCTCAGCAAAAGGCTACATTCTAGAAAAAATTAGAATATGTTAAGATAAGACATTTCATTGCCTCTAAAACAACAATAATGGACAAAGGCAATCTAAGAAATTTTTAACGAAGCAAAATCCAAAGATTTACTCAAGCTTACCAAAGCAGACCTTATAATTCTCACTAGTTTCTTCACAGGTCACTGCTCACTCAGATACCATCTCAAAAAGATAGGTCTTTCTAAATCAGACGTCTGCACACTATGCGAGGAGTAAGAAGAAACCCCTGAATACATCCTATGTGAATGTATGGCAATCCACAGCCTAAGTCGACTTCATTTTGGAGGGTAAGTAGTGCCCCCCGTCAACAATTTGGAACACCAAGCCAAGACAGTGCTAAAATTTATAAGAAGCCTAAATCTGGAGAGTTAATTTAAGGGCATGCACAATAGATCCCATGGGTCGCGGTGCACATGGGCCCACTATAAACTAACTATGTAACTGGTTGTCATGTGGTTTCAACAAGACGGTGCCACATGCCACACGGCACGGGATACGATTAACGTATTGAGAGGCCAGTTTGTGGAGCAATTAATTTCACGTTTTGGAGCAGTTCTTTGGCCACCAAGATCATGCAATTAGACCCCATTAGACTATTTTTTGTGGGTCTACGGTAAATCTCTCGTGTACAGGGACAAGCCAGCCACAATTGTAGCCCTGAAAGACAACAATATACAGTGGTGGCCAAAACATATGCAACTGAAACATATTGGATTAAAAAGTCTTTGCAGCTTGGTAACTTATTTTAACCACATACTAAAAATGTATTTTTACTCATCTGTGGGCTTAAGCAATAAGGTATCACATTAAAATATTCGAATTTTTTGTTTTATTTTGCTACAATCGACACTTGCTTCGAAAGCCTTAAAATATGCTTGGCCAAAACAAATGCAACATCACTAAGTTCTTAAAATAACGGGATCTTTGCCGTTATTTTTCTGGTTGTTTCTGCATTGTGATGAAATTCAGCTTGCACAGAGTTGAAAAATCTTTCGTGTAACAGCATCGCGTTTTATTTTCTCAAATAAATATTTATATTAAATGGCTCGTGATAAATTCGGTATTGAGCTTCGAAAACGAATTATAGCCGACTTTTCCAATGGAATACCTCAAAAAGACATTTCAATTAAATATTATGTGCATAAAAGCTCGATTTCCCATATAATTTCTCGTTTTCAAGCAACGAAAAACATTTCGGTAGTCCATCGAGGAAGAAGACCGCGTAAAACAAGTGAGCGCAAAGACAATACCATTATCCTTTACGTAAAAAATAACCTTTTTCAAGCTCGTCAAAAATTGTTGAAGATCTCCAATTGCCAATTGCTGCTAGAAGTGTACGCAGACGCCTTGTAGATGCGTCCTTGCGGGCACGCCGCCCTGCCAAGAAACCACTCATTTCTAAGCGCAACCAATTGAAGCGACTGAAGTTTGCTAAGCAGCATTTAAATTGGTCGGCAGAAAAGTGGAAGACAGTTTTATTTAGCGACGAGTCCAAATTTCACATTATTGGTAGCGATGGCCTGTGTTATGTAAGAAGACCAATTAATAAACGGCTCCAATCACGGTACTGCAAGAAAACGGTTAAGCACGTAGGAGGGAGTGCAATGGTGTGAGGATGCTTTTCTGCCGCTGGGTGTGGTCCTTTGCATAAAATTAATGGTATTATGGACCAATATGTCTACAAAAATATCTTGGAAAGGGTTATGCTTCCGTACGCTGAAGACGTTATGCCTCCACTTTCCAACAAGACAACGACCCGAAGCATGCGTCAAGAACTATTAAATCGTGGTTTTCAGAAAAGAAAATTGCTGTAATGGAATGGCCACCCCAATCACCAGATTTAAACCCTTAAGAGAACCTTTGGGAGATCGTTAACCAAAGGATTAAGAGGGAAAATTGTAAGAAATCAGCCGGTTTCTTCAAAAGTCTCGAAGAAGCTTGTAAGACTATTCCTATGACCATTATCAACAATTTAATAGCATCAATGCCTCGTCGATGTCAATGCGTCATTGAAAATAAAGGTTTCGCAACTAAATATTGAACTAATGAAATAAAATGTTACTTGCAATTTTTTGTTGCATTTGTTTTGGCCAATGGAATTTAAGTATATAAAATAATATTGTTTTCTTTTTTATTTAAATATAAATAAATGTGTAATAAAACTAATTTTTTAATATCAATAAACAATGATATTCATTGCTATCTTAGTACTTATCTTAATACTTCTAAGATATATGTGTTTGGAAGATTTTTCGATAGCATGAATTCTAGTTGCATATGTTATGGCCACCACTGTAGCTGCCATTGGTGAGCTGCCAGCCGAAATGTTGGAAAAAGTATGCCAAAATTGGAGAAAGTATGCGAAAAAAAAGCTATAAAAACATTTCGAGACATTGAATTTTAGAAACCGGTCTAAAATTTCCAAACTAGTATAATTTCAAAAAATGGTCGAAAATGTTATTTGCACTGAATGAATTTAAATACTCGTCTAATAGTAAAATTTGGAATGCCAAAGAGCATATTTTAAAGCTGGTCTAAAATTAGCAACATTCAACAAAGCTTACAATAGGGATCTGCGAGAGGAAACTCTGCTTGCAACTGGTTTCTTAGCTTTAAGAAAATTGATCTTCTGCAGCTGTTGGATGTCCGCTGTCAATACTCTGAAAGATCTATAGAATGTTCTGTAGAGTTGGAAGCTCATTGCTGTACAAAAAGACTTCCTTTCATCGGCGTAGCTAATCTTTTATTGAAACCAATAGAGTGCCGTCAAGATCCAGTGCAGGATTGTTGGTGTTTCCTTTTGTATTGCTTAGCCTTTTATGAAGTACAATATTTTTGTTTTTGCTGCTAAAATCAGAAGACAATAAAAACCCCCCTCGCCCATGCGCAATAATCTCGATGATACAGCGAAAATTAGCTGAATATCAAATCCACTGACTATAAACCCCGCTCGAAGTCGCTCCAATATCAGCCACTTGACTCCCGCAAAGTGGTACAGTGGTTTAGTGTGGAGAAGACGTGCGAAAATACTGCACCACCAACTGTTGTGTTGTTGGTGTCCCACCGCGGCACCAACAATGCCAAATTGTCGAAACTCCAATTTGTTGTCAGCGCGCTGCAATCGATGTGGAGAGCTTCTTTGGCACTGTGCAGTATTTTATTAGTCACAATGCAGCTATGCAGTTTTTTTCTCATTTTCAACAACATGTGGTTCATATGTTTTGAGCTTGGGTGAAGGAAGATCAGCTAAGCTTATCAGTGCTGCACGATCAATACATCAATATGGTCAATAATGTCAAACGCCACATGAAACAAATTTTCAGTGATAGCAACATGTACTTGTTTGGTATTGTTGGAGTTGTCACTGTTGGCAAGGAAGTGGGCAGTTGTTGGATTTTTGTGTTTCTTTCTTTGGTTTCTTGGTTCTTATTTAACTGCTGCAATACAAGCAACCTTGTGAAACTTAAGAAGTTGCATTCATGTCTGTCGCTTATATCTGGTATATTTTAAGTTATCTTCTTTTAATGCCTTTAAATTTATTTGGTGTTGCTTTTGTTGCTGTTACGCTGTTGCTGTTGCTGCTGCTGCTGAGCTTTGTTGTTTGCTGTCGTCTTGTTCGCTGATCACAAATTTTCGACTGACATGTTTTGCAGACATGTTTGCGCCAGCTCAGAGTGTGCTCAGTGCAGCCAACCAGCAGCATTTGCTGCAAATATTGTAGCTGCTGCATCGTTGTTTAAAGCGCTACAAATTGCTGATCACGGTTTTCATGTACAACATGCAAGGCTTTGGCTACTGTTGGCACATTCTTGGCGTTGCCACAGTATCATAGTTAGAGCACATGTGGACGCATTCGCAAAGTATCGAATGTGTATTAAATTTAGAGGCTTTGTTTTAAATTTCTGCTAGAATAAGTTTTTTTTTTAAATTTTTTATAGCAGTTTTGTTTGATTTACAATGTTTTCTTGTGACAAGCGAGCAACGAAGTTTGTTTGAGAAAAGGTTTAAAAAGATTCTACTTGTGGCGCCTGAGTATATTTGACAGGTTTGAGGCGATACTTCTTTGTTTGCAAAAATGCAGAATCGATGATATATTTTCTAAGCTAGATTAGACAAGTTTTGACAGTATTGATCAAAAAACTATTTTTAAGGAAATTGCCTCAGCATGTCATCTTTAAAGACTCTTCCACTGCCTTCACCTTGCATTTTCAAATCACACAATTTCAGCTGTTTATTCAATTCTATCGGGCTATCAATAGTCTATCCAGCAAATTTTCCTTGTAACTTTAAATTAACTGATTGCCTCAGCAAGCAGTGAACCGATGATATAAGTAAGCAATACTTATTTGCTCAACACATCCATATCCATATATTTTGTCCAAACCTGAAAAGTTCATAGGGTTCAGATATCTGCAACATGGCCATAAATGAACTTCCAGGAGCACGCTGTTGTTGCGCGACATTATCGGAGACTCTGCTAGAGCTCAAAGAGAGTCAGTAGCTAAATGTTGCAGTAACATAAACAAAACAAAACAGCAGGAGTTGTTGTTGGCTTAGTGTTTCCAGTGGATATGATAGAAACAACAACAATATCGAAAAGTGGCTTATTCATATAGTGCATATGAGCGCGGTTCAGCAGCAATCGCTCGCCGCAGCAGTCCGTCAGTTGAGCAAGCAGGAGGCGCTTCAATATTTTTTTATCAATTAAAAGAATCTTCATCATGAAAACTCATAAACATTTCATGTGCTTTGACTTGGCTCAATAACTTGATGGTAAAGAATTAATAAACTTGAATAACTGTGCAAGAATATGAGAAGTGATCGTGGGGTGTGTGTTAAACGCTGTTGGGCATGTTTTACCGAAGAAACTTGCAGGAGAAAAGCTTAGAGAGTGATATTTATACTTAAAAATTTTGGGCGATTGAGAGCTGATGCTGTTTCAAACGATATTAGATTGAAGAAATTCAATTTCGAACCGTTTTTCTAGTATGTAGGGAAACAATTTTTGCTATAAAATTTTGGTCGAAAATTTGGTCGAAAAAATGGTCAAAAAAATGGTCGAAAATTTGGTCTAAAAATTCTTTATTGCTGTCCTTTTTGCTGAAATATACGTTTTATTCCAAAAACAAATTTTTTTACTACTAAGACAAAATAAGTTTTTAAGCCTAGAATCCCCTCGTAAATAAACTCGTATAAACGGGCGAACAGCGGTCGATCAGCGGCCAAACATGGACCGCACAGCCGTATAAGGGTCGAAAATGGCCTTGAAATAATACATAAATCTCAGCGGGCGAAATTTGGGCCGAACAACGGTCGAACAACGGTCGAACAAGTCCTGCATTAAGTTCTACGGCTGCTCTTCGGTCGCTGAATGCCTGTTTTATGCCACAATCTTTTTCAAAGCTCTTAGTATTTTTCAAATAAAACGTATTCGAAACATCAATAGCAAGCCTCACTCGGCGATGTTGATATTATCGCCACTTGTATGTAGCGCAAAAAAAGTTTTAATACTATTTCATTCATTTGTACCAGGTTAGACATATATATTTAATTTATTTTCGCATGAAGTTACAACTGAAAAGCTGCTCATTTTCATTGCAGAATTCACTGTTCGGCCGATCTGCAGCTGCTGTCCGGCCGTTGTACAGCCGAGATTATTTAAAAACGGACTCTGTACGGCCGCTGTTTGGCCAAAAAGTCCTGCAAAAGATCCTAGTACGACCCTCGTACGGCCGAGAAAAATATTTACAAAAAGGTCCTTTGCTAAAAAAGTTTTCAATTTTACTCGAGCCACTACGGGTTGCGTAGGAACCCTATTTTAAAGTAAGAGTGCCTGTATTTTGTCACTTTAGTTGTGATTTTTGTGCTTTATATTTTTTAGTCTTTGTTAAAACTAATTGATTATGAATAAAAAATAAAATTTATTTGTATCATTTGCTTCTTATCTTAGCAAAATACCGCTTTAAAGTTAGTAGGGTGTAGAGGAATCCCAAATAGTTTGACGTTACAAAAGCAAGATAAGGTTTTTAGGGTTGAAAGTAGTATAAAATTTATGAATTAAGAGCAAAAAATTTTCGTTTTTTTAACAATTAATGGTTTAATAAAATTATAAATTCGTAATTATAGAAACGAAATGATTTTGTTGATAACTTTTGTCCATAAATTTTATACCATTTTGAAAAACTTGTTGTGTCTTCGTAAATAGTAAAAAATATTTTTTGGTATAACCTCTTATTTCAACAAAAAAAACTGCAGTTAGGAATTTACAAACAGAATTTTCGAAAAAAAATGTCGACCAAACTTTTATAACAAAGACTTTTTGACTGAATACTAGAATAACTATCTAAAATCCAATTTTTTTCAATCCTATCTCACCCGAAACATCAAAATGATTAATTTTATAAAAATGAATTGCAGTGAAAAATTATTCTAAATTAATTAACTAATGGTTGTTATGATTAGCTTCAAAAATCTTACCATTTTTTTTTTTTTAAAAAAAGATCAAAGAACCAAGGCATGGGCCTTATACAAACAAGGTTTGGTCTTTGACCTGAAAGGAAAGGGATATATTATTTAGAGGAATTGATTGGAACCATACGTGAATTATTGATTAGTCGAAACAAACGTGAAAGAAAATTTTAATTGCTTTTGACCTAGGCTAGTGTTATGCCTTAACTTTAGCAAGCCCTTTAGTTGTTCCTGTCCTTTAATTTCACATTTTCCACAATTTAGTTGTGGATTTTTTTAGTTTTTCATAATTCTTAAATGTAGGATGGAACAAAGAAAGTGAAAAGAACCATGCCCGCACCCGGATTCGAACCAGGGGCCTTTGGGTTGATAGTCTAGCGCACTCTTCACTAGACTGCAAAAGCCGATTACTCTAATATTGTCATCTAAATTTAACTGAGGGCATTGGTCTAATTTTTTTTTTAATAGTCAGCAATGTGTTTATTAGTAGAAAACTAGGTCGAAAAAAGTTATTTGCTTCAACAAATTTTAAAAACAGTATTTTTCTGTGAAGCGAGTGTTTTATTGCACCATAGAAATGTTTATTACTAATGCAGAAAAATTTTTATAGAAATAGTATGAAATTTATGAGTTATAAGCAAGATCATTTCGTTTTTAATTACTGTTAATGCTTAGTAATGCTAGGTGTCTTATAGCTTATTGCTCTGAATTTGTTATCTCTCAAAATGTTTTCATATTTTGTTGAATTGCTTTTTAACATAGTTTTCTTAATAGACTTATATGTTACAGGTCCTTGGCTATGGACCTGTAGACACACATCTCTTAGGTTGCGGACAGAGTGAACGCCGATTCAGACAGGCAGGCAGACAGGCGCAAGCAGTAACATGCAAAGAAACAAGACAGAGATAACTTTTGTTTCGCTTGTTCACATAGTTTGCCTATGCCTGTCTGCCGATGTCCGAGAGCGAGGCAAAAGTTTAGTCTATCTCTTTTCTTTGCATGCTACTGCCTGCATCTGTCTGCCTGAATGTCTGAATCGGCGTTCACTCTGTCCGCAGACTAAGGTTGCGCTGAAGCAGGCAGGCAGGCAGGCAGGCAGGTTTGCTTACTTGCCCCAGTGCATCAAAACTCGCTTCATACAATTTCATATAAATCTGCTCGAAGTGGGCAGAGTGGCAGCAGACAGATCAGATCAGATCAGATCTCGGGCCGAATTACAGCATCCGTGATCGAGCATTTAAAAATTTTTGAAATTTCGAGTGCTTTGTGTTGTTGAATTTTTTTATCGTTTAAAAAATAGCACAACAAAAAAGCATAACAAACTACAACAAAAACATTAACAACAACAACAAAGTGTTGGACATAACAACAGCAGCTTCCACGCACATGTATATGCTAGTGTGAAGGTTAGTTTTTGGTCGACGTCAATAGAGATTTATGTTGTTGTTGGTATGTTATTGTTTTTGCATTTATTTGTGTTTGTTTTGCCATAAGCGCAGCATGAAAAATAGAAAAGATGAACGAAAAAAAAATAAATAACAAACTTTTTCTCGCACTGATCTGGTCTGATCTGCTCGCATTCACTCTGCACGGCTTATTTACTAAGCAGGTACCTGCGCCTGCTTCCCTGCCTGCCCGCTTCAGCGTTTACTCTGTCTGCAGACTTAGCTTTGACTTTTATAGCGCTTCAATCACCAATCAATCTTTTATCTTCTTTGTCAAGATCAAATATTTTAATTGCCTTTTTTATAATTTTAACTTTTATATAATATATATAAATAAATTTCGATAATCAATATTAACAAGCAGCATCTTCAATTTTTTTATTTTCGTTAAAACTTTATCTATGCATAAAATCATTCCACCGCTTCTATTATTAAAGATTCATAATTCCTGTATCGGTAGAGCGCTTAGTTTTATAACTGCTCAACTCTCAAAATGAGCTTCGACACAAGCATTTTATTTTAGACATTTATGTCAATGTCATTAAATGTTGATCTTAAACTCCGATTTCTTACTAAATCGTGTCTCATGTCAATAGTGTCAAAAGTCGTAAAGTTAATTTTTTGTGACTTCATAGAATTTGTGGAAGCTTTTATTTGATTTTTTTTTATTTAATCAATTAATTAACTAGCACGGATAGATGGACACAACAACACACACATTATTATATCAAGATATGGTTGTAAATGTTTATCTGCTAATTGAGAAACAGTCATTTCGAGCGTCGAACACGAACATAATCTTAAACAGTCACGGCAATAAAATGGATCGAAAGGTTTTTATGGCTTATTGAAATTGTATTTGAAATTTTTTTTAAATATTTTTAAATGTTCGTATTAAGAAAAAAACATGAAACGAATACTTTTAAAATAATAATTATTAAGTTCCAGCATGTGTTGCAGATCAGAATAAAAAAAATCATTCTTATAATGTCATAATATAATATAACTGGAACTTCAAGCTGTTAGCTATGAAATGTTTAAAAAGGTATTTTTCGTTTTTGCAAGACGTTCTGCAACAACAATTTTTTAACTTTAAAATTATTTTGTATAAGTTTTTTTTACGTGTTTCAAACTTTATAAGAGAGATATGCAACACGATGTTAAATATTTTCATATTTTAAACAGTTTATTATTTCGTAGTGTTTCTAGATACAAAAACACACATCAAACAAATTTTAAGACCTTTACTTATTGAATATGTGACGGACGAACTATTGCACTTTAAGCGTCTTAGGTGTATGGGAGATGTCATGCCCAATTAGCCAATTGGACTCACATTTTGTACAATGGTTAATCTTCATAAAATTCTTGCCTTTGTAGACAGTTTCAGGGTCTTAGCTTTTATACGTGAGTAGTTTTTTCTTTTAAAATGCATTGCATTGGAGATCCCACTCCCGCAGTCCAATTATAAACATTTTCCTAGACTACTGTATTGTCATAGGAGTTACATGTGTGTGCAAATTTCGTCTATAAACACTTTTTCTATATCTTTAAATTATATGTTTCTGTGACCAAATCTTTTTAAATTTTGTATCATTTTTCATTCTAATAATTCAAACAGAGCTGTTTTTCAGTTCGATGTAACTTTATCAATTCTATGTGTTCTCTGCTTTTGTCTGATATCGCAAAATGTTTTGTACTATAATTTTCTTTCAATTTTTCTATGTTTTTAAATTTTATGATTTTAAGACAAAAACTTTAAAATCTGCCTTTTTTCTATATTTTTCCATAAAAAATAATTCAAACAAAGTTATTTTTCAATTGCATGAAGAGCTGTGCGATCAGGATTACATGTGTAATTGATTGCGACAAGGATTACGATTATTCTAATCCCATTTTCAAATATTTTTAAATTAGGATTGCAGCAATCTTCCATCGAATGATTTTAGCCTTCACCTGGCATGCTTATCCTGAGTAACATACCTGGACTCATAGGGTACATACGAGCCCCAATGATTAAAATCTTTGTAAAAATTTTAATATTGATTATTTTGTTTAAAAAAATTCAGAGATCATCCTTAGATACCACTTTAAACTGTAGAGTAGTCCAAGTTACAAAAAAATAAAGATCAGCGTTCATAAAAAATCCGGAAAACTACAAAAAAATTCCAAATAAATCAAAACGAGAAAGAACGTGGGGTATGTATTAACCCCACGAGGCCAGGTGAAGGTAAAATTACGATTACAGTAATCGTTATTTTTTAAAAGTCAAAATTACGATTACTGTAATCGTAATCTTAGCTCATTCGATGAAGGATTACTTTATTTGTAATACCGTTTATTCTCATTGAAATACACTTTCTAAAGCAGATAAGAGTAATCTTGCAATCGATTACTGTAATCCTTATAATAAACTAAACTAAACTTATAGAAAAAAAGGGCTTATCATTTAAGTAATCTTTAAATTATAATACTAAATTGAAAAAGTCAAAATTACGATTACTGTAACTGTAATCTTAGCTCATCTGATGAAGGATAACTTTAATTGTAGTCCCATTTCTTTTATTTTTAAAGGTTACTGCAATCGTTACCGTGTGGTAATCGTTATCCTTATCGCCCAGCTCTAATTCTTTGTTATTGAAATATGTGCTTAGCAAATTTTCGGAACAAAGCCTTTATAGAGTGTTTTGTCCTGTTTCTTTGATTTACATTTCAATGTTTTCTTTATGTTTTATATATTTTACATAATTTTTTATACAAATAATTAAAACAGAAATATTTTCCCGTTCTATGTTATTCAAATATCTGCTACACGGTAAGAAATCTTATACTAAAATTGAAACTTTTCTGCACTATATATAAGTCAACACCAGCTTTGGTTTCAAATCTAGTATTTGCAAAATGCTAAAAAATGGTTTTTATACAGCTTTGGTTTAAAATTTGGTACAAGCTTGGATTAAAATATTACAAAAATTAAAAATAAAATAAGAAACACCGCAAGATTCGATCACACGACATGCAGTTTGTAAGCTCACTACTCTAACCACCGGCCCAAGTGGGCAAAAGCAGGGCTTTGAAGCGCTTCTAGCAGGCCATCATATGGATTTTTAGCCTTTCCCCACTCATATCCAAACTCAGTAACTTTTTTATATGAAACGAGAAAATTTTCTAAGCCTTCCTCTCTCGCGACTTTAGGGAAAGCCTGCTAGAAGCCCTTTTTGAGAATGCACGTTAGAAAGAAAAGCAATATAAATATCAACTTGAAATAAAAAACTTCTGACATATCCAGATTTGAACCAAGGTCCTTTCGTGTGGCGATCCGATATCTTATCCACTCGTCGACCGCAGTTGTTAACAGACTTCAGCTTATTTTGCATCATTACAAATGAAATTAAGCTTTTGGCAGCACAGCTTCGAGACCCAGCTTGGGCTTTTTTTTTTTGTAGTTTTTTAAAATCTACATTTTTTTACAAGCTTTTCTGTTCATTCTGCTCAAAAAACTTGAAATTTTTCCACATAAAAGTTTTCATATAATATGATATCACCCATTTGCTCGAATAACGTCATAACTCAAACAAAAGTCATTTTGCATAAAACTCATTTAAAGTGTTCAATTGCCTCACACCTTGTATGAAGAGGTAGAGGAATTTTCTCTTCTCACGATGACAATATTCAAAATAATAACATGAAATTTTTACACAATATAAAGCATGATTTAAAGAATACATACTTATGCATCAATAACCCAAAAATCTTGTTTTTTGAAATATGACGTTATTCGAGCAAATGAGCGATATGTAATGTGTTAGATTTCGGAGACCCAACTAGAACAAAAAATAAATAATTTTTTTTTGTTTTTTTTTTAAATTGATCTGATAATTTATTATTTTTTCTAAATTTTTTTAAGAATTTTTTCATACAGTATATTATTAAAAGACTTCAAACCTTCAAAAAGTTGGCCTTACAGAAGCACTCATCAAGAAAGCGAACATAGAAGGTATATTTTTTTTTTAGATTCGCTCGGAGGTATGAAATCTTCCAAAGATACGTATACCCGTGCTATACGCATGCACGATTTACATTCTAGATCCTGCCCGGATCAGCTGGGACAGACAGAATGCACCTACGTACTAAAACATACCCCCTATTGGCAATTAAGATATTCTACTAAGCACATTAATTAGCTTTTCAGCGGAATTGAAAAATTGAGTATACATAAAATGCGTATTTAAATATATTTAATTCTATATAAATAAGCAACATCAAATTAAATGATAGTGACTATTAATTTAAGGTACTCGAAATAACAATCCTGAGTTCAAAAACAATCCAAAATACTATACTCATTTTAACTGGTATGCGGCCATTGTCCAACCCAAGGACCTACGTGGAAATGAGATAAATCTAATATCCGCCAAATCAAAATCCAAATTAGTTGGATATGCATTTGGGCCAACGCAGGCATAAATTTGTATGGAAAAGAGATATACTCTGGCACACCAATCCAGGTGATGTTGACGCCAATAAAAGCACTACTAGCATGCCTTCTTTAGCGTAACACAAGCTAAAATGTCCACTGGGGGGCTATTGGCCTACACATAAAAAACGCGATAAACAAACATATGATCCGAGTCGCTTTATTTTGAGTCGCAGCATTGCCAGGCTAACTTTTTACGTGTCTTAATACAAATTTAGTATCCAAATGTACTAGAATTTAGTATAAATTGTATTAAAAACAAAAAGTAATACAGAATTGTACGTAAATTTAAACCTAAAAGGACTAAAATTTAAACCAAAAAGCTTAAATTTAAACCAGAGCGCTAAAATTGATGCTGTAATATTTCGTTTAGTTTAAATTCTAGTACAGGAGAGTTTTAAATATCAGTTAGTATTTAAAAAGTTTAAATTTTCAATCTCAAGGTTCAAAAAAATGCATTAATATTTTAGTGGGACTAACAATTAATCCAAGATTTCTAACCGTGTACAACTAAAAATATAAAAATAAAACTGAGCATTCTTATCAGTTATATGTTTTGCATAAATATGTGCCCTAGACAGTTTCGCCTTAAGGGCAAAAAAAAGTTACCTCACAACCTGCTAATCTGAAAGAAAGAAAGTATAAAATCTTATTGAAAGAAAGTTTAAAAAAAAAATTTTTTGACCGAACGTAGGGGTCGCGCACTGTCATATTTCTTCATAACTTCGGTATTTACCGTCCGATCTTAAAAAATTATATGTCTTTATTTTTGTCTTAAGAAGACTAAGTTTTTATTTTTAGATATCATTGACCTCAGTTGACCCTTTATAGTACTGACCCACCGCACCTCAGTTTCTACTATCTTAAAATACCATTTTAGTTTCAGAAATGAAAAGCCCGTAAGAAATCAATAAACTTTTATTAAACAAATTTTGCGCTATTTCCACTAGAAATATTTAAAAAAATTTTAATGTTTTTTTTCCAAAACGTAGGGCAAATTTTTAAATTTTTTGTCATATCGTATTATTTTTTTAAAATATGCAACGAAAATATTCTTATCAGTCAGCAATTTATTTTTATAAATTTATAAAAAATGTATTTTTTTTATTAGTGAATTTAATAACACGAAATTGCCAACTGAGCGCGATGTGATTAATTTTTTGTTATATCTGTGGTCACAAGGAATAACGACTAAACTCAAAGTATCGTAAAAAACGATATTTTAATTGCACGAACTACGACCCATTTTTTTGTAATATATGAACCGTTACAAACAAAATATGTGCAGACATAAGTGATGATCAATTCTGGGCAAAAAATGGATACCTGCATACTTTCAAAAATTGGCAATAAAGTAATTTCCATATCGCTTTTTTACGATATTTTGAGTTAAGTCATTATTCCTTGTGGCCACAGAGATCTGTGATCGAAATCGAAAGTTGGGTGCATTCAAACAAGAAGCTGTCAGAAAGGCAAGCCTTAGCCATTCTCAAAATACTGACCGCTTTGTACACGTAGCACATGATTCTTGTAACAAGGCGTTACAATTAAGCTTACGATAAATTAAGTATAGTCACTTATATATGCAGCATAGGGTAGCTAACTTTGACAACTTTGACAACAACAACGTGACCTACAAAAATTATCAGTCACAACAACAAGACTCACAGTCTAGTAGCCATAAAACAGCCGCCAAACATTCTTTTCGTACGCCATACAACAGACGACTTATAAAATTCCTAAGTAGTTCTTTCTGAAAGCTTATAAATAGACACGACAAAACCAGCATTCCGTTTTAGTTGAGCTCAAGCCTAGTAGCTACTGCCTCGGCTGACCGTCAGGTCTATCGTCCGGGGAGGGTGGCGAACGGTAATTTTTGGTTATTTTGAATTGTAGTTAGGTATTTTTTTTTATTATTTATTTATTTTTTTCTTTCTTTTGTTTTCGAAAGCCACGTCGCTACCTCGGTTGACCGCAAGGCCTATAACCGGGGCTGCGACGTAGGCACTCGCTGCCACGCCACTAGAGCGTCGTTTATAGCAAGATTTTTTTGTTTCATGAAGCCACGTCACTACCCCGACTGACCGCAAGGCATTTCACCGGGACTGCGACCCAGGCACTCTCTGCTACACCACCACGGCGTCTACAATTGACCTCTCTACTCTATCATGTAGTATTAGAAATAAAGGAGCATTCCTTTTTAGCTATTGCCAACCGTTTACCGAAGCGATTACCAACGGACTACCAATTACCGAATCAATTACTAACCGATTACCGAAGTGATTACCAACCGATTACCCACAACCAAAGCGATTACCAACCGATAACCTACCGATTACAAAAGCTATTACCAACTGATTACCAATTATCGAAGCGATTGCAAACTGATTACCAGCTTCTAAAGAAATTGCCAACTGATGGCCGAGTACTAAGGCGATTACCAACTGATTACTAAGCATACTAGCGAGTACCCGAAGCTGCATAACTAAGAGGTTATAATAAGGATAACGTATTCAATAAAGTAACTTTGTGAATTATTAAAAACCCTGCGTCTTTTATGTTTAAAATAATTTGGGAGAGTTAGTGGACCTTTTCACAGGACCCTGGAGTGGCTGAGTCTTACCTCCGCCTTTGATAAAACCACTCCACATTCTGCCATTACTGTCACCGATGAACAATGCATGGGTCACATTTTATCTAAACTCGAGAGCCGCTAGAAATACCGTCTACTTGAATCACGCCGAAATTTTATCTCTTAAAACTCGATGATTTTAATATGTGAAAAATGTCTTAGTAAAATAATAAAAGTGAACTTTTAATCAATACTTTTCCCACTATAAAATTCTGTGTTTTATGTAAATGATTTTCTTGGGAAGAGTTTAAGGGTTTTTTGAGGGCTTTAATTGTATTACTTTAGAATAGTTAGATTAGTACATTAGGATCGTAGATTCGGATAAGAACGTTCTCGGTGCATATTTTATAAAAATAATACAAAAATATGACAAAAATTTGCCCTACGTTTTGCAAAAAAACAATAAAAAAATTTTAAAATATTTCTATTAGAAATAGCGAAAAATTTCTGTAGTAAAATTTTATTAATTTTTTTACGGGCATAAGATGGTAGAAATTCAGGTCCGGTAGGTCAGTACTATAAAGGGTCAACTGAGGTCAATAAATCCTAGAGACAAAAATAGGTCTCTCTGAGACAACATCATGGACATATCATTCTTTTAAAACGGACGATAAATACCGAAGTTATCAAGAAATATGTCGATGCGCCTACGTTCGGTCAAAAAAAAATTTTTTTTTCAAAACTTTCTTTCAATAATGCTTCAGATTAGCTGGGGTAAGGCTAAATTTATTTTTTCGATACTACGGTCTAATGTGCATTTTCTGCTTTAGTTTTAGCTCTTTTTAATTTTTGGCTCTTTTCGTTTTTTTGTTTTTGAATTTTATGATTTTGTTATGATTTTATTTAGCTATTTTCTAATTACATTCTAATAAAGTTTTAACATAAACCGGATGTGTGCAGATTGAAATTTGAAATATAATATTCTTATAAAATATGTGTTAAAATTTCAATCAAAATTAATACATTATTCATATAAAATATGTGCTAAAATTTCAATCTGCACACATCCAGTTTATGTTAAAATTTTATATATTTAGTAATACGTCATTTCTTTTTTTGTTTGTTTTGTAAATGCATGACTTCCGTTTTAAATATTTATTGTTCAAACTGCTTTGTTCTCTAGCCATTGCGGCAAAACTTCAAACACCTTTCTTAAATCCGTAGTTTGTTTTTTTTTTTTTTGCTTTTGTTACTTGGTGTCTCTAATCTTACCTAGTTTCCGCTAAATTCATTCATTGCTGAATGCCACTCAACACAGTCAATCACCAAACTATCACAACCAAGGCATCAACATCATCTAACGTTGATCTTCTGATCATCACAGCGATATTTTTAACGAGCATTCAACGAAAACTAGAGTAATTCGAATTTTACGTTGCAGCATTTTAATCGAATGGCTGTTTGAAGTGCACGTTACAGGTACGTGTTATGTTGCCAGTGTCCCAGTCAGTGAATGTTTGTTGTTTGTTTTTGCTGTGAATCAACTCAACTTTTTGAGTTTGTGGTTTTCTCAGCGCTGCATTTCTGGGAAAAGTTCGCATTAATTTGTTTGAACTTTAAACTTTCGTCAAATTAGCATGTTGAAATTTTCATAGTGGCTGGCAAGAGAAACAACAAAAACAATCAATAAAATTAACAGACGACACCATTTTGTAGTTGGTAATTGTTGTTGTTGCTATTCGCATGTGCTCTAAAAGTTTTGACTACTGTTTTAACCAATTCGTTGCGTTATCTACTAAAACGTTACTAACATTGAGTGAATAACATTTTAATGGTTAACGCTTGTGTTGAATGTCTGTCTCGTCCAAATATTAACGGGAAATTAACATGATTCACTTAATATTTACATATCATTAATGTAAAATATTTAATTTATTAAATAATAACAATTCATAAATACCACAACAAACACTACTTTTCATTGTAAATTAGTTCAGAAAAGTAAGCTAGACCTAAAAGTACTTTCGTAATCTTTTCGTTAATGTTTTACTTCTTAACCCAGCAAACTCAAGTGTTCGAAACCATAACGAATTTGTTTCGAATATTTCGGAATTCGATTTCGTTGCGGAATCGTAAAGAAAATCGTATGCAGGGGTTGGCACGAAAACGTAAGGAAGTATCGTAATGACATATTATTATTATTGTTTATTGAAATTAGAAGACATAAGTATTATAAGAACTAAGTTGGTTCTGGAGGAAGAGCACAGTCTGACAGATCCTATTTTGACAAAAATAAAAAAACTAATACAACACGATATAAAAGAGAAGTCCAAAAATTTCATTCAAATGAAATTTTGTAAGGCTGATATTATTACAAATACATTTTTTAAATTAAACTGGGGTTTGGTTGAATTTTAAAATAAGCTTGGATATCAAGAGTTTTAATTTTTTTCTTTTCTTTCAAGCGCAGAATCCATGATATATTTTCTACTTTTACATTTCGATGCGTGTGAAATTGTGGCTTCACAATGAACTTGAGAGCATTTATCTTTAAAGAAATATATATTTCTATAATAATCAAGGCCGCTAACAAAAATAACTTTTTAGTAACGGGAACCAATCTAAAGAGCAGTTATAGTTGCTAAAAAATTAGTGAGTATTAAAAGTCGTTGTTAGTCTTTGAACAAAGTTTTCTTACAAAGTTGCATTCTAGGATACACATAGCTATATAAAAACGGAACGCTTCGTATGGAGAAAAAAAGTCAGTCAATTAATAAAAATGATTTCTATTTACTTTTTTTTTTTAATCGGAAAAAATTTCGCAGGACATTTAAGCATTAATAGACTATTGTTTGTTTGACTATAAAACGGCCACTGTTCGACTTGTGTTTGGACGCTGTTCTCACAAGTGAGGTTTTTCATTATTTTTAGATCATGTTCAACACCTGTTTGGTCCATGTTTGACCTCTGTTCGATAATATTTTTTAGGATTATATCAGCAATTTCATTTTAAACGTACCAGCCTTAAGAAATGATCATCTCCGATTTGGGTGAAATTTTGCATCACTGACGGAAATAAAAAACTTAATTTGAAGGAAATAAGTTTGGTGCTATTTTTGACGGAGTTACAAAATTGACAAAAATTGGCAAAAACGTCGAAAATTGATTTTTACTAAAATTTGAAACTCAAACCTTTCCTAACCGAATGTTAAGTTTGAACGACCTTTGAAAAATTAATTAAAAGGAATCTAGTCAAAAAATAATTTAGTGGTTGTGGGTTCCATCCCTAGCGGCAAGGTGATTAATTTCGATGTAGGGATGCAAGCTGGATAAAAGCTGATGAAATAACCTTTTCATCAATACAAAATTAGGGTTATTCTCAATGGGTTATTGAGATATGGTAGTTTTATTACCGAAACACAAACATTATTTTGATTAACAAGCGAACTGCTTAACCGACTTTTAAGTTTGATCTACCGTTAAGAAGATAATAAAACAGGCTTTAGTCTAAAAAAAATATTGAGAAATTTTGGTGGTCGTAAGTTTCATCTTTTGCGGTAAGGTAATTAATTTCAAAGTAACGGTTCGAAGAACGCAATCAAAAATTTTAAAATAATTATTTTCTTAAAGCTGTTAAATTTACCTTATAAACAATATAAAAATGAGGATTCAATGGGTCCATCAGATATGATTACTTTAACAGAAATATTTTTTTATTTAAATTTTTATTTTTCCAACGATAATTCAAACTTTACATTCAGTTAGAAATGCTTTCGTAAAAATCGATTTCGACATTTTTGCCGGATTTTGTCAATTTTGTGCACCCAGTAACTCCGCCAAAAATCACGCAAATTTTTTTTCCTTCAAATTAAGTTTTTTATTTCCGTCTCTGATGCAAAATTTATTTCTAAGAAAAATTTCACCTAAATCGCAGATTGTCATTCCGTAATTTTTATTTTAACGGTACGCTTAAAATGGAATTTCTGATATGGGGCATTCCACGGGAAATGGAAAAAAGAATTATTTTCTTAAAATGATTTGATTATAACCAATTTATTCTTAACGCATTGTATAATAGTTAAATTTACATATTCTGTAAAAATCAGGGACCGAACCGGCTATGGTTTTTATCAAAAAAGTCAGATATTAACAGTTATCATTTCACTTTTATTTTTTCCGACTAAAATACTAGTTATTTTATGCCTTTTATTTTTTTAGGCAAAACTAACTATTACTTTTGACTTTAATTTTTTTTGTCAAAAATAACAGTTATTTTGTGCCTTTTAATTTTTCGGTCAAAAATATCAGGCAATTCGAATTTTTTAAAGGCCACTTGAATGGCAAAAAAAGTTTTATGCAATTTCTATCGTCTCATCAGCGCGTACATTTTGAGCAATATAAACTTTTAAATTTTTAAAGTTTTTTGTTCGGCTTTTGAAAAAATGCAAATTGTCTGATATTTCTGACCGAAAAAATAAAAGACACAAAATAACTGTTATTTTTGACCTAAAAAATAAAATTAAAAAATAGCAGTTATTTTTGCCTGAAAAAATAAAAGGCAAAAAATTACATTTAATTTTAATTTTTATAGTAACAGCCAAAATTTAAAAGGCGTTTAATATTCGCGAAGCTGCTTCCATTACGATAACAATGGTATATTTAAAAAAGTCCTCTGGCAACGTTTTCGTTGTGCCTTTTTCATCTCAAAATTGTAAAATAACAGTTATTATACAGGTATTATGTAAAATAATACAGGGACCGACCCTGGGAAAAATTATTAAAAAAACAAGACAAGTATTTTTTTTACTATGACAAATTGTTGTTTATTGCGAACGAGTCGTACGATTTTCCCACCAGTCCCACGCAGGGTTGATATTTTCGATACAATTGTACTTTTTTGGTACAGTTTTACATTTTCCCTACTTTCCTACTACCAAAGCATTTTTAGTACATTTTATTTGCTCAAAATTTTTTTACTAAATACAGGATTTAGAGCTCCTAGTGAGCAAACAGAATTAAAAAATTATTTATTTCTGAATTTTTTCACTCTGTAAAAAATATTTAAATTGAATTTAAAGAGTAAATTTTCTTCAAATATATAAAATTGCTCAACGAATTCTTTCAACTTCTTATTCGTCAGCAAAAGTTAAAAGAATATTTTCTATTCAAAATTCAATAAACCAAATGCAGAAAGAGACTGCAGATTGCAACAATTTCTTCTTTAATGAAAACAACGATTTTTAAAATCTAGTGCAAAACATGCCACAATATTGATATCAGAAGTAATATATCAAAAGAAAAAATTTCAGAAAATTTGAGCGAGAGTGAAGAATTGCTTGACTTAAAGATTTCCCCATTAATTTCTTTCGTTACTTTAATATAGAAAAGTCTTACCTAACACTTTTAAAAATCTATTTTTCGGCTGTAGTGGTTTGGCAAGTTTGTAGTAAACGTTATTTGCTTTTTTCACTTTATTAATTTTTGTTTTTTAATTATAAAAAGACCTATACTTTTTTTAGCTTATTTGATGTTTTAATAGATTTTATCAAGGCCGTAGCCAAGATTCAGTTTTTTATATATTTAGGGTATTCACAAGGTGTGCTATCATGTCATAACGCCATATTTTCCTAAGATTTTACACTAGTTTAAACATTATTACATGAGTTTAATGGCGAGCTTTAGATCAAGTAAGTTTTTAAGGAGAGGAAAATGTAGCGATTTCCGAAACAGACTGTCTAGTCAGCTTAGTGATTGCCTCCATATAGAGTTGTTGTTGTTGCCTTCTTAAAAACTTACTTGATCTAAAGCTCGCAATTTAAGGTGCCTCGACTTCCATTAGAAAAAAGTTGGATTTGTACCCCTCTAAAAATTAACCTTGGTCTATTTTATAACGATTCCCAAAATATATTGACTGTTGCGATAGCCGCCACTGAGCTAAACCATTAAGCAAAAATCGCCATTAATTATGTTTTTCGTTAATTTATTTACTAGTATAATAGTTATAGAATTTTAAAGTTTTCCAAGAGCATTAAAGACAATTCTCTGGCTTATTCTCGTGGCTTATTTTGAATTTTTTTAATTTATTTTCACTTAAATTGAAATAACTTCATTGTTTCTAATGCAATCTTCACTTTAAAGATATTGTTGGAAAGGTGTTGAGTGCTTGCATTGATTCAAGACCAAAATTTTTAAAATTTATACATATTAAAGCTAAAATATCAATTATAAAATAAATACCTTCTGAAAAAATATTGTGAGAAACAAAAAAAAAAAAAATTAAAACGAAAATATTTAAATTTGAGAGTTTTTGTAAAGAAATAAAATAAATAAATATCAAAAATATGTATGAACAAAAGCATTATCTTTAATACGATTGCAAAAATATAACATTTTTATTAAATTTCGACCCTCTAGGGGGTTTGAACCCTGAAAAACTCCCCTTGACTACGGCCCTGGATTTCAGTGATATCTTTCTCTGAATATTATAGACCACTTGTGCTTCCTTTTGTGATTATAAAAAACTTTTTTATTAATTAAAAATTAATAAAAACCTTTGTCATTTTCGTTTATGAGCTGAATTGATAAAAACATTAGAATTTAAATAAAAAAATTTATTTCATACTTTCTTTTTTCATTTAGTACAATTTTTTGAAAATTTTTATACCAAAATGAAAAAGTCATTTATCAACCCTGGTCCCACGATGTCCCACCAGTCACAATTTCTACACTCTCTATTTTCTTGCAGAAACTAAACTTGGTGCTAATTTTTAGTTTCTGTTGACATCTATTTAATCATTTCATGGCATAGTAACAGACATCTGGTTATGTATAATCTGGCTAAAATCTCGATTGACAGTGCAGAAGGCGGAGGTGAGGTATTTTTGACTGTCTCACCAGTCACACTCCTTAAACCAATGAAATATCACCAAAATATTTATACGAGTTATTTCTTCCGTAAAAGTTTTATAAGTCGGTTCATAATTTGTGGTAAAATTTCTATTTGATAATTATATTATATCAAAATACAAAGTAACAAGTCTAAACATTAGGGATTTTCTGGAGTAAACTGTCCCACCAGTCACTATGGAAAGCCCCATATAAAAAATTATTACTTTTTTGCTCAAATCAGAAAACTGAACTGAGAATTTCAGCGATGACAGACTTTTGTTTCAAAACGATCACTTTTCAACCCATCATTGGCCGCTGTAAAGACATATAGGGTCTTAGTATTATTTTAAAACCATGTTCGACCCATATTCGGTCCTTGTTTGACCGCTGTTCAGCTGATTATTTTTTATCCAGAATCCTCAGATTTCGAAAAAAGTTTTGAAGAGTTAACTTTTGATACCACAAAAGGCGATTTCTAATATTCGATAAAATTTTGTAAAAAAAGACGCCAAACACCAAATGTCAAAATTTGTTTGTATTAAAATACTCGAAAGAGTTATGTGTAGAGAAATTCAGGACAGGACATTAGTTATTTTTGTATGTAGTAGTAGCACAGTTGTGTATCGTCTCAATTCTCATGATCAAAGAATGTTCTTTGTCCAGCAGCTTTGCACTTTCGTTAAGTGCCGGGTGTGCAACCACCATCTCATTCTGCCCCATCTACCAACATTTATTTGCGTTTTAATTTTGTCTTTATTAAATTTTGTTTGATTATTTATGACTTTCGATGGGACAAGTCCAGGCATCATTGTTATGTTCAATGTGTTGCATACAAGCGTCTTCAATCTCACCATCAGCAACATCGTCGTCGTCATTGTTTGCATGTGGCTTTTAATATTTAACTACAACAACAGCTACTACCACTACTACTACTAGTGGCATCATTAAAGACATCATTCCTCTGCATCATTCGGGAATCATTGATTTTTGTGGCTCATCATGAGACACAGACAGACGATTGACGCACAGTGTAACAACACCAAGAACAACAAAAGCATCGCCGTTCAATTCAGTTAAGTTCGTTTTCGTTCAGTTTGTCTGGCTGTGTTTAATGACAAAATTTCATTAGTAACGCATCAGTGCACAAAACTCATATGTTGAGCTGGTGTAGAAACGTGATGAAGGAGGGTGGGGGTTAAGCCGACGTGGTTTGTGGCATGCTACTGTTCAAAATTGTTGCATGCAAGCTACAAAAGTTGCACGGTCAATGTCAAAATAAAGTTTAACAAATAACTTTAAAAACATCGTAAATTTACGATCTTACTGAACATCCAATATATCGTTATCTTAAGGCAGTAAGGCCCTTACTTATATTTTTTCAAAAGCAATTTTTTGCCGATTTCGTTAGTTTTGCCAAAATCAGCATAAAAACTAGACTTTGAAAAAGTTTTAGCAAGGATTTGTCTATATTAAGGTAACGAATATGAATAATTATTGTTTAGTTTAACTAATTAAAATTGCCGTAGTAATGAATAATTGAGTTCAGTTTCCCCGCTTAAAAAGTTGACTGACGTAACGCCGTAAAACTTGCCTTGAATCCTGTTGAAGTAGAAATGTGCCAAAAAGAAACTTAAGAGGGGAAAAAATATTTCAAACGATCACCTGGTCAAAAACATTTTAAAGCTTTTAATTGCCAAGAAGTGTGACTCTTGTATTTCAATCAGTTAAATTTCTTCAGAACGATATCAACACCAATACCGTTGGAGCCCACTTTTTTTTAATTGCTGACTCAATGCAACCACACCCATTTATTTGTTTCAATAAAACACCCTAAAACAGTTAACAAAATAAAACAAGCCACATTATAAAAAGCGAAAAACAGTACAACAAACAAAAAATCTGATAAGCAAAAAGTTAAAAAAATACAACAACAAAAAAATCCGCAAAAATACATAAATTTTCGAATTTAAACCAACAACGTACGTGATCGTTGATGATCGTGTTGAAGAGTGTTTCATGACAAATGCACGCTGTTTGGCAAGGAACAGAAATGGCAAAAACAACAATGACATTAAACAATAAAACTTTGACAGATTGATCTGTCAGCAAAGTGAGTGTTAAAGATCGTTGAAGATCGTTTTCGCTGAAATTAAATTAAAAATCACCATTTAAATAAAATTTAACGAAAAATTTATTTTTATTTTTTAACAATATCGTTAATGTTGCTGGTATTGTTGTGATCTTTTTGTTTTTGTTGCTGTGTGTTTTGTTGTTATTTTTGTTTCGACTCGATCATTATTCTTGTTGCTGCTATTATTGTATGATTCTTAACAAGCGCTCAACGCTTGTTTACAAATCGACAAAATCAATGAAGATCAAAGGAAATTAAGCGGTACTTCGAAATATATATAAAAAACATCACAAAACAAGCAAAAAAAACCAGGAGAGGTTCTTTAATATATTAAATTTTAAAAAAAGCCCAAAACAGTGAGAATATTTAACCGTTTGATGCGCAAATAGTTTTTTTCGTTCAAATTGTTTTCAAATTACTGACGATTAAGACAGTAATGAGGAAATTAAATATAGTATAAATGAAAAAAATTTTATATGTTTATGAGCTTTTTTATTAAAAAACAAAATGTATTGAATATACTTTGAAAAGACGCTTTAAGCTAGAAATGATTTGTTTGTTTTTTAATGAAAAGAGTGCGTTTTCAAAAATTTCAAATAATTTCAAAAATTTAACTTTATATTTAATTTATCAAAATATATTTTTTCTACACTCACATCAAACCAGATAACGAAAGTTCAATTAAGTGAATATTATTTCGATATTCTTAAAAGATATCGATATATCTTATTTAAAGAAAATCTCTATATTATTTTTAATAAATATAATTTTTTTGAATTTTTAAACTTATCGCAGTGTAATAATACATGCTAATTTTAAAAGTTTTTATTCATAAAATCCTTAAATAAGGCCGCTGAGTGCATACAAAATAAAATTTTACATACTTTAAAATTTTAACATTTATTAACTTACACCAAATATTATTCAGACGCTGAAAAAGCAGATCTAACTAATTTCCATTGGTTTCTGATGAGTCTAATAAAATGTATTTTGTATTCCCATTTTTAGATATTATGACATTCATATCTATACTTTGTTTGGACCGTCGTTGAAAGAAATAAAACTGTATTAAAAATATTAAAACGCTGAAAAAGCAGATCTAACTAATTTCCATTGATTTCTGGTAAGTCTAATAAAAAAAATTTTTTTATGCTCCCTTTTTTAGATATTATAACATTCTTATCTATACTTTATTTAAATGGTGGTTGAAAGAAATAAAACTGCAAAGGTCGCTACCTGTCATGAAGACCAAGAATTAAAGAAGAATATTTATGTAAGGTCTTATCGTCTTCAAAAGCCGGTCAAAAATCTTGACAATTTATACGAAATTCTTCTCTTATGGCGTTTTCTTTTCTCGAAAAAATGTTGCATTTTTTCTGCCCTCTTTCTGCCATCTTTGAGAAATCTGAATTTTTTCTTCTTTTGAGGTCAACATTTTCGCAAAAAGAACACGATTCAATTGTAGTGGTCACTATTTTTATTCTCAAGAGGGCAGAATTTCCAAAAAGGGCAGAAAAAATGTTGCATTTTTTCGAGAAAAGAAAACGCCATTAATTTCTTCTATCCAAAATCCATTGAAGTTGCATTATCGAAATTTTATTTAATCTCGATACCGTTAAGATATCGAAATAATTTCAATATATTATTGTAGTGTATTGCAATTTTAGTTATCTTTGAGATACTTGCAATATCGAAATTTCTTTCAATCTTGATATAGGTACAAAATTTAAATTATCTTCAATCTCAATATTGTTAACGATAGGTAGTTTTATATCGAAACAGTACTTTTTTCAAAAATCGTTTCCAATAAAAATTATTACCTCAACTATTTTATCGCCTCAAAAACACTGCTGTTTTTTAACTGTCTAAATTTTAAAGGGTTAAAACTTGCATTGAATCATTTTTTTACAAGAAGACCAAATAAAGATAAATGCGTTAAGCTTAGTATGCTGTAGGAACGAAAATTTTTAAACTCAACACTAACACATACTTACTATAACCTGTTTGTTGAATGTGTAAGTTGAACATTATTGTGGAATGCCAAATTTCCACGCCAGTTAAATGTGCGGACATATAAAAGGCAGCCAAATTTGGACATTTTAACTCTCCAATCATGGTTGTGAACTTGGCTGCATTGAATAAATTTTTCGGTTCAACAGCATACTAACCAACGAAAAAAAAATTCGCTACCTTTTCGCTGTCAAAAACGCAATGCATTTCTTATGGAAGATTTCTTTTCGCTTCTACAGCATACTAAGCTTAAAGGGCTAACACTACTGTAAAGTCATTAAAATTTTGTATGTCTTTAAGAATTTTTATAAGCTAGGTTTATAGCTACACAATTTATGTGAAATATAATAATAATGTAAAAAATGTCTTCTTATTAGTAGTAGTTCTTGTGTTAGAACAAAAACAAAAATGTTTTTTAATTATAAAAGTGAAATCTCAAGAAAGTAGAAAAAATTTGGGAGGCGTTTTAAGTCAAAGTTGATTTTTTAACCAAAAAACCCTTGAAATGACATTATAACTCATACAATTATCAAAAGAAAAGATATCAAAAAAATTTCTCTAGATAATCTATACTTCTATACTATTATATAAAAGGCTTGTCACGTATCTGCGACGACGCTAAACTTAAAAACTACTGAACCGATTTTAGTAATTCTTTCACTTATAAAAAGCTACATCCTTAACTTAAGATCATGCATCCTTTATTTTCTTAAAACAACTCTTAAAAGTTATTGAAATTTAAATTTATAAAGTAACCAAAAAAACCAAGCATAAAAATCATTGCTTCATTAAATTGTTAGACACACAAGCAGCAAAAAGCTTTATCTCTCTTTTCGCCTGCTATAGTGTTTCTCAATGTTTCTATTACGGTGTCGGGTAGCTTTGCACATTAATACTCAGCCATATTGAGTATGTATTAATGAGCGCTTAAAAGAGCACACTGAAAACAACCCAGTGGTACATGGACCCATGACGTAACCAAGTATTTCTGTAATACAATGTAGTTGCGAGGCCTCCAACACCTGTGCACACCTTGAATTACATTTGTGTGGGCATGGCCACTAAGCCACTGATGACATCTACCTTACACAGTAAACTGCTTTTTGCAGAAATCTAATAAGACTTTAGATGACTTTTTTTTTGTGCTCTGATTTATATTGCAAAATTAAATAAATGTGTAGTGGACGGACTGTCAAAAGCAGACATACCGACAGACGGACGATGTGGAATCCAGGTAAACAGACGGACATGTAAAATGCAAACCAATAGTTGAAAAAAACAAATATTAAAAAATAGGAACA
The DNA here is from genome assembly GCA_963920525.1 of Dichetophora obliterata. Lineage (NCBI taxonomy): Eukaryota > Metazoa > Arthropoda > Insecta > Diptera > Sciomyzidae > Dichetophora > Dichetophora obliterata. Next base: position 211,490,324 of record OY986439.1, read on the forward strand.
AAAACTGACATATGAATTTGCAGTAAGTTGAAGCGAAAATTATTTGTTTTTTACAAATTTTATTTTGTGCGGCCGCGGTAAAGTTGAGAATGAATGTAAAACTTATTCTAAAGTGTGTGAGCATTAGTTAATAGGTATTGCTAAGAAAGTATTGCTAGATGTGCTGTCAGGAAATTCATTAGTAATATCTATACATTAAAATTATTGGAACAATCTATAATCCAAAACTACTTATTTTGAAACATGATTTCACAAAATTATAAATCTTTTTAAAACTTTTTATTCGTGTTAGATAAAACAAAATGAAAGTAATGTTTTTATGTGAAAGGAAAATAAATTCCTGAGGGAAAATACTATCGGAATATAGTATATCTATATCTATACTATTATATAGAGGGAGACTCACGAAACTTGAAGCCAGACAAACTCGGTAGCCGCTGAACCGATTTTTTTTTATTATTATTCTTTATATTAATTCTTTGATTACAATTTGATAATATTGATAATGCTTTGTTTAGCCAATTCCTTCGATAGTTTCCAGTGTCATAGCTTACTAAGTTTTTCGAAAAGTCTATTCTTTAATTATACAAAATTTACGTATTTATTTCCTCTCTTTGTCGCGAGAGCTTCTCTCAATATAACATTGCAGCCATGTTGCGTAATTCTTTTAAATTACGTATGGACGTAATATAACGGCGACCTCGATAGTCTAGTGGGAGTGCGCTTGACTATCGCACAGGGGTCCCAGGTTCGATTCCTACGCTATAACCTTTCTTTCCTTACTTCTAATCAAAGAAACTTTAAAACACTTCAATTCACAACGAATAGTTGTAGTTGGTGGTGGTAGGAAAAGTTTGTGGAGAGGAACGTTGAGTAACTTGATTTGACTGAGGGCAAGGCATAACACTTACTTCAGATTTTATATCACTTGTTTCTACAGCTTCTGCCACATTAAGAACATCCTACATGAAAGTTTCACTTGATTACTCCCTTCTTCCATTCTGTGGTATCACAGCGGACCAATAATGGTCAAAGTGGGCTGGTCTCAAGACTTGCGGCCACCTTAACTTAACCTTAACCTTACGTATGGAACTAATATGGTTTTTAGATTTTTAGACTTAGAACTTATAAGTTGCTTTGCATTTTAACCTATTAATGACGAACGCCAAAAATTCAGCATGTGTTTGTACCGAATTATTCGAATTTGTTTTTTTTTTTTTGCTGTAAATAAGAAGAGTGCCGCGACTCTACATATATGTAGCATTCGTCTATATACATTTTTTTTAGCTATGCTATAAAAATAAGACAACAAATCCAAATAAGACAACATCTTATAACGATTAACTAACGGTTTCGTTCAGTTCGTAAAATATTAAAAAAAATGTAACTACTGAAAGTTCCCTGTTAAGTAAGTCCTCATCGTCGGCTTAAATTATGCATGCAAAACACGCAAAATCTACATGATTACATTTGCGATTCCCACATCATCATCATAATCATCGTCATCGTCATCATCATCACTGTCATCGTCATCATCATCATCGTCGAGATCATCATAGACATCGTCAGCACGATCAGCAGCAGTGCGCATCATCATAAAACTGTCGCCTCTATGAGGATCGCGCGCGTTCGTTCCTCCGTCTCTAGTATATTATTGACTTCGATCGCGATTACTAACTATCTAGCTTGTTGGCCAGCCCAACCAGGCCAGACTATTCGGCTTTGGCGCGCATGATCAGTGCGATTCGTAGCGGTGAAAATAAGAATTCAAAAAACCGTCACTCAAAACAACGACTTGACGCAGGCAACGATTTGTGACTGCAAGATCAAAATCAAACTACTTTAAAACAAGCCGCCACAAGTGTTGGAGTCAGTTGAAGTTGGTCGAGTTGGTTTTGTGATTTGTCAAAATTTATGATAACCCGGTGTGAGCGGCCAAAAGAGAATCAAAGGAACGGCTATTTATGCTTTTTTGTACAATTTTGGCTGTTGTTGTTGATGCCGTTCTTGTTGTTGTTGTTCTGGCTGCCGTAAAACATAAAGTTATTAAATAACTTGATTAGTTCGAATTGATATTGAAAATTAAATTAATTGGCAACATAATTTGAAGGACTCCAAGGAGAGAAGAGAGTGCGGCAGAGAGTGGAAATACTAAGGGTTTTCATGCAAAGTGGCAGGCTTCTAATTTGGGCAATTAGTTATTTTTATCAGACAGGTTGTATGAACAGCCCTTAAAGTCGATTGTGCATTTGCTGCATATAAGTCAGCTGTGCGATCTGCCAGCGATTCGTTCCATTTAAACATGGACGCTTTGTTGATTGTTTGCTTGTTTTCTGAAATTTTTAGAATTAAATCTTTATTAGTTTTGCTCAAATTATAACTTTTCCTTCAAAAAAGAAAACAGCTGATTGATCATATAAGTTTGCCACCTCGTTTGCTCACCTAAATCGAAGAGAAAATTTATCTGGTTTGTGCAAAAGCTTTTTCATACGAATTTTGACAGTTCATTTATAAGGCTGATAAACTTATAAGGTTTATACCATTTGTAAGGGTATTGCCCATTTGCATGAAAACCCTTACTTTTTCTTATGTTTGCTTAAAATGTATATTTCAAGAAAATAATTTTAAGATATTTCGACAATATTATTATAAGTAATTTTAAATGATCATCTGCTGTCGTAAAGTTTGAATGTCACTGTAATATACTGTCGCTGAGCATGCGTTAGGCCGCGTTCATAGTGGATGCTTTGGCTGAAGCTGAAGCATAAAGCTGCTTTGTCGAGCTTTTTTTGATCATAGTGAATGCTTATTCAACGTAACTTATTGAGCTTATTGGTGTTCATAGTGCGCGCTTTATGCTTGTGGCTGACTGATGCTTTATTTACATTTGTTTCTTTGGAAATATGCCCTAAACTGCGTTTTGCGGAGTAAATGAAAGGTTTTTTGATTAATGGATATGTAGCGATGATCACCAACGAAAGATCAAACCAATAACAAACAAAAGTTCAAAGGAACTCAAAAACACAAAGCATTACAATGGTGGAAATTTTATCACAAAAAGCACCCAAGAAGTACGAAAGAACAACGAAAACTATGTAAACAAACGAGATAGAATGCACAAGTGGATAAAACTGAAAAGCAAAACAAAACGAAACAATAATGCAACAACGGTTAAAACTTCAGAACAAAAAAATATCCAACAAGTAAAATAAAATGAACGAAAATATTGCTAACAGGCAAAATACATTAACAAATGCCAAAATTCATTTAAAAATTCAATACGACACAATTAATAATAAAACTAAACAAAAATATTGCAACTATGTGATCAAACAAGAATAAAGCGCCGAATAGCATTTTTAAAATGCTCTACAAAAAAGCATAAAAAACCAAATTATTTTTCTGTGTGAGCAAGCGAGATGGAGATATAAGCGCTGAAAAGTATTTGAAAAGAAGCTTTATGCTGGCACTATGAACACTTTGAGCTTTTTTCACATGATTATACACAAAGCGTTTTTCAGCTAAACCTCTCGGCTAAGCTAAAGGCGTTTACTATGAACGTAGCCTTAGGCTGCCCGCATAGTAAACGCCGAAGCAGGCTGGCAGGCAGGCAGGCAGGCCCTGCGAAGAAACGAGATAGAAATAACTTTTTTGCAAACTATGTGAACAAGCGAGATAAAAGTCAGCTTGGCGTTATTTCTATCTCGTTTCTCGTAGGTTACTGCCTCGCCTGTCTGTCTGCCTGCCTGTCTGCCTGCCTGTCTGCCTGCCTGTCTGAATCAACGTTCACAATATGATAAATATTACACAATTATGATAAAATGCAACGAACTTCTGATTAATGTGAGTCCATATTTTCGGATATGACGTGACTGCAAACGGAAACAAATTTCAGATAGATCTACTAGTGTGAGATCAGTTGTCAGCAAATTCAAGAATCTTAAAGCTTTTGTTTCGCAAATGCGCGTATTTTTATCTTGGTTATGATTAATTTGAAAGCATTAGAGCAAAAATTTCCAATATAAAAGTACATATATTTTATTTTTTAGTAAAATTTATGATCTTTCCAACATGATAAGTGGCGTAAAGAAAGTTTAAGTTTACGCCATTTTTGCATCGTTTGAGCACGTATAAAAAATACACGTCATCGTTAAATTTTTGTCTTCTATCACGTATCCGAAAATCATTCTAATTGGCGGAGTGACATCTGTGGCACTTTCCTAGTCAGCAGTTCTGATTTAATAAGTTTTCGAAATTCTTATAAAACATAAAATTAGTTTATGAAGAAGTTATCGAAATCATTGCAACCAACTAGCGCAAAATTCCCAAAAATCATTTAATTATAATCAATCATCAAAAGGATAATGTGATCATTTCAAAAATCCTGTAACAACATACAAAATGCTGAATTTTATATGTAGACTAGATATTTGTCTATTGAACTGATGACAAAAATTTCATTTACATATAAAAAAATCTTTTCAAAAAAAATATCGGTCTATCGAAAACACGATCTCTTAAAGAACCACAACATTAAGAAACTCTATGAAAAATTTGAAAACATATAATTCTGTTACTTTATAGTTGTTTAATTTTACTCAAGCTTTTCAAGCTGTCAATTTGTTTCTGAAAAATCTGATTTGAAAAAAATTATACATAAAAAGTATCGAAATCCCAAAAAATCTCGATCACATCAGGAACGTGTTAGCGAGAAACTTAAAATAAATCAAATAGTTGATGTATTAGGGACCACCTATACGCAAATAACAACAACAACAACAACAAACCGATTATAATACCTACTAAAATAACAATAACAATAATAAAAACAACAACATACAACACAATATAAACCACAAGATCAAAACACTGCCTATGCGTTAGTATGAGCGTGTATTTTTTATTGGAGGTGCTGCTGTATAGCGCAGGTTCACCTTATTTTTGTTTTGTTTTTTTTTTTTTGGTTTTGTGATTGTTGGTGTTCAGGTGCCCACAAAAACGGCGGGAACCTGCTGCGTTTGTGGTGTTAAATATGCGCCTGCGTTTTTCTTGCGACACGCTGTTGTTTCTCTGTTGTTAAAATAGTTTTTTTGTTTTTCTTTTCCTTCTATTGGAGATGAAGTGTAATTTGAGTCGAGCTCGTAATTCAAATTGATGCATGCTTGTCCGTTTGTCCGTCCATTAAGAATAAGGCGAATTGATAGCAAATCGATTGCAAGCAGCAGAGGTTACACTGAAAGAGTTTTGAAATTCACACAGATTTCAAACTCCAAAAAATTTTTCTGTAAGAAATATTTTTTTCAATATATATTTGTAAGTTAGTACTTCTTTGACCGAATTTGATTTTCCTACATGGTCACTAAAAGAAATAATAATAAGAAATATACAAAAATGCATTTCTCTTAGATAATTATAATCTTAGAAGATTATAAAACAGGAAGTAACATTGTGCATATCAACTTTGAATGTTGTTTCTTTATTATTTCAGGAAGAATTTGTATATAGTTTAGATACGAAAATAAAAGCAATACTTTGTTATTTCAGAAGAACTTTTCTGTTTAATTATTTTCCAATGATTCCTAAAATATTCATACAAATTAATAAGTAGATTATATAATCATAAAAGCTGTAAGTAATTACTTTATTATACCCAAACTATTTTTGATATCTATATAGATTTATTTATAAAATTCATAACCTCATTGATATAAGACAATAATTTAAACTTGCACTTTATGATAAATTTACCTAAAGATCATTTAAGAAATGTTAACAGTTTTCTCTCACTGCAAGAGGGCGATCCTCTCGCACAACCTTAACTTACCAAAAAACAAAAGATTCTTGAAACGGAAAGTGAAAGCAAAAAGCCAAAAGCCAAAGGAAAAACAAAAACCACAAATTTAGAAGGTTAACAAAATTCCAACAAAAAAAAACAATAGAATGGCACGATCGTGCCTTCTGCATTTTGTATACCGCCAACAGTGATACCTTCCTAGTTAATTTGCTGCGAACAATAACAACATTTACAGTTGTTTGACAAGCATTCCCTAAATAGTTTCTACACACGATCTCCAAACCAATGCTCTCGATCAATGCTCAATCGAATACATTTGTTGTTAAAAACCTTTTTTCTGGACATTTTGACTTATTACCGTATATTTGTCAACATTGGACATAGTTTTTTGTGTGCGAAGAAAAGGAGGAGAAAGATGATGAAGAAAATTGGTAATCAGTTGTAAACTGATACCATAAATCTGTACAAATGATCATAGAACGAACGTATGAGCAAACGAACGATCGTCGGCGACTATTGCATCCGTTGTGCTTATGAATCAGTTGTGATCGAGTGAGCCGACATATGATCAGAGTAGCATCGATCACTTGCTGTTGAGTTACCGAGAAGCTAAAGAAAATAGTTGTTGGATGTGGTTTTTTGTGAGATTGTGTACGTGTATGTGAGATTTTTTTCTCACTAAACGATCAACAAATTTTTGGAAATTCTTTATTGTCTCTTGCATACCAAATTCAAAGATTTTACAAATTTTAAGCGAGTAATTTATAAGTTTGATCAAAGTGTTGCTCATATTTTTAAGAATTTGGAGTGGGAGTTAAGAGACGCAATGCATAGAAAAGAGGTTTAGCTGTAAATAAGATATACAAAATATTGGGGCAGCAGTAATTCCTAAGTTGAAAAAGGGGCCCTCAAACTATACAACATGTCATTTTTAATTGTTGTTAACTCTTCGGCAGCTAAAAAAGAATGAAGTCTATCCAAAGTCTATCCGTCATGTGCAATGTGTGTGAGGGCAACGAAAAAAGTCCCGTTACTTTATCGAACTACATGTACGTCCGTCATGTAGTATCGTTTGAGGGCCCCTAAATAATATATAACTGACAATTTTTTTCAACCAAATCGCTTTTGTACTTGTATAAAATACGAGGGGAAAAAACTGCCGAAGCAGGCCTTGAAACGCCATTAAAACAGATTGGCCTTTATAGCCCTGGAAAGGACTTTGAACGAGCTTCTTCTATTGATCAATGTGCGTGTTATTAAAAGTTGAAACACAAGTAATAGAGAACAGGCCCTAATGGCGTTTTCTTTTCTCGAAAAAATGCTGCATTTTTTCTGTCCTCTTTCTTCCCTCTTTGAGAATTTGTTCCATGCGTGCTCACAATGCCTTAAAATATAATAAAAACCGTGCATCATTAGTCGGCAGCCCTGAGCAATCTCTGTAGAACAGTTTGAGAGAAGAACGTAAAAGTTCAGAACTTCATGATCGACTGAACTTTTAGAACTATAAAGAAAAATTTTATTATAGAGCCATAGAAAATAAGGCACGTAGGTTAAAAGTACCTTAAGTGCTCAGTAGATAATCCTGGAATTCAAGTTTCCTTGCGGTATTTTGTTGTTGTCTTATATATTTGTGTAAAAATCAAAATCTTGCTTTCAAAAAATTATACCCAGAGAACAATTATATTTGATCCTATAGAGAAAACTAAAAAAAAAAAAATTATAAGTAAAGTAAATAAAACTGCAAGGAGGAATTAGAAAAAAAAAATTTATAAGTACAATAAAAACCTGTAAAGAAAATTTAAAAAATTATAAGTCAAATAAAATCCTGAAAAGAAAATTAAAAATACAAAAACTTGAATAGAAAAGTAAAAATACAAAAACCTGAAAAGTAAATTAGATATACAAAAAACCTGAACAGAAAATTAGATATACAAAAACCTGAAAAGTAAATTAGAAATACAAAAACTTGAAGAGAAAATTAAAAATACAAAAACCAAAAAGGAAATAAGAACAAAATCTGAACAGAAAAAAAATAAGAAAAATTAAATTAAATACACATATTTATAAAAAGGAACAAATTGATTTAGGAAATTAATCATTTGTAAATATAAACAAACTTCGGTTACATTTAAGAATAGGCTTAAGCTTCATTTTTAGGGTAAACTTGTTGAGCTTGATTCACTACAGGGACGGGAATAATAAAAAAAAAGAATTAAAATAAAAAAGTTTGGAAATGGTATTAGTACTCCCACTTTAGAGAGCTCTCTCGAGTTAGGACCAACTTAAGCTTTAGATCGTTGTCAAAATAATTATTGCAAAAATTTTTCTGTGGTGAAATGGGTTGATAGGCCAAAGTTTTGTCGTAGTTAAAAAAATTCACTAAAATTATTACTTATTTTTATTTAAGCGCAAGCATTTATTAGCTATAATATGGTCATAAATAAATGCGGAAAATAATGAAGATATATAAATCTGATGGCGTGCTAAATAAAAGTTTTGGGGGTCTCTGAAGGGGTGATATAGGGTAAGTACTTGAAATGTTGTGAGCGAAGCCATTTTGAAATTACGTTGGGTGACTAAAAATAGCGGTCGGTCACATGGTAGGGCGGGTGCGCTACAAGACACAACATCCGTCTTGTTACTCATTAAATGTTTTCAAGTGCTGATTCAGATTTTTCGGTTATTGTGCGCCCTTGACCAGAAGTGGCGGGGTCGAATTTATTACCCTCCCTGACAGCAGTGAGCTAGCGGAGCTGGGTGCCACATCTGGTACGATACCCAGGGTCATGCAACAAATTCTGCATTTTTTTAACTTCTTTTCGAGAAAAGAACACGATTCAATATCAGAGGTCACTGCTTTTTTTCTCAAGAGGGCAGAATTTTCAAAAATAGCAACAAAATGTTGCATTTTTTCGAGAAAAGAAAACGCCATAAGAGCTGTATGCCAACTCCGAACGGGTTATGTTCTCAAAAAGCTTTAGAAATTTAATAAAAACATTTTGTCTGGAGATTAAACCCGGGCTACCACGGTTCTTTAGCATATAGGCCAGGTAATTTACACAATAAGCTACGGCTACCACGGCCACAAAGCCATATGAAAAGCATTTAAATCAAGCTATAACTAGCCCTTAAGTCTCCGAAGAAGCTTTTGTAAATATATGATGGTTCCTCTTTTTTAAATTATATAAGATGCTATTAAGAAGCTATCAATAATATATATTAAAACTGCTAAGAAATTCTTAAGAAGCTATAAGTTCAAAAATTTCTTAAGCCCAAATTATTTTCAAAGTGTGCTTAAACCTTGTACAAATTAAATAAAAAACTAGTTAGGAATTATTTTTGACTGAGTCATAGCTAAAATACCCCCAGAGTAATGTTAAAACATATTTAAAGGCTTTATTATTTTAATGATGTCACTTAGTTTGAAGTCATTCGTAACTTTTATCAAAGTGGCGTAATAATTTACTGAACCAATTTTCTCAAAAATTATTTTTCAGTCTGAAGTTTATATTTAAAAACTTTTGCACTATTATATCAATTTTGAGGGATTATTCTGTTTTGTTTATATAATTTTTTTTATAATTGGACATTTCCAAGCTAATCGATAATGAATAAAAAATATTAAAGTTGAAGATATTATTTAAATTGTCGTATTTCTATATTAAGAAATGGTCTGTCTTTCATGTGATGTCGCTAAAATTCCAAAATGTATGATACTTTGGGATATTTTTAACTTGAAAGCCAAGTGAAGCAAGTACATTTTTTAAACTTCTGCAGTTGACCATTTGCAAACCTGTGCTTTAAGTGTCAAAACACTATCAGTGGAAAATTAATGCTTAGAAAGCGAAAAGAAAGTGTTTGAGAATTTAGTGGTGCTGGTTAAAATTAAATATCTTTTCAGCGCGAACCACATATTGGAGGTTGAAATTAGGCTAACTAACTGTAACGCCCGTCCCTTTAAAAGAAAAAAGTTTGATATGGGCAATAACTAATATTATAGTAATATTAAATTAGTTGTGGACAATAACTAATATTATAACACAGTACGACAAAATCAAATTTTTTGAGTACATATGAGAAATATTAACAGAATATGAAAATATGCTTTAAATAAAGAAATACGTGTCTCGGCGTTTTTCTGTAGCACGTCAGAATTTTGAGAAAATCGATTTTTAAGCTTCGAAGGACCGTGGAGGTTCACTTGTAATGTAATACTAGTATAAAAATTTCTATAAAAACAGAATGGGTGAACCGATTTTAATGCTTGAGTCAGATTTGAAAAGTGAATTAAATTTGGATTTTTTCTTATTAAAAAAATTTTTTTTTTCTACGCTAGATGGTGCTTTAATTTTCATGTAAAGTTAAAAAATAACCTAAAATGTACGAAGTTCATTAAAAATACAATGTTGTTAATTTTTAACACAAAATAATAGTTAAGATTTCATATTGATTTTTGTATTTTTACATTACATTTACATTACATTAAATTTTGGTTATTTTTTAACTTTACATGAAAATTAAAGCGCCATCTAGCGGAGAAAAAATTGATTTTTTAATAATTCAAATTAAATCCAATTTTAATTTCCTTTTCAAAACTGGCTCAAGCATTAAAACCGGTTCACCCATTCTGTTTTTATAGAAATTTTTACACTAGTATTACATTACAAGTGAACCTCCACGGTCCTTCGAAGCTTAAAATCGATTTTCTCAAAATTCTGACGTGCTCCAGCAAAACACCGAGACACGTATTTCTTTATTTTAAGCCTATTTTCATATTCTGTTAACATTTCTCATGTGTACTAACCACTGTCGTACTGTGTAATAAGTACTTTTTTAAAGACTTTATTATTAGCGACAGTTTATTTTAGCTTTTGTTTTTAATTTAATTTAAAAGTCATGCTTAAAAATTTATATTTTTGACATGTTACAACACTTAAAAGTTTAAAAAATTTTATCCGTTTTTATCCGCATTTATCCGTTACTATCCGCAACTATCCACAACAGTGCTTCAGGCAAACTTAGCCCAAAAATATCAAAATGTATATTTTGCTTGTAAAATTTTCAATGGTCTTGAGTTTTTCGTTTTTTTTAGACTGAACCAACACTCAGGGGACTGCCCCTATAAATATCTAATCGCCGGGGCTAGAAATTCGATGACATTTCATCTTTTTTCTGCTGCTTCTAAGACATTTTGTTTCCTAAATTCCAAATATGAAAATTTTTTAGGTCATTTTTCGTCATCCAGATCGTCATTTCTTACCAGTTTTATTTTAAAGTCATTTTTACAAGATTTATGGCATTATTTTTTTTGTTGGTAAATTTTTGCGATTTTTGACTTATTTCATAGTCATTTTTGGGCATTTTTAATTTTTAGAGCATTTTTCGGGTTTTAGGTAATTTTAGCGAAATTTTTATAGAATTTTTTTTCGTTTTTTTTCGTATTAGAATATGTAAAATGCAAATTTTTAAACATATTTCTTTAACAATAGAGTCCTTTTAATCAAAAACATTACCTATCGAAAAAGGAGTAGCTTTGTTTATAGATCTCGATGAAAAAAAAACTCTGCGCGTGGTGAAACTGCCGAAAGGGTACGTAGAAAGATGAAACAAGTGTTAGATAAAAGCTCAGGATATGCTAGTTTTAATTAACTCTTTTTTATGCTGTATTGCTGAAATATTTGGAGCTGTATGTTTTTGTAAACAGAAAAACTTTTTTCTACTTCTGCTCTGACGATAGGAAAATATTTAAAAGACAAAATGTCATCGGACATAAGTTCCTCTTTTAATTTCATAGTATTAAAGTTTATATACTATGAAATTAAAAGAGCAACTTACGTCCGATGCCATTTTGTCTTTTAAATATTTTCCTATCGTCAGTGCAGAAGTAGAAAAAAGTTTTTCTATTTACAAAAACATTTTGCCAGACAATCGACGACGTTCCTTCAATTTCAATAACATAAAAATGTACTTTGTAATATATTGTAACGCTATGTATAAAAATTTTATACAATAAATTTCAAATTTAGTAATGTTTTATTTTTAAAGCTTTATTTTTTTATTTTTTATGTAATTGTTTGCGTTTTTTAGATAATTTTTGTCAGTTTTATGGACATTTTCTGCAGTCTTTAGGCATTCTTCGTCATTGTTTTTAGTTCATTTTCTGCAGTTTTTTAGGTCATCAAAATCCGAGCCCTGATAATCGCTAGTTGTTTTTACTTATACCTTTCGTTGTGGATATGTTGTTGTATATAACGAACAACAACAACAACAACATTAAAAATAAAATATGTATTGAAAAAATGTCTTACTTTAACCGCATAATCAATACTTCTATATTTTATGTATTGAGTCTATATAATTATGTATTGAGTACATTTCTTGAAAAACATAACAAGAATTATTGATTGTATTCAACACAAAATTCGATGTACTAAATACAATTTTCATTAATTTTACTAAGTAAATAAATTAATATGTAACCAGTACATGCTGACTTTACTCAGTACATATAGTTGTCATAGCGTTTCCATACAAGATGCAGTACATAGATTTTACATAGATGTCTCTGTTCTGACTACATAAATTTTTCCCTTTGTGCAGACCAGCTGGAATGCTATTGTTTTTAATAGCAAAATAAGATAAGATAATTTTTATTATTTATTTATTATTGAACTATAACAATTTTTAAAATACGTTTAGAAAAATTTATGCATTCTATAATAAATAAATACTACAATCTGTACAAAATATCTGGTAGCTATTGTAATTGCAAAAATATCTGTGCTTGAAGTCATAACGCCCGGGACTGTCCGGAATTACTCAATTATTAAATAACGAACCCATATAACCTAAAGTTAGCTGTCGCGTCTGAAACCAAAAACCGTTATTTGTGATAATTGTAAGTGTATAACAAGTTGCAAATGATAAATAATTTGTATTTTTAAACAAAGTCGGCTCGTTGTTTCAGAAAAAAATGTATATACGTATTAGAGTAGGCTGATTTAATGATGTTTGTACGAATTTTCCCTAACAGAGGACAAAAAAGGATTATAGGGGTCTGTGAATTGACTCAACTTTTTTGTAATTTTTAAAAAATTTTAAACTAAGTGGAAAAGGGAAATGAAATTAATTAAGTATCTACCCTCTTACTCACTTAAAATTACACAATATTTCATATCCTTTTTTTTAAAGTTCGTAAATTGTAGCTGTTAAAAATGAAAAAAAGTCGTACGTAGTACAAATAAGGAATTCAACAAATATTTCCTAAACTATTGAATAATTTCAAAAAACCACATAACAAATTACAGATAATTGAAACCTTCAGAAAGCCACCCAAAGAGTCAATACCACCCAGCAGTTACAACCAACAACCAGTGACCACAAATGGTTTCGCAAAAACCAACAAATTGCATTAACAAATAAATGATTTATAAATGAATAACCACAAAATATTGAAACGTGATCGATTTAATGCAAATTTAAAGCAAAGCCCAGACATTGTAGGAAGAACCGCGCGGTACTCACGATCAAACACGGGACAAACAAAAACCTTTGCAGAAAAACAAATAACAAAATCAAATGAAAAACTTAATGGAAATAATATTTCGAGTGCAGATGAAATGAAGTAATCAATTTCTGGAGATGCTTGCTTGGACGAATGGATGGATGGTTGAATGGATGGATGGATGGATAAATGCAATAAGATGTGGTGATGTTGGATGTGAGGCAAAAAGCAGCTACCACACGGAGGCCAATAAGCAAATGCAAATTGTAGAGAGTGAAGCATATAAATGATAACATTTAACTGGGAGTGGATGAAAATGATGATGATGGCTTAAACGAATGCTGATGAAAACGCTATATTTGTTAAAAAAAGAAGAAGAAGAAGAAGAAGAAGAAGAGCGATCATGTCATGGTGGTCAAAAAATTATGAAAAAAAATTATCAAATTACAGAAAAACAATTGAAGATAAATTGAATTATTGCGGTTAATAGACTTAAAAATGTGAAAAACTCATGTTTATTTGCGTTAAAGTACAGCATTGAAGACATTAAAAACAAAATAATTACACCACGTTTGCGTAATTTTATTTTCTCGTTTTTCACCGGCTTCTCTAAAAAGTGAAGCAGCCAAATAGCTGCTAGCAACGGTTACAGTTCATCGACTTTTAACGCTTGTGGAGCGATTTCCAAACAGTAGCTACAGGTTTTTTTCACCTTTATGATGAGTTGTTTAAAGGTGCGCAGCTTTTGCGCCATTTTTTATTTTAATGACAGAGCTAATGAGTAGTAAAGAACGCAGCTTGGCATGTCATGCGAAAAAATCAGCCAATAATAATGATCAAGCCATTTTAAAGGAGTTGTATAGATATTTTACGGAAATTTTCTATTTAATCCAGAAACAAAAATAAAAAAAAATCAATTAAAAAATTTATTCAAAAACTATTGAAAAGAAAAAATGAATAAAATTACCGAAAGAAAAAAAAACACAGTAACAAAATTAATAGATATACCCCTTTCATAGAAAAAGTGGCATAAAAATTAAAAAAGAAAAAGGTTCGCTTATGAACCTTTGGTTTAAAATACTACCTTATTATTAATTTTATTATTTAATAATAAAATTATTATTTATTAATTTGTTTATTTATTTATTGCTAACAAGCTAAAATGCTTGATTAACTATTAAAAAATATGTATAAAATAATTATTATAATTGAAGATAAACAATACATTTGCTTGACATTTTGAAATACTAGAAACTTTAAACGATTTTCTTAAAATCACATTTCTTGAGTCGAGCGGTTAATTAACGTTTAAATTTTCTACCAATAACTCTAAACTTTAATTGCAAAGTTATAGTTGCATTTTTTAGTAAAGTGCGTTGGATTTTGCATTTGACAAAAAATTTGTTATGACCAGGGCTAGGATTTCGATGACATGCCATCTTTTTTCTGCTGCTTCTAAGACATTTCCTGCTTATTAAGAACGTCCATTTATGTTTCCTAAATTCCAAATATGAAAAGTTTTTTGGTAATGTTTTCGTCATGTTTTTCATCGTTTCTTATCGGTTTTTAGGTAATTTTCTTAATTAGTTTTCAGCTAAGTTTTTTACTAGATCTAGATGGAACAACTTGGGTATTTTTATACCCAACTCATGTCATTTAACTTTACGCAGTCACCACCAGGTGGAAAACGTCTAAGTGGGTTAAGAAACTTTCCTTCTCTTATGTCCCTTGCACCACGAACAAATTTATTTAAAAGATTGTGTTTCGGATTCTTGTTGTTTTATCAAATGTTGCTGAAATGTTAATTTAATGCACTTAAACTTGAAACTATTTGATGGCAGCCACAGTATGTGCACTTAAATGCGCCTTTTTCTGAGAACTTATGAACAAAACGAAAATTCTTTGTCATTAATTTGGTGCCCGTAACTTATTGCCACACAAAAAAACAATCCATTTTTGATATTTTATTATATTTTTCGCATAAAACTTATTTTTTATGTAAAAAATGTTCGAAACAATGGAAAAACGTTGACAGAGAATTCAAATGCATGTCATGTAAGCAGGGATGATATTGTACATTTTTGCAGGAAAGTACAATTTAAGCTTTTCTGTAATAGAAAAAAGCAATAAGTAGTACAATGAAGCTATCTTTATCGTTTTGTGAATAAAAAATGGAAGGGATTGGCTAAAGACAATAAAAAAAATTGACCATTATCATAGTCAAAATAAAGTCGACTTTAAATTTAGTATAAGCATTTTTGACAGTTTTTCAATATAATATGTTGTCAAAAAGCTTGCACTAAATTTAAAGTCGACTTTATTTTGACTATGATAATGGGCCAATGAAAAAATGTTTGAAGCAAGAAAAGAATTTATATTAATTTTTTTAATTGCTAAATTACATAATTACTTAATTACCAAATTACTTAATTACTGAAATAAACTAAAATGGCAGTTTTAGTAGCAAAACGCCAGTAATGTAACGCCAGATCTTAAATCCTAATAAAAAAACCAGCGAAGATTTTTAAATTTGATCACTTGGAATGTACACTTATGTTATTTCAAAACCGTCTAAAAAAGGTTTTATACAAAACTCGTGCCCAATTTTATTTATTTTTATTAATGGTATTCATTAAAATTTGTTAAGTCCTGCTAAACTGCTAAATTGTTAAAGTTAGCAGCTGTTGATGTGAACGTAACTGCTAAGACATTTTACAATCATGTGCTAAACTGATATGTCAAAATCAGCTGGAAGACTTCTACAGCTTAAAAATGAAAAAACTGGATTATTACAAAATCAAACGACGGCGTTTATTTGCACTTGGCTAATAAATAAATAATAAAGCTTAACTAAATAGAAATATAACTTTCTTACTTCAACCATTATAAATAAATAAATTGCAAATATTTTGCAAAAATTGTTTGCAAATGTTAATTTGACAACTTTCAATGTAGCAATAGATCTGTGGTTTTAATAACTTGTGTAACCAGTACTCAGTAACCAAAAATGTATTTTTATTTTTATATTACAGTGCGTTAACACTGTTGATACATTTGCCACTCAAAAACTTTGAAATGTCTTAAATCTCTACCAACATCTTTACAAAATTTTTGTTTTTTTTATTAAAAAAGGGATGTTTTTAGACTTTGAAGCTGCAAATCATAAATAATTTGGTACTTGTTAAAACTCATTCACAAAACGATTCATCACTTCAGTCAATAACTTTGACGTTTCAGACTTAACAAATGGTATCTGCTAAACAAAAACACGGTGCTGAGCTTGTTAACTTGCTAACAAGCTGCTAAGTCTTTTCCCAAACAAAATTTTGACAGGAGTTAACAAATTTGTTAAGTTTAGCAAGTTAGCAGGGCTTAACAAATGTAGTGAATACCATTATTTATTTTTTGCTTTTTAGTCTAAGTGGTTTTTTACTAACATATTTTATTTCAAAACCTAGCATATGGGCATTTTCGTGGCTACGCACGTGACAGTCATATGACTTTAATGAGTTAGAATAAAAATTAAACTTACAGCTTTCAATAGTTTGTTTAATACATAATTATATTAATAGCACTATACAAGGTGTAAAAGCTAAGAGTTGTCTAACAAAAGTTGTCTAGATAAAAGTCACTAAAAATGATACGTTATGTGACACCAAATAGAAGCGCTTTTTACCTGCATCAATATACACGAAAAAAATCGGCAAAGTGTGCACGAGTTTTTTTTATAAAAGTGTTTTAATATAATCTGGAATAATATTACTACATATTCATTATTGAATCCTTGAAAAATCTTTTTAAATCACGTTTAGGCTGCCAACCTAAAGTAAAATAGTAACAGATTAATGCCTCCTACTGCAGTAGATTTTCTACCTACGAATCGACCCGTTCGCAGACAAACGAGTCGCTTAATCGGCGTCTGCGATGAGCTTTTGGTCGGTATTAACAAAAGAAAAAAAATTGCTTTAACAAGCAATCACAAATTGATTGCCGACTGTTTAAAACCGCCATTTTTATTAAACCGCGTCTTAGTGCATTTATAAATTTCGTCATCTCCATTAATTGGAAACAACCAAACAACTTTATTTCCTTAACTTCATTGGACTTTATTGAAGACTAAAACGTAAGAACAATAAAGCCCGGTTTTCGTGTGGTCTTCTAAGATCTCCGACAATCACATCTTCTGCTATAATGAGCGAGATGGATATATGTTATTCTTGCTATAAAATAATGATATTTGATTTGTTGTTTTATGTTGGGTAGCTTTTATTTGTTTGCTTAAGAAATTATTTTATTGCATTTGTTTTAAACTCTAAAATTTAAAAATGTCAGAAAAGTTAAACAGGGTCAGTCAAGACGATATCAAGAAGTTATCCACCGCGTCAAGTTTTAAAAGTACATCAACCAGCGCCGGCTCTATAAAACAAGCTTTTAGAGGTCACCACGGCATAACACTCTAACATGGAATGTATAAAATCGTCAATTTAATATTTAATAAATATTGAATAATAGATTTAATAAACAATTTTTTTGTAACTTAAATAATTACATACTGATTACAGCAAACCTCACAAATTTCATTGCTTATTGCTTCGATTTGTTTTCTATTTTATTTTACTCCTATTTTGACATGTTAACGCATCCTTAGAATGATATAAAAACAGTTTTCAGTAATGAAAATAGTCCACGACAGACAACTTAAATGGCTGCCGTATTTATAGTACGTGATAGACTTTTATAGCAAAAGATAAAAAAGTTGATCTTTCATGATCTACAATCTCCCAGCATCACATGAGATCGTAGAGGATATCGTATGCTTTATAATGCAAACTGTATGTCTGTTTTGCATGCTTCTTTATCAATCCCATAAAGAGGCACTTAAGTGAATCGTAGCCTTCACTGGAACAAACCACAGCTAGATTTGTATAAATATGATACGTTACATGATATACGTTATGTGACCGATTTTTCCCTTTAAAGAAGTGCAAATATTTTATAGTTTTATTTATTTAATTGAACTACAAAAATATATAAAGTGTTATTCAGGACCATTACAATCGAAAACTGAAAAAAATTTAATTTAACTTTGTGTTATTACAAATAGTATTAATTAAACTAATAAAATTTCACCTTTCGTTAGCTGTTTCCTTAAGGATTCATGGAGGATTAATGAACGAAAATTTCCAATCGCCGACGAAACTTGCGGAGTCGTCCTGCAAATCGTGCAGGAAAATTTCATTTAAGTGTCTAAATTTTCGCCGACGAAACTTTGAAAGTGAAATGCAAGAAATTTCATCAACGTAAGCAAGAGTAAAATATGTAGTACATTTCGGAAAGGAAATAAAATCAGAAATATGAAAGAAATTTCTGCAACGAAAATAGGAAGAAAATTTCGCCCACGAAAGCAAGATGAATTTTATTTTTTTTTTGTACCTTTATTACAAATTTATATAATAAACCTTTTATTTACCATCTTTTTATTACAAATTTTATTCAATTGCATATTTTCACAACTTTGCAACTTCTGAAAATTTGTTTGATAATAAATCGGCGTTGCCAGATTGGTGCATTGCAAACCAGCCTTTTTCCACATGCCAGTAGGAGAAAATGGTAAGAAAGTTCGTTAGTAAATCATTATAAGGTGTGAAAATTCTTTTCGGATTCACGGACGATTATTCATCAATTTTCTTTTGGCCTAAGGGGAACATTTAATTTTTAAGGAGCGGTAGACCTTTTTGGCGGAAATGCCCATATAGCATTTTTTAGACCATTAACCTTATTATAGTATAAACATTACTTACACAATTTACATTATTAACATATTTCTTTTTAATTTATTAACATTATCAGATTGTCAGATTTATGTAACTGACTTAATTTAGTTTGTTATATAGCTGCCTGTTTGCTTTGAGTGAAAATTCGTAAAACTAGCCACCTAGACAAAAAGTCGTAATTTTTATATCTTTTATGGATATTACTGAAGTGCATATGAAAAAAAAGAAATTGCAATTTTTTTTTTAAGTTTTTTTTCTATGTGTTTCAACGAATTTAATTTTAGGCTACTGTTTTAGTAAAATTAATTTTGCTAAGTAACGGCTTGTTAAAATTTTTTGATTTTCGTACCAAATACCCGTAACACACGTTAAATAACAAAAATGATTTTTTTTAAAAAAAATTTTTTTCTATAAAATTAATAAGTTTTTTATAAATAATTTTTTTAAAAAAGTTCTGGACCTCATAGAAAATTTTTAAAAAATATTACATTTTAATACAAATGTAGAAATAATACAAAAAAATAAAAATTATGTATTCTCCTCAAACAAGTCTGTTATGAAGTGTTTCAAATCTGCACCACCTGTCTTGTGCAAGCCATACAGAGCACTGCAATGGAAAAATACACTTAAATAATATCCACAAAAGATATAAAAATTACGACTTCTTGTTTTAGGTGGCTAGTTTCACGAATTTTCACTCTTTATATTTTTATTGTGTTGCACATTTTATTTCAGTAAAGAAATGTTATGACAAAATTTTAGTTCAATCGGTCCAGCAATTTTGGAGATATAGCATTTTAATTATTTTGTTGGCGTTAAAAGGTGGAGTGCCCAAAGTTTTTCTAAACCATCTTCTACAAGAAGGAAATTATTGCCTAAATTTCAGCTGAATCAGCCGGATAGTTTTGGAAATATAGCATATTTATTGATTTGATGGCGGTAAAATAGGGTGTAGCAAAATTTTTTATCATAATATTGCATTGTTACCGGACTTACATATGTTTGCTAAATTTCAGCTTAATCGGATCCCAACAAGTTGTCGAAAAATGGTTTAAAATTTTTGACGGACATACATACAAACATACATACGATGCATGCATACGAACGAAGTAAGTTAACTAATTAGAATGCTCCGCAACTACACCTATTCCTTTATTTTTACGTGTCACAAAAAGGTAGTACATATAGTAGTACATTTTTCTTCTTGGCAGCCCTGATCTGATAGATGTCAAAGTGGTAGATGTCAAGTTTTTGCAATGCTGTCAGTTTTCAATTAACTGTTGAGGATTCTAATTGGATTCAGTTTCTTTTTGTGTCTTTTTTAATAAAATAAGTGTTTGTGTTTTAATAAAATGAGTGTGTTCATGTTTTAATAAAATAAGTGTGTTATTTTTTTTAAAAAAAAGTGTGTTTAAGCTGCAGTAGCTTTTTCTAAGTTGCTGTTCTTATCGCGTGGCGACTAGTGCTCAACGAATTTTAATGTATCAAGGGAGGTGATGGCTGCGCATCCTCCAGTGACTGGGTCCTCCAGAGTGCATCCGCATGCTGTGCTTATTCAACGATTGGCCCTTAAGGATTCGGCATGTTATCACATGATGGCTCTACATTCTCAGGTGACTTTCAATTGCTGCGTTCCAGTTATCGTTCCCGAGTGCTTGGAAATGCTTGCGTGGGAGCAGTCCCGAGTACTTGACTAGCAAAAAATTTGTTAAATGGAACGCTGCAAATATGTAAAACTTTAAACTCCGTTACATTTTATTAAGAAATTTTATATTTTAGCATGAAAGTATTTCGTTAAATACACAAAAGTTAAATTAAAAAAATTTACTTAAAAAATATAATAGCGAAAGTAATATAAATGAAAGTATCTTTTATATTAGATACGAAATTACTTTTTATGAAATTATTTTTTCGTAAAATAAAGCAGGAATTATTTTGAGTGTGTGTACTGTTCTGGTCCCATTTGCTAGATGTGATGCAAGGAAAAATATCGATGTTGTTGTGGACGAGTATGTCCCTTAATCGAAGAGAATTTGACTGCGACTCAATGGAAAATGTACTGTGGGATAGTAGTCAAAAGGTTGTCTGAAAATCGAAAGCAATGGAACTGCGACTCGATCGAAAATGTTATGTAGTATTGAAGTCAAAAGTAATGTCTTAAAATGGAGAGGAGCGAAATCGCAACTCGATTCAAAATGTACAGTGGTGTTATTTTGGTTAGTATGTCCTTAGATCTAGGGAAGTGGAACCACGACTCGATTGAAAATGTAGTATGCTATCGTAGTCAAAAAGGCGGCCTCGATAGCATAAAAGAAGTGCACTTGACTGTTACCCAGTGGTCACGGGTCCGAATACTGGCCTAGCAAAGGTCTTACGTACTCTTTAAACTTTCTTTCCCAATCAAAAAATCTTTAAAATACATCAATTTGCGACGAAAAGTTGTAGTTTGTGAGGAGGAACGTTTAGTTACTTTATTCGACTGAGGTCGAATACTTGCTTAATATTCAATATCACATGTTTCTACAGCTTTTGCCAGTAGTAGGTTTCACTGTAGTCAGGCTTCGCTGGCTTCCAGTTGTTTTATTTCTGCGTATTTAAAGCTTAAATACATATGTTCAACTAAAATGTTTAATTTTAGTTCGTTGCAAGTCAAAAACGGCCAATAGTTAGAAAAATGGACTAAATCAGGGACGTGACCATGTTTCAATGAGGGCTCAAAATATTCGTAATCCAAGTACCAAAGAATATTTTAGTCAATAATACAACTTTGTGAAAATCACAATCCATATTGACCTTATAAGCCTCTAGACGGTTTTCTCCCAAATCATGTTTTCCAAAAAAATTATTTAGTGAAAATGAGTGCAGTGTATCCTTAATTTGACGTTATAGCGTTTAAGTTAATAGGTCTATCTAATAAGTCTAATAACTAACTGGCCTCATTAACCTTCGTATACTCGCGCATTGGTCTGTTAGACCGATGACTTACGTTTGCCTTGCTATAAAACTTTTGTTTGGTATGTTTTCACATAATCTCATCAAACAGTAAACTTCATATTAAGATGAAGTTTAAGATAGAAGCATACTAAATATTAAGATATTAAGATAGAAGCATACTAAAATGGCCTGAGCTTTTTCAGGCCATACGAATGTTAATACTCCTTCTTTTAAATTTTGCTTCGAATTTTTTGTTCCCTTTTAAACAAAAATTAAATTTTGGTAATTTTTGACATTTGTTCCATCTGCTTAAATCAAATTTCAACTTGTATTTTTTTATTTTCTTAAAATCTACAGCATTCTATAATGAAAATCTTTCCACACATGAGCTGTTCAGAGCACAAGTGGCGTAAGTCCATTTTTTAGGGAAATTGAGTTAAGTACGTAAAAGTGAAGAGGAAAATGTGACTTATTTATGAGTACGGGCTAGAAAATCCTAGCTTACGTTATCTCTGAACAAAATGCAATACTTTGTTATTGCTCTGACAAATACCATTATTTTTTCAGAGCACAAGTGGCGTAAGTCCATTTTTGGTAGTTTTGAGAAAATTGAACGTTTAGAAAAATTCTTAAATGAATTCTAAGTATGAAGAACTCAGTTTTGCTTATAAGCTTGGTCAAGAGCATAATTGGAGCTATCCATATCGTAAAAAATAAACTAAATAATACACAAAAACGATGCAGAATATTGCATATTAGTAAAAACATTTGGAATTGCGCCACTGAAAATTATTTCAAATTTCTCGTTTCCGCTGTAGAAATCTAATAGGAGATATTTTTCAAAAACTTTTTGATGAGGAATGGCAGCATTTTTACCTAGAAGTTGGACAAAACCACCCCTTTAGCGATTATTTGCATTATTAAGGGAGATATAAAATGAATGGACTTACGCCACTTGTCCTCTGAAAATTTTTTAAAATTCCTCCTTTCCGCTGTAAAAATGTAATGGAAAATATTTTTAAGAATTTTTACATAGAAGTTGGACAAAATCATCACTTAGCGATTATCTTCATTATAAAGGGAGTTTTGATATATACCTTTTCGAAAATTTACCATTGCTCCAAATAACGATAAAGATAAAAAAAGATAACGATAACGATGAAAACTTATATTTGTAAAGATTTTTGATTACATTTTTTAATATATTAATAAATATTACATATTATTACATTCCTACTAAATATAAACAATTGTGTTTATTTTCAGCTGTTTAATAAGACTTTAACTTTAATAAGAATAAATGCATTCTGGCCTCCTCAATTATTCAGAAAATCACAAAGGGATGTTTTAATCGCACTTCTGAAACTAAATTCTGTCAATCCTTACCACAAAATCCTTAAAAATATAGTCCATTACATTTTAACAGTGGAAAAGCGTAATTTTAAAAAATTTTCAGAGGACAAGTGGTGTAAGTCCATTTATTTTATATCTCCCTTAATAATAAAGATAATCGCTAATGGGTAGTTTTGTCCAACTTCTATGAAAAATTGCTGTCATTCCTCATCAAAAAATTCTTAAAAATATTTTCCATTACATTTTTACAGCGGAAAGGAGGAATTTTAAAAAATTTTCAGAGAACAAGTGGCGTAAGTCCATTCATTTTATATCTCCTTTAATAATGGAGATAATCGCTAATGGGTAGTTTTGTCCAACTTCTATGTAAAAATGCTGTTATTCCTCATCAAAAAATTTCTAAAAATATTTTCCATTACATTTTTACAGCGGAAAAGAGAAATTTTTAAAAATTTTCAGAGGACAAGTGGCGAAAGTCCATTCATTTTATATCTCCCTTAATAATGAAAATAATCGCTAAAGGGTGGTTTTGTCCAACTTCTAGGTAAAAATGCTGCCATTCCTCATCAAAAAGTTTTTGAAAAATATCTCCTATTAGATTTCTACAGCGGAAACGAGAAATTTAAAATAATTTTCAGTGGCGCAATTCCAAATTTTTTTACTAATATGCAATATTCTGCACCATTTGTATGTTCTATTTAGTTTATTTTGTACGATATGGATAGCTCCATTTATGCTCTTGACCTAGCTTATAAGCAAAACTTAGTTCTTTATACTTGGAATTTATTATAAGAATTTTTCTAAATGTTAAATTTTCTCAAAACTACCAAAAATGGACTTACGCTACTTGTGCTCTGAACAGCTCACATATATCTATCACACCATTTAACTATCACACCATTGATCCACGCATTTTTAAGACATCCGGAAAACCGCCAACAAAATCTATCTACGCGCTACACGCTCTGCTGTGACAAAGCAGTAAATAAATGATCGTTTTGAGAATTAATGTTTTTCTGAATGCCATTCATAGATTTCGACAAGATGTCTTGTTAACGATTTTTCAAGGCATAAGCGAGTCTTTAATTTTTCTTGATTTTATTAGAGATCTGTTAAGCTAAACACTCGCTCGATCGTCAATATAAAGCCAGCCTCCTACTGTGGCTTGTAGCAATGCAAGTACGATGAGCAGCAGGACGTTAGTGGTTTATTTGCATGCTCTAAACTTGCTTAACAATTATTGCATTTTGCTGTTAAACAATGCAGCCGATTTGTAGGCTGCAGCAAACTTTATGACCAGTTCGTAAGACATGGCAACAAATTTGCCAAGTTGTTAAAGATTTTTGATCAATTGTTGTAGATAAGAAGGTGTGACGATAACAAGCGGACAATGCGTAGAGTGAGTTAGCGTGAAATTGTCTGGCTGTTTTGTGAGGGGGCTAAAAGGGTTATTCGGAGAGTCCAGTTAGACTGTATTAACTGTTTAATTAAGGACCTTATTAGATAATATTGTGTTGCATCTTTAGCTTTAATCATGCCATCTTATGAGCTTCTCATAAAATTAGATATAAATAAACAGGAAATATTTAAAGCTATTCCAAAACCATTGGGAAATATAAAAATGGTGTTTTTCTTGATAATAAAAAGTCAAAATCTATTAAAACAAAATTTTAAAAATGCAGGGAACTATATAGATTAGATGTCAATGTGTTTATTCGAATCAATCCCAGTATTGCAAATAAAGACAGCATTCTTCAAAAACCTCATCAGAGTTTGATTAAAGGCTGGAGCTGAAGTGAAATAACATCACATTAAATAAATGTACTTT
Source organism: Dichetophora obliterata (assembly GCA_963920525.1). Lineage (NCBI taxonomy): Eukaryota > Metazoa > Arthropoda > Insecta > Diptera > Sciomyzidae > Dichetophora > Dichetophora obliterata. The sequence continues at coordinate 211,515,511 of OY986439.1, forward strand.
ACTCAAAAAAGCAAATTAATGTGTCTCTCTATCACTTATTTTTTTTTTCATCGTCTTCAACTGAATTCTGAATAATTTGTTTTTTGCTTAAACATAGAAATTTTTCCTAATTTTATTGTATTACATGCTTTGATTATTGATTGTTTCAAAAAGTTTCCTCGACCCTGGGCTATGGTGGAGAGAAAAAAACTTGCAAGTCTAATTAATCAATTTCTGACTTTTTTATTAGTTCACAAAACATTTGAATTTTGCATTTAATAAAAATTTTGTTTCTACAAATTTTTACAGTATCTGACGAAAAAATTAAAATATATTTGTATCTATCTCCAAACTTTAGTGTGTCTATCACCAGTCAGTTTTAAAGAATTACACACCGCTTCAGCTCAATAATTTTCTTTTATATTTTTAAAGCTTTGGGAAACATAAAATAATACTTGCGACATTAAAACCAATCTTGCATATAATTTTACAATAATTTTTACAACACTTGAAATGTGAAAATGAAAATATTTGCGTAACTAAAAACGAACGCAAACTTGTGGCTTGTTACATAAACCGACTAATTTAATAGTTGCATGGTGTAACTATAGCGTATCTGTGTGGCGGAAGATTCGAAGGTACTTGTTTAGTGCGCCTAGGTGGTCCATGCTTAAAAATTGTTTTGGCTGCTTCTGGTATTTTCAATGTTATTTTGTTTTTTTCGAAATTATAAATGTTTATCTATTTAGATATTTGTGACGAGATCCCTTGCCAGCAGCTGTATCTAAAAGATTGCATACAACTAGTGCTAACTTGAAGTACGACTGGCTATTGTGTGCGTGTGTGTGTGTTCCTCATTAACCCATTAAACTTCCGATTTACGTTTGCCGCCGGCGATAAACTGTTTTGGGTTTTTAAGTTTTTTCTTTTCTTTTTGTTTGTTGTTGTTATTGTTTTTTGTTATAGTATTCTCTGTTTAGTTTTTAATGACATATCGTAAAGATTAATCAAAGCCGACGTAAGACATATTTTATATATTTCATTTTCATTAACCGTGAAGAGAAAATGTGTTAAAACTATTTTAATGAATTGTTTTTGGAAAATCTTGTGTTTTTTATGACAGCGACAATTTGGTGCCAAAATAATATTTTTCCCTCTATTAAAAAATTTCGTTTTCTATTTAAAATAACATGCATGGTTGTATTAAATTCGAATTTATTTCAATGGAATTTTTGTCAAAACAAACGAAGTAGTTTTTTGTTATAGATCTAATTTTGAGGATATTAATCAATATCTTTTTAAGCGTTAAACACTTGAAAATATTCTAAAGTAATTCTTAATTGCTTCGAGGGAGTTTCTTTAGAACTTGTAAGAAATATCTTTTAAACTTTTTGAGATTTCTAAAGAGCTTTTTAGAGGCAGTTGCTCTTAGCAGCATTGCATTTAGGATTAATAATGCTAGAAGTATCGACTACACTTATCAAATATTTTTACATAATTTTCATATAAGTATATTTGAGATATTTGATAACCACCCGCTCCAACATTCTGTAAATGTATATAAATTCAAAGTTAAATGTATGATTTTGTCTTAACAGTGCAAGGTTTTTGCTATCTGTTTTCAAATCTTTAATGTCAGATTTGCGACACCATTTCCAATTTAAATTCAGAAAAGCCTACTTGATATTCAGAAAACATCAAATAGAATCTAGAATTACATTTAAGTTACATAAATCAATTACGTAAACATTACGTAACAACATAAACATTAAACTCAGAAAATTTAATTTGCAATTCAGAAAAGAACAAATTAAATTCAGGAAGGATCAACCGAAACTCAGACAAGAAAATATTAGATTCAGAAAGATCAACTGAAATTCTGAAAATCCAATTTTAACACAGCAAACATTAATTTTCAGAAAGACAAGAAAATATTAGATTCAGAAAGATATACTGAAATTCTGAAAATCCAATTTTAACACAGCAAACATTAATGTTCAGAAAGATTACAAAAGATCAAATGATGTTCATAATGTTATATTGGGGGTTGGAATTAGTTTTAAAGGTTTTCTAAGAGATGGCGTAACTATCAATAGATCGCATCGGGCACACCTGTGACTATATTCATTTCAAAGCACATTGTCTAAGCTTCATTTTTCAGTATGTGTCATTCCACTGAAGTGTAAACAACATATATTTTTTTCTCTGTGAACATGTCGACTTTCATTCCAACAAAACGCAATTTGCGGGAAGGTTTACTTTTGTGCTTCCATTTGAAGAAAAAAGCGGTTGAAGCACAACGCACGCTTACTGAGGCTTACGGGGACTATGCTCCATCGATTTCTACTTGTGAGTACTGGTTCCGTCGGTTTAAAAGTGGTGATTTTGATACGGAAGACAAAGAGCGTCCAGGCCAGCCGAAAAAGTTTGAAGATGAGGAATTGGAGGCTTTGCTCGATGAAGACCCGTGTCAAACCCTTCAAGAATTGTCAGAATCATTGGGAGTCGACTTATCAACGGTCGGCAAACGCTTGAAGGCCATGGGAATGATTCAAAAGCAAGGAAATTGGGTGCCGTACCAGTTGAAGCCGAGAGACGTTGAACGGCGATTTTGCATGTGCGAACAACTGCTTCAACGGCATAAAAGGAAGAGTTTTTTGCATCGTATTGTCACTGGCGATGAAAATTGGATCCATTATGATAATCCTAAGCGAAAAAAATCGTGGGGACCACCCGGCCATGCATCAACATCGAGGGCCAAGCCGAATATTCATGGCGCCAAGTTTATGCTGTGTATTTGGTGGGATCAGAAGGGTGTCGTGTACTATGAGCTGCTAAAATCTAACGAAACCATCACTGGGGAACGCTACCAACAACAATTGATGCAATTGAGCCGAGCATTAAAGGTTAAACGTCCGCAATATGCCAAAAGACACGACAAAGTGGTTTTTCAACATGACAACGCACGGCCACATGTTGCAAGAACCGTCAAGGAAACGTTGGAGGCGCTGAATTGGGATGTGCTACCCCACCCGCCTTATAGCCCAGACATAGCCCCTTCCGACTACCACCTATTCAGATCGATGACGCATGGCTTGGCTGAGCAGCGCTTCACTTCTTACGAGGATACCAAAAAATGGGTCGATTCGTGGATTGCCTCAAAAGACGAATCGTTCTTCCGGCGCGGAATTCATATGCTGCCAGAAAGATGGGAAAATGTTGTAGCTAACGATGGACAATACTTTGAATAATATACATTGCACCGTTGTTTCTAAATAAATGCTCAAAAACCGAAAAAAAACCTTTAAAATTAATTCCAACCCCCAATATTTAAAATTCATAAAAGATCAACTGAAGTTCCAAAATTCCTAAATAAAATTATTTGAAATTCACAAGAGTTCAAATTTAAATTCATAAAAAATCACTTGAAGTTTACATATTCTATTTAAAAGTCATAAGAGATCAATTAAAATTCATAAGAGATCCATTTGAAATAAAGAAAAAATCTATTGAAATTCGAAAAAAATAAATAAATGTCAGAATTCAATTTTACACTCAAAAAAGACCAATTGAAATTCAGAAAAGATGACTTGGAATTCAGAAAAAATTAAAATCTATTTGATAGCTCAACAATGCTCTTCCTGGAGCAATCATGGGTGCACTCATGAAGCTTCGGGTGGATGAGTAACTCGGTGTGCTGATAAAAGAACCTGCTAAGCATCAGAGTTGTCAGCGCATCTTTAGGTGACTCAAAAGCCAGGAGATTTGTGAGTAGGACACTCCTCAGGGAGTGTTCTATCACCTTTATTATGGAACTTGGTAGTCAATAAACTACTGAGGAAAATATAAAAGGTGGGCTGCAAGGTGATTGCCTATGCGGATGACGTAGCTATTGCTGCACAAGAAAGTTTCCTGACACTCTCTCGGAGCTGATTGGAGCGCTCTCCGATCTTAATATTTGGGCCAAAAGCTGTGGGCTGGGGTCAAATCCCCAAAAAAACTGAACTGGTCCTTTTTGCGAGGAAATACAAAATTTCGGATATAATTCCTCCACGTCTTTATGGCACTCAGCTATACTTCGTGGAAGAGGCAAAATACTTAGGAGTTATTTTGGATAGAAAGTTTAGCTGGAAACCGAAGATTCTCGAGCGACTTAGGAAAGCCAATGTTGCTTTATATGCCTGCAAGAAAGCTATAGGTAAAACATTGGGACTCACCCCGAATTTTACACTTTGGATTTATACAGCTATAGTAAGGGCCAAGATATGTTGGCAGCTCTGTTGTGGGATTCCCAAAAATTTAACGATAATAATCGTTGTCGTTATCGGTCATTTTGCGTGCACCCTTCATAGTAAATGACAGCTTTCGCTTACTAACGATATCGAAAATCATCGTCAACGCGTTTGGGAATTCCACTACTGGACTTCCAACATTTTTCTAACTAAAATCAGAAATATTTTTCAAATAACTGAAGTAATTTTAAATGACAAAAATAGTTTTATCCATGGTAGAAGAATAGAGGTAGTCGCACGGCTGAGAGCGAACTACCATAACTGTCAAAAGGCAACTGAAAGCTCATACAAAATCTGAAACCGATGAGAATGCGATGAGAAAGGAAAAATTGAAAAGAATCTGTCATTCCTGAAACTATTTTGCTTTTTTAATTTTTTATTGAGCAATCCATTAAAATAGGATTTTGTGCAGCTCTTGAAGTAATTTATATGAGGTTCCAAAAAATCATTTTCGTGGAAGTGTCTATAGCGAACACGAGTGTCTTTTTTTAAATTTGTGGCACATGCCATGTTTTATCGTTGTCTTCTAGGCTCTTCAGCTGGAACACGAAAACTCGGTCCATTTTCCTTGCCCAAATGTTTTTGGCGCAACACGCACTTTATTTTAATTAAAAAAAAATAAGTAATTCGTTTTTATTCAAGTTTTTACACAATACAAAAATATCCAATTGGAGTAATTTAATTTTTCTCTTTCTAATCTTTAAAAAAACTGATTTTGACAATTCTGGTACTATTGCCAAATAGATCACGATTAGCCTCGAGACTACCTGCTTTATTCTACCATGTATTTCTTATGATTTTTTTCTAGTTCTCAGTGAAAAAAAGGCACTTTGAGGATTTTTGAGAAAAGGCCAGTTTCAACAGCTATAACTTTTTATCCGAATTTTTGTTTTAGGAATTTTTAAAATAGCTAAAGATTTTTGTAAAATTAGTAAAGTTACCCAAAATGTCGTTTTTTAAATTTTACCTTTTTGGATTTTTTTCGTAAAATACCCAAACTTAAAATTAACAAAATTTTACATTTCTAGTAAACATTTTTTATTCAACGTAACGCCATGCTATTTAACGTAATCGAATAATTTTTTGTATATGTATAAAGTGTTGCTTCAGGAAATAGTTCAAAAACATTCATTGCAATTTTTTCAAATTTGAATTTTTACGATTTGCTTTTAATGCAACAAGAAAATGAAATTTTTTCGTAAAATAAAATAACACAACCCTTTTATCTGGTTATTTATTGTCCTATTTTTATGTTTTTTACAAAATTAGCACAAAACAAAATTAGTTTACAAAATTAGCACAAAACAAAACTAATTTTTTGAGCAAAGAATGGAGAAAAATGTATCAAGTCAATAAATTTGTGCTTTGTTTCCATATAAAAAAGAAAACGCAATAAGTGTAAATAATACACACTTTCATTATTATTATTTGTGTGGATGATACAAAAAATTTTAAAATCAAAATTGAAACTACGTTATTTGGTTTGTTTTAATTCATATAATTGAAAATACTTATTTTTCGAGTTATTATCGCCAAAGTATTCTCCATAGTAATGCTCAAGCCAAGTTGATGACGTTGCCTTTTTTGGTGGGATTCCATTTAATTTTTTTTTTTTAATTTTAAAAGCATTGCACACTTTATATCATAGTAAATTTTTGTAAAAAATAGCTAAATTATTAAGTTTTGTATCAGAATTTGATGTGATTTCCATTCGATTTTGACAAACTGGATTGCTCATTTCCGATAACAATGAAATCGTTGTATAGGTTTTATTAAACATTAAAAATTGTTTCTTTGAAATATGTTTAAGTTGTAAACAAAATAAGTTTTTACTTTAAATTTTTTTCCAGTACAATTCAAACGTGTCAGTTTCTCAAAATATTAAGAAAATGTTAATACACTCAGAAAAAAAGTTCGGCTTTTAAATCAAAAAACACAAGTTTTTGTATTAAAAATCTGAAATTTCTTTAATTTTAATGGAAGTTATTTTTGAAACAAAAGTACTTGCATTTGTTTAAAAAAATTGAAACTTTTGTTTTAAAAGTAAAAATTTCTTTGTTTCATATATTTTTTTTTAAAAAAATTAATTACACACAGAATAAAGCGTACTAAAATGAAATAACAAAGGGGAACAAAAAGTAATTTTTTATTCTGCGGCATAAGTTTTTGGAGTCAATTAAGATACATGGGATAATAAAGTTTTGATACTATAATTCACATTGTTTGAATTGACTCTGGTTCTCGCGGTAAACTGCTATTTTAAAAATTAAGGTGGTTTCATCACAGATCTTAACGTAACTCCAGAACAGTTAGACTGATTTGGTAAAATGAAAAATCTAAAAATCCGCAACAAATTGCCTCGAAAATAGTTTCGGAAATATTCAGAAAGTTCTTCTGAAAAAAACATTTTTTTATACAAAATTTTAACTTTTTTGTTATTTCAAAATGCATAAAAATTCAAATACGTCAAAATAGCTCTAATTTGATACTAAGTTAAAACACACACACACATATGTTACGAAGAAAATAAGCCATATTTCGTTAAAATCCATCGTTTTCTATCGGAATTTTCTTTGGTATTTTTGTAGTGCTTATTAATTTCAAATCCATCGACGTACAAATAAAATGGATAAGAAATTCGTCAAGTTACTGAGCTTCAAGTGCTTAAATCTCTAAAAAAAGACGAAATAACTTTTCAATGTTAAAAATACTAAAGAAAATTTATGTTATAATCGAAAAATACAATAAATAACTCATAACAATATCAATAAGAATTATCCAAAATATTTCAAAATTTGTTAGGAAAAACGTTTTGTATGTGATTGTCTGTTGTATTTTTGTTCAGGACAGTCCCTTTGAAAGGTCCAGCAGTAGTCTGCCATCATATAGCAATCTCATCGGTCTTGATATCTATTTTCCAATGTCTTGATATCCTGATGAAAACACTCTCCTTGTTTTTTCACTGTAATCACCTAGATTGTCTGCAAATCTATTAAAATGACTATGTAAATAATGTAATTTTATACTCATGTTAACTCCCAGATTTTCAAAATTTAAAAGCATTTTAGAAACTATTTCAAAATACTCTGCAGCTTTACGATTCCCCAAAAAACTTTTGACTACTGAAACAAAGCTTATCCGTGCTTCTGATACGACCTTAGTCATAAGAGTTCGGATTTATGGCCCATCAAAGATGCCTGCTTTTAATTTTTAGGTGCTTTGGCCAGGCAAATACTTGGCAAATATATTTGTTGCACTCGCTATTCTTATCCAAAGCTTTTACATACTGTTTTATTAGTCCAAGTTTTACATGGAGTGGTTGCAAAATTATTTTTTCTCGACCTATCAATGGATCATGTGGATTCCTCTCAGTGGAGTCCTATCTCCACTGCTGTGAAGTCTTGTTGTAGACGAATTACTATCGATGCTAACCGAGAATGACATAAAATGTAATGGTTACGCAGACGACATCGCCTTAATAGCGAGAGGGAAGTTCGAGGATATACTCTGTAACCTGATACAGAGAGGACTGTCAGTAACAAATGAATGGTGCAACACAGTGGAATTAACTATCAACCCAGCGAAAACTACCATAGTACCTTTTACTAACAAAAGAAGCCTGCCAAACCTCCGAACAATGAGAATGGATGGCACGGAAATTCACTTCAAAGGAGAAGTAAAGTACCTGGGACTTACACTAGATTCAAAGCTTCTCTGGAGAAGACATGCTGAGGTAACTATAAACAAAGCAACGCGCGCACTCATGGTATGTAGGAGCCTTGCGGGGAAAAGCTGGGGTTTTATCCCAACAATTCTGCGCTGGATGTATGCTATGATCGTGAGACCCATCCTCACCTATGGTGCAATAGCATGGGCTGAGAGAACCAAGCTAACCACAATGAGGAATATGCTAACAAAGGTGCAGAGACTGGCCTGTGTATGCATCACAGGGGCCACGAGGACCTGCCCTACAGCAGCACTAGAAGTAATTCTGGTCCTAACATCCTTACACCTTGTCATAGAGGGAGTAGCCAAGCGAACTCTGTTATGCATTGCAAAAGAGGGGACAGGTTTAGGTAAAACTATCAGCAGTAAAGAGAAGGAGGATATTGCAAAGCAAACTACCTACATAGATCTACCAAGAGACGATATAGTAAAAAGGTACAACTTCGGAATTAAGCTTAGTACCAAGAAAGAGTGGGACAGAGAGATGATATCGCAAGTCAAGAAACCACACAGTATATCATGGTATACGGATGGCTCCAAGACATTGGAAGGTATAGGCGCAGGGGTGTACGGGCCAGGAACCAAGCACTTTGAACCTATGGGGACAACACCCAGTATCCTCCAAGTAGAAATCCTAGCAATACAGCTGTGTGCACAATTCAATCTGGACCGTAAATACAAAGGTCAGGATATAGTTGTGATGTCAGACAGCCAAGCAGCAATCAAAGCATTAGTTTCCTGTGAGATATTATCGAAAATAACATGGGAATGCCTAACAAAACTCAAAGAACTAGGCAAGAATAACACTGTTACTATACTTTGGGTCCCAGGACACAAAGGAATACAGGGTAACGAAGAAGCCGATGGTCTAGCGCGACAGGGTGCAGCCACAAAATTTATAGGACCAGAACCATTCTGCGGATTGGGCACTAATCTATAAAAGAAGAACTAAGAAGGGAGGAGAGGCATAAACGTTCAAACCTTTGGAAAAGCCTCCCAAAGCTAAGACAATCCAAATTTCTCCTAAGAGATTTTAACACTCAGAGAGCAAAATTGTGCATAAGCTTAGGCAAACCGAATATAAGGATTCTAACGGAGTTCCTTACAGGACACTGTAAACTCAAATACCACCTGATGAAATTGGGCATAGAAACCAATAGTAACTGCCGTTTCTGTGAAGAAGCAGAGGATACTCCAATACACCTACTTACAAACTGCGACGCCGTGGCTCGCAGACGTAAACTAGCACTGGGGAACTATGAGCTGAGTCTAGAGCAGGTTTCATCCCTTGAACCTAAGAATATTCTCAAATTCATTATAGAAATAGGGCTGGATGAAATTCTGTAATCCGAAAACCCAGCGGAGCTTTGAGAAGGAGGTACAATAGATCTCATTTAGGTCGCAGTACGCATCTCCACCATACAACATTAACATTAATGGATCATGAACGATATTATTTATACCTACAGTCATATTTGTTCTGGATGTCCAAACTTTTCTAGTGTAGTGCTCATTTTTCGCACGACTGTCCCAAAAACAAAGAAAATATGAATATTTAGTGTAACCACCTTGGTGACCCAATAAAAAGTTAATCATTTTCAAATCAACACACTCAATATGTGGGCAGGTTCAACACCTATAAAATTTTCTCTATAATAAGTTTGATATTTTGATACTCTTCTTTAAGTTTTGTTGTATGTGCTATCGGATTTGAAGCAGATTTGTTGTCATTATGCAGTAGAACACATTTTAAACTTATTTTTGAGCTATATATGAAGAGCCTCCACTCTTCTGGCAGATATTTTATTTACGCGTGCCTGCGTATTTGCATTTCTATGCAAAACAACAACAAAGCAAAATACGCTTTCCTAAATTGGCGTACAAATAGCAAGTCGAACAAATGGCAGACCAGCGTATTCGAACTGTGAATGGCCTTATTGAGATGTTTTAATGTTATTTGGGCTGGTTTTTAAGATGATCTAATGCGGAGAAAGTGCATGTTATCTTATATACTTGAAGACTCATTGCATTTAACAGTCCAGGAATATTCTTACAGTATACGATTTTATCAAAAGTATTGAAGGTTCTCTAGTCCGGTAAGTTGTAATTGATACGCCAAGCTGAAGACAACGTTTATTTATAATTATATAAATATAATATTATAAATATTCATTATATTTATTTTATTTATTATATTTATTATATTTATTATATATATTAAATTTATTATATTAATTATATTTATTATAATTATTATATTTATTATATTTTTTATATTTATTATATATGTTATATTTATTATATTTTTATATTTATTATATTTATTATATATATTATATTTATTATATTTATTTTTCATTATGTATATAATCATATGAAAAAAGCTCAAAGTGTTCATAATGCAAACTGACTTGGAGCATAAAGCTATTATTTAAATGCTTTTCAGCGCTTTTATCTCCATCTCGCTTGCTCACACTATAAATTACATATGAGCACCAATAAACTCAAGAAGCCACTTTGTGTAGCGTTGAATAAGCGTTCAGTATGATCAAAGAAAGCTTGGCAAAGCTGCTTTATGAATCAGCTTCTGCTAAAGCGTCCACTATGAACGTGACCTAAGAACTCCAGACACACAATTATCCCAGGTTTTATCTCTTAAAAATAAAGTTTTCTAAAAACTAGTAGTTATTTCATAAAAATTTATTTCTTATTATATTTATGACAAAATTCTAAAATAAGATAATGATGCTACTTCATTCAAAGAAGTTCAAAGAAAAACTTAGTATATTAGCTAATAATATATTAGTTTCTAATATTACCTTACTAATTTAAAAGTCAATTGCCAACAATTACATTTCCATATTTCCGTAACCGGTCGATAGTGAGAGCCCATCAATTACCTCAAAAAAAAAGAAAATCAATTATTTTAATCTTCTTCAAAATATCAACAAATTACTTGCTGATAAGAAAGAAAAGTTTTTGATTTATTGCCAATCACAGCTAATGGCTGTATTATTGTGGTTCAGACCAATAATAAAAGTTGGTCATAATAAAGATATTAAAGCAAACGATAAAAGAAAAGAAATCTGGACACACACATGAAAGAATGCGGCTCAAATATATTCAATCAACACATCAAATGGAGGGTTTTTGTTTTCTTGGACCAAATGGGCCCATACGCTGCAAGAAATCACTGCATGCCATACATGTATGTGTGCCGAACATACTGACAAACAGCTAGGAGCTCGCATAAATAATCTATCACCTGTCAACACCTGTCATTCAGACGTCAAACAGCAGAAGCAATAGCTGATGAGTTCCGATGTTGTTGTTGTTGTTGCTGTTGCTGTTGCAACATGTCGAACATAGTGCTCCGAAAACAAAAACAAAATCAAACAATTTTACAAAAAAAAAAAACTACATATTGAATGCGATGCCAAAAGAAGATGTTTTTTGACAGTTGACAGCAATGCATTACGTTAAAGCGCAAAGGACGAAGTACAGAGAGAAAGCGAGAGCAAGCAAAACACGCACCGAAGTTGGCATAAGTGTCAGTTTGACATCATTAATCATGTGATTAGTTAAGTGGGTGTTTTTTCTTACATTTCTGCTCCTACAAATGCTGCTGCTCTGGCTGCTAGCAGGTTCCACGCAGATTAATTTGACGTTTGAACGCATGATTGAATTTCAATTTTGACAACTCAAGTTGCCTGCATTTGTATGTGTTCATTAGGTGAGCTCACTCTGTGTGTATATGTCTGTGTGTGTGTGACTGCGTAGCTGTCAAAATAATCACACGTTCAATTAGCCGAGCATAGATGAAAATTGAATAAATTGAGCAGGGAAATTTTGAAAAAAATGTATGATGAATTTGCTTTTGACGGCAAAATATTTCGGTTGCATGTCTATTGAGGCAATTGTATAAGCAGTTAAGCAGATTAGAAGAGCGGCAGTTAATTATGTGAGATTGATTATTTTTCCTATTTGTTTTTTTTTTCGAGGATGCACAGTTCAGTTAAGAAAACGGAAGAGGAAATGTTTAAAGGGATATAGAGTAAAATGGACACGAAATATCTCAGTTTTTGGAAACAAAAGCAAAAAACGGATTGAAGATTCGAAAAATAAGGTATTAAAAAACATTTACTCAAAATTTTTCAAATGGTATATGGAACACATGAAGCATATGGAGCACCCCGGACAATCGCGTCGGAAGCGAATTTCATCTGGGGGGGCAGTACAAATGGGGGGGCAGTACAAATGGTGGTGCAAAAAAAGTTCACCAAAATTTCTTCACATGAAACATGAAGAAGAGAGAAAGAAGAGGAAAATATATAATACAAAAATATTATCGTTGTAAAAAAACTGATATTTTGAATAACTTTTCCTTTTAAATTGTTTATCTAGCTAAAAAAGTGGGGGGGCAACTGCCCACCTTGCCCCCCGCTTCCGACGCCAATGACCCCGGACGATGATATAAGCGTTAAGGGGACTTTGACAAAATGCTTTGCAAAGCTTAAATGTAGGAAATTTTTTAATTATACCCAGCAAACAAAATGACAACGTTTCGATAACGAAATTATATCGTAAAAGTGATGATACAAAATCGATCTATCGTTAACGATATCGAGATTAAAAATATCGTAACTATGTATTAACTGAATGAAATTACAATACTGCAACGATCTCGAGGAAAAACAAAGTTTCGATATTTATTTTTATTAATTTCCGGATCATCCTATGATTCCAACAATTGACTAAAAACACAATATTATCAAAATTTTTTTATTAAATATGCTCATTTTGCCAACAAAAACTTAAACGATAACTGCAAAAAACTGCAAAAGGTCAATCAATGTCACTGCAGCAAATTGTAATTTGGCCCACTTTATCAATAAACCATGAAACCAATTTGTATGCCTGAAAAGAAAAAAAAAAAACACTGTCTATATTGGGTCTTAAACAATTCAACCTGCCGCAATATGCAAATATTTGTGCAACGAATCTATAAATCGAATGAAAACTTGAAAAAAGCGCATTATTATTATGTATTTAGTTGAGACCGCTGCGATTTGTTACACTGTGCAACGTGATTGCGATCGTGTGAACACGCTTTGGCCGCAGGCAAACACAATTGATTTGTCACAAATCTACGTCAAGGTAGACTACACCAACAACAACAACACAACAACAATGACAAGACCAACTGCGATACGATGCGATCGAAATTTTCCATAGTCAAATCAATAAAATTTTTGTTGAAAGAGAAAATTTCTTTAAACACCGCAACGAGTTGCAGAACGTGAACTAGGTGAAGGCGGCAACAATAGCAAAGACCAAGGGACTAAACAAAAAAAAACAAGCACTAGAACTAATTTGAAGCTTATATTTTCCAAGAATCAAGCCAGCTAGCGACACAAAGCACAGCTTAGATAGAGGAAGAAGAACGGACGGACAGACAGTTTGAAGTCACAAGTGTCGGCGGACACGCGCCTTTAAAGCCGCCAACAATAACTTGCAAATCGAACCTTAATGCAAATGAAGTTCGACACTTTCAACTAGCTATGCAATGCTATAAAAATCTTCCTCTTCTGTATCTTCTTCCTGGGCTTTGTTGTCGTTGTCGTAATTGTTGTTGTTGTTCATTGAGCAAGCGCAACAAATTTGTTGTTCGCACAAAAATGTTAACAAAAAATTTTGTAAACTTTACAAATAAATTCGTTGTGGTCGGCTTATGATTCGCTTTTCGCTATGTCCCTGAGCTTGAATTGAAGCTTATCCAAAATGACCACAATTCATGCGGATTTGCTTTGATCACGTTACAGGCATTCTCGATCACGTGACATTATGTTGCCATGGAATTCATCATAAATCATTTTATGTCTTATTTTTGTCATAGAAAAACCTGCCAGTTAGATAGTTTGAAGAGTCACATTAAAAGTGTAGTTGTTTGATTTGTTATGCAATGGAGTTGGCAAAAATGGGTGACCAATTGCAATTCTTTTCCGAAATTCGGTCACAATAAAGTGGATGCAACAAACTCCGTATAAACAACAAGCTAATTTTGTTTCAATTATAAAAAATTGTTTAATCTTAAAAGGATTATTGATTGATGGATGTCATTTTTAACCGACTTTTTAAATTCACAAAAGATCAACTGAAATAGAAATAAAGCAAACTTGCGAATTTATATTTTAATTTCAGTACAGATCAATTGAAATTCAGAAATTGCATTTAAATTTCCGAATAGATCATTTGAAACTCTGCACAGATCAAATGAAAATTAAAATAAACA
>OY986439.1:211529999-211642499 GCA_963920525.1 Dichetophora obliterata
ATAAATAAAATAAATAAAATAAATAAAATAAATAAAATAAATAAAATAAATAAAATAAATAAAATAAATAAAATAAATAAAATAAATAAAATAAATAAAATAAATAAAATAAATAAAATAAATAAAATAAATAAAATAAATAAAATAAATAAAATAAATAAAATAAATAAAATAAATAAAATAAATAAAATAAATAAAATAAATAAAATAAATAAAATAAATAAAATAAATAAAATAAATAAAATAAATAAAATAAATAAAATAAATAAAATAAATAAAATAAATAAAATAAATAAAATAAATAAAATAAATAAAATAAATAAAATAAATAATAAATAAAATAAATAAAATAAATAAAATAAATAAAATAAATAAAATAAATAAAATAAATAAAATAAATAAAATAAATAAAATAAATAAAATAAATAAAATAAATAAAATAAATAAAATAAATAAAATAAATAAAATAAATAAAATAAATAAAATAAATAAAATAAATAAAATAAATAAAATAAATAAAATAAATAAAATAAATAAAATAAATAAAATAAATAAAATAAATAAAATAAATAAAATAAATAAAATAAATAAAATAAATAAAATAAATAAAATAAATAAAATAAATAAAATAAATAAAATAAATAAAATAAATAAAATAAATAAAATAAATAAAATAAATAAAATAATAAAATAAATAAAATAAATAAAATAAATAAAATAAATAAAATAAATAAAATAAATAAAATAAATAAAATAAATAAAATAAATAAAATAAATAAAATAAATAAAATAAATAAAATAAATAAAATAAATAAAATAAATAAAATAAATAAAATAAATAAAATAAATAAAATAAATAAAATAAATAAAATAAATAAAATAAATAAAATAAATAAAATAAATAAAATAAATAAAATAAATAAAATAAATAAAATAAATAAAATAAATAAAATAAATAAAATAAATAAAATAAATAAAATAAATAAAATAAATAAAATAAATAAAATAAATAAAATAAATAAAATAAATAAAATAAATAAAATAAATAAAATAAATAAAATAAATAAAATAAATAAAATAAATAAAATAAATAAAATAAATAAAATAAATAAAATAAATAAAATAAATAAAATAAATAAAATAAATAAAATAAATAAAATAAATAAAATAAATAAAATAAATAAAATAAATAAAATAAATAAAATAAATAAAATAAATAAAATAAATAAAATAAATAAAATAAATAAAATAAATAAAATAAATAAAATAAATAAAATAAATAAAATAAATAAAATAAATAAAATAAATAAAATAAATAAAATAAATAAAATAAATAAAATAAATAAAATAAATAAAATAAATAAAATAAATAAAATAAATAAAATAAATAAAATAAATAAAATAAATAAAATAAATAAAATAAATAAAATAAATAAAATAAATAAAATAAATAAAATAAATAAAATAAATAAAATAAATAAAATAAATAAAATAAATAAAATAAATAAAATAAATAAAATAAATAAAATAAATAAAATAAATAAAATAAATAAAATAAATAAAATAAATAAAATAAATAAAATAAATAAAATAAATAAAATAAATAAAATAATAAAATAAATAAAATAAATAAAATAAATAAATAAAATAAATAAAATAAATAAAATAAATAAAATAAATAAAATAAATAAAATAAATAAAATAAATAAAATAAATAAAATAAATAAATAAAATAAATAAAATAAATAAAATAAATAAAATAAATAAAATAAATAAAATAAATAAAATAAATAAAATAAATAAAATAAATAAAATAAATAAAATAAATAAAATAAATAAAATAAATAAAATAAATAAAATAAATAAAATAAATAAAATAAATAAAATAAATAAAATAAATAAAATAAATAAAATAAATAAAATAAATAAAATAAATAAAATAAATAAAATAAATAAAATAAATAAAATAAATAAAATAAATAAAATAAATAAAATAAATAAAATAAATAAAATAAATAAAATAAATAAAATAAATAAAATAAATAAAATAAATAAAATAAATAAAATAAATAAAATAAATAAAATAAATAAAATAAATAAAATAAATAAAATAAATAAAATAAATAAAATAAATAAAATAAATAAAATAAATAAAATAAATAAAATAAATAAAATAAATAAAATAAATAAAATAAATAAAATAAATAAAATAAATAAAATAAATAAAATAAATAAAATAAATAAAATAAATAACATAAATAACATAAATAACATAAATAAAATAAATAAAATAAATAACATAAATAACATAAATAACATAAATAAAATAAATAAAATAAATAAAATAAATAAAATAAATAAAATAAATAAAATAAATAAAATAAATAAAATAAATAAAATAAATAAAATAAATAAAATAAATAAAATAAATAAAATAAATAAAATAAATAAAATAAATAAAATAAATAAAATAAATAAAATAAATAAAATAAATAAAATAAATAAAATAAATAAAATAAATAAAATAAATAAAATAAATAAAATAAATAAAATAAATAAAATAAATAAAATAAATAAAATAAATAAAATAAATAAAATAAATAAAATAAATAAAATAAATAAAATAAATAAAATAAATAAAATAAATAAAATAAATAAAATAAATAAAATAAATAAAATAAATAAAATAAATAAAATAAATAAAATAAATAAAATAAATAAAATAAATAAAATAAATAAAATAAATAAAATAAATAAAATAAATAAAATAAATAAAATAAATAAAATAAATAAAATAAATAAAATAAATAAAATAAATAAAATAAATAAAATAAATAAAATAAATAAAATAAATAAAATAAATAAAATAAATAAAATAAATAAAATAAATAAAATAAATAAAATAAATAAAATAAATAAAATAAATAAAATAAATAAAATAAATAAAATAAATAAAATAAATAAAATAAATAAAATAAATAAAATAAATAAAATAAATAAAATAAATAAAATAAATAAAATAAATAAAATAAATAAAATAAATAAAATAAATAAAATAAATAAAATAAATAAAATAAATAAAATAAATAAAATAAATAAAATAAATAAAATAAATAAAATAAATAAAATAAATAAAATAAATAAAATAAATAAAATAAATAAAATAAATAAAATAAATAAAATAAATAAAATAAATAAAATAAATAAAATAAATAAAATAAATAAAATAAATAAAATAAATAAAATAAATAAAATAAATAAAATAAATAAAATAAATAAAATAAATAAAATAAATAAAATAAATAAAATAAATAAAATAAATAAAATAAATAAAATAAATAAAATAAATAAAATAAATAAAATAAATAAAATAAATAAAATAAATAAAATAAATAAAATAAATAAAATAAATAAAATAAATAAAATAAATAAAATAAATAAAATAAATAAAATAAATAAAATAAATAAAATAAATAAAATAAATAAAATAAATAAAATAAATAAAATAAATAAAATAAATAAAATAAATAAAATAAATAAAATAAATAAAATAAATAAAATAAATAAAATAAATAAAATAAATAAAATAAATAAAATAAATAAAATAAATAAAATAAATAAAATAAATAAAATAAATAAAATAAATAAAATAAATAAAATAAATAAAATAAATAAAATAAATAAAATAAATAAAATAAATAAAATAAATAAAATAAATAAAATAAATAAAATAAATAAAATAAATAAAATAAATAAAATAAATAAAATAAATAAAATAAATAAAATAAATAAAATAAATAAAATAAATAAAATAAATAAAATAAATAAAATAAATAAAATAAATAAAATAAATAAAATAAATAAAATAAATAAAATAAATAAAATAAATAAAATAAATAAAATAAATAAAATAAATAAAATAAATAAAATAAATAAAATAAATAAAATAAATAAAATAAATAAAATAAATAAAATAAATAAAATAAATAAAATAAATAAAATAAATAAAATAAATAAAATAAATAAAATAAATAAAATAAATAAAATAAATAAAATAAATAAAATAAATAAAATAAATAAAATAAATAAAATAAATAAAATAAATAAAATAAATAAAATAAATAAAATAAATAAAATAAATAAAATAAATAAAATAAATAAAATAAATAAAATAAATAAAATAAATAAAATAAATAAAATAAATAAAATAAATAAAATAAATAAAATAAATAAAATAAATAAAATAAATAAAATAAATAAAATAAATAAAATAAATAAAATAAATAAAATAAATAAAATAAATAAAATAAATAAAATAAATAAAATAAATAAAATAAATAAAATAAATAAAATAAATAAAATAAATAAAATAAATAAAATAAATAAAATAAATAAAATAAATAAAATAAATAAAATAAATAAAATAAATAAAATAAATAAAATAAATAAAATAAATAAAATAAATAAAATAAATAAAATAAATAAAATAAATAAAATAAATAAAATAAATAAAATAAATAAAATAAATAAAATAAATAAAATAAATAAAATAAATAAAATAAATAAAATAAATAAAATAAATAAAATAAATAAAATAAATAAAATAAATAAAATAAATAAAATAAATAAAATAAATAAAATAAATAAAATAAATAAAATAAATAAAATAAATAAAATAAATAAAATAAATAAAATAAATAAAATAAATAAAATAAATAAAATAAATAAAATAAATAAAATAAATAAAATAAATAAAATAAATAAAATAAATAAAATAAATAAAATAAATAAAATAAATAAAATAAATAAAATAAATAAAATAAATAAAATAAATAAAATAAATAAAATAAATAAAATAAATAAAATAAATAAAATAAATAAAATAAATAAAATAAATAAAATAAATAAAATAAATAAAATAAATAAAATAAATAAAATAAATAAAATAAATAAAATAAATAAAATAAATAAAATAAATAAAATAAATAAAATAAATAAAATAAATAAAATAAATAAAATAAATAAAATAAATAAAATAAATAAAATAAATAAAATAAATAAAATAAATAAAATAAATAAAATAAATAAAATAAATAAAATAAATAAAATAAATAAAATAAATAAAATAAATAAAATAAATAAAATAAATAAAATAAATAAAATAAATAAAATAAATAAAATAAATAAAATAAATAAAATAAATAAAATAAATAAAATAAATAAAATAAATAAAATAAATAAAATAAATAAAATAAATAAAATAAATAAAATAAATAAAATAAATAAAATAAATAAAATAAATAAAATAAATAAAATAAATAAAATAAATAAAATAAATAAAATAAATAAAATAAATAAAATAAATAAAATAAATAAAATAAATAAAATAAATAAAATAAATAAAATAAATAAAATAAATAAAATAAATAAAATAAATAAAATAAATAAAATAAATAAAATAAATAAAATAAATAAAATAAATAAAATAAATAAAATAAATAAAATAAATAAAATAAATAAAATAAATAAAATAAATAAAATAAATAAAATAAATAAAATAAATAAAATAAATAAAATAAATAAAATAAATAAAATAAATAAAATAAATAAAATAAATAAAATAAATAAAATAAATAAAATAAATAAAATAAATAAAATAAATAAAATAAATAAAATAAATAAAATAAATAAAATAAATAAAATAAATAAAATAAATAAAATAAATAAAATAAATAAAATAAATAAAATAAATAAAATAAATAAAATAAATAAAATAAATAAAATAAATAAAATAAATAAAATAAATAAAATAAATAAAATAAATAAAATAAATAAAATAAATAAAATAAATAAAATAAATAAAATAAATAAAATAAATAAAATAAATAAAATAAATAAAATAAATAAAATAAATAAAATAAATAAAATAAATAAAATAAATAAAATAAATAAAATAAATAAAATAAATAAAATAAATAAAATAAATAAAATAAATAAAATAAATAAAATAAATAAAATAAATAAAATAAATAAAATAAATAAAATAAATAAAATAAATAAAATAAATAAAATAAATAAAATAAATAAAATAAATAAAATAAATAAAATAAATAAAATAAATAAAATAAATAAAATAAATAAAATAAATAAAATAAATAAAATAAATAAAATAAATAAAATAAATAAAATAAATAAAATAAATAAAATAAATAAAATAAATAAAATAAATAAAATAAATAAAATAAATAAAATAAATAAAATAAATAAAATAAATAAAATAAATAAAATAAATAAAATAAATAAAATAAATAAAATAAATAAAATAAATAAAATAAATAAAATAAATAAAATAAATAAAATAAATAAAATAAATAAAATAAATAAAATAAATAAAATAAATAAAATAAATAAAATAAATAAAATAAATAAAATAAATAAAATAAATAAAATAAATAAAATAAATAAAATAAATAAAATAAATAAAATAAATAAAATAAATAAAATAAATAAAATAAATAAAATAAATAAAATAAATAAAATAAATAAAATAAATAAAATAAATAAAATAAATAAAATAAATAAAATAAATAAAATAAATAAAATAAATAAAATAAATAAAATAAATAAAATAAATAAAATAAATAAAATAAATAAAATAAATAAAATAAATAAAATAAATAAAATAAATAAAATAAATAAAATAAATAAAATAAATAAAATAAATAAAATAAATAAAATAAATAAAATAAATAAAATAAATAAAATAAATAAAATAAATAAAATAAATAAAATAAATAAAATAAATAAAATAAATAAAATAAATAAAATAAATAAAATAAATAAAATAAATAAAATAAATAAAATAAATAAAATAAATAAAATAAATAAAATAAATAAAATAAATAAAATAAATAAAATAAATAAAATAAATAAAATAAATAAAATAAATAAAATAAATAAAATAAATAAAATAAATAAAATAAATAAAATAAATAAAATAAATAAAATAAATAAAATAAATAAAATAAATAAAATAAATAAAATAAATAAAATAAATAAAATAAATAAAATAAATAAAATAAATAAAATAAATAAAATAAATAAAATAAATAAAATAAATAAAATAAATAAAATAAATAAAATAAATAAAATAAATAAAATAAATAAAATAAATAAAATAAATAAAATAAATAAAATAAATAAAATAAATAAAATAAATAAAATAAATAAAATAAATAAAATAAATAAAATAAATAAAATAAATAAAATAAATAAAATAAATAAAATAAATAAAATAAATAAAATAAATAAAATAAATAAAATAAATAAAATAAATAAAATAAATAAAATAAATAAAATAAATAAAATAAATAAAATAAATAAAATAAATAAAATAAATAAAATAAATAAAATAAATAAAATAAATAAAATAAATAAAATAAATAAAATAAATAAAATAAATAAAATAAATAAAATAAATAAAATAAATAAAATAAATAAAATAAATAAAATAAATAAAATAAATAAAATAAATAAAATAAATAAAATAAATAAAATAAATAAAATAAATAAAATAAATAAAATAAATAAAATAAATAAAATAAATAAAATAAATAAAATAAATAAAATAAATAAAATAAATAAAATAAATAAAATAAATAAAATAAATAAAATAAATAAAATAAATAAAATAAATAAAATAAATAAAATAAATAAAATAAATAATAAAATAAATAAAATAAATAAAATAAATAAAATAAATAAAATAAATAAAATAAATAAAATAAATAAAATAAATAAAATAAATAAAATAAATAAAATAAATAAAATAAATAAAATAAATAAAATAAATAAAATAAATAAAATAAATAAAATAAATAAAATAAATAAAATAAATAAAATAAATAAAATAAACAAAATAAATAAAATAAATAAAATAAATAAAACAAATAAAACAAATAAAACAAATAAAACAAATAAAACAAATAAAATAAATAAAATAAATACTTCATTGCACATTCAGAAAAGATCTATGGAAATTTATAAAATCCATTTGAAATTCAGAAAAATTTAATTAGAATATTGAATTGATAAAATGCAATTTAGAAATTATATTTTTAAAGCAGCAAAGAATAATTTAAATTTGCATTTTAAATTCACAAAATAATAATTCAAATTAAAAAAGTACTAATAAAAATCAAAACAGATCAATAAAACTTCAGAATAAATCAAATGAAATAATATTTAAAATTCAGAAAAACCGAATTAAGATTAAGAAAACAAAAAAAAATTCGAAAGTTAAATATTATTTTCAGTAAAGATTAATTCGAAAAGATGAATTGAAATTCTGAAAAGATTAAATGAAATTTACAAATTGCATTCAGAACAGAATTGTATAAAATTCAGAACAGATCAATTCAAAATAAGAAATTACATTTAATATTAAGAAAAATTCAATAAACAGTTAATGTGCAAGCTCTTATTTGTAATTTTTTTTAAATATTTCATATCACAATATATATATTTTTTTATTTCTCAATTCTTGAATTTTTCCAGGTCTTCGAATTTTAAGTATTTTATGAAATTATAACTTTGTATTAATAACTCATAAGAAACAACTGCTTTTTTAAAATGGACTTTAAAATCATATTAATCATTTAAGTGCTTTTAGATATTAAAAAAAAATTGATATTGAACTAGTAAGGAATAATCTTCGACTGGCCCAAAAATACCCCATGGCCGTGTTTGAGTATATTCAAAATGACGCTACTTGATGACGTTACTTTCTTTTATATTTTATTGAAGAAAATTCCTATGGAAAGCTCTTTTATGGGATTTTTTAACTTTGATTAATAAAGCATACAGTCATTATAACTCAGCTGCTCTTCACAGATTATTTTACAGCAGTAGATCACTGATCTTGGCCACGCGTAACACTCCAATTACAAATAAATAAACATCAATAAATGTACCCTAAATCATGTAACTCTACGTATAACACCAATTACAGCATGAACAGAACACGCTCCGTTGGATGCTTTGAGCTTGGTGTGCTCAACCGATCGAACACAGTGATCTTGCCATAATTTACTCATTAAACCTATTAATTTAGTAGCCTAACACCCTGAATCATGGACCAACCACAGCGTTTTTGCTGCCAACTTGCTACAGCCCTAAGAATGCAGCCCAAAGGTATAGGCTCCCTTAATATTTAAAGTGATAATGATCATGACAGCCTATAGTCAATGCTTACATATGACATTCTGTCTAGACTGCTGCTAGACTGGTTCGTGGCAAAAATCATAACCAGAAGCTAAATTGCTATAATAAACCAAGTTATTCTTTATGTGTTGCTTTCAATGTTGGCAACACTACAAACGAGCACGCTGCTGGTGGGCGCACAAGCGATCGTCAGCAAAGCTAGGCAAGCCAAATATTTTAATGCAATTTTGACAGTTTGGAAAAATTGCACAGCATTGTGACCCCCTACCATTGTGCAATGTGTGGCTTGTAACACGAGCCTTTTATAGATCTTAACTAGTAATGCTTAACTAGTGATCGTGTATTTGTGGACTATGGCAAAGGCTGTTCAATAGAATTGCTGAAAAATTGCATATTGATGATGATGACCGCAGACAATGCACTCTTTTCCTTTATGAAGTTGGAATTCGCAGAAATAATACTTTAATTTAAAGATCGTTTAATGCGATCAGCACAAATAATGCTGGCAACTTTATTGTTATTTTTCATTTTTATTTCTTTAGCTGAAAAGGCATTACTGTTGACTTTTGCACTCTTATGAGTATAATGCTTTTAATAATTAAATTAAAAAAGGAAGTTGTTTACAAATTAATTGACACGATCACTCTATAAAGTCATAAAGTAATGCATGCGTCATGTTTCTTAGTAAAAAATAAAACAAAAATGAAAATTTTATCAATCATATGCATTATTTTAATCAACACTGAGCGAGTGCAATGTCCAGTAAAAAATAACTGAATATTCGAAGATGTTTGTCATTATAACGATCTATAGCAAGCGATCAATTAAGTATGAATTATGAGTGCTGATCGTGCGTATTGAGAAAATTAATGTAGCGTTTTAATTAATATGGGTATTGAGTGTGTGTGAGTGTGACTATGTGTTTAATATGCAAGTGTCAGTCAGTCAGATCATTGATGATGTGCGTGATCGTGATCTGTTCATTGAAAGTGATCTGCATTGGTAGCGTGCGAAAGCAGTGTGTAGATTAATTTAAATATAGACAGTGCAGTAAAGAAATAAAAAAATTAAGAAATCAATTAAAAATGGAAGTATTTATGATCCTTTGGGAGTGATCTTGGAGTGAGAAGAGAGTGATATGACTAAGGCAAAGGCCTTATTAATAGAGGGCGTGAGAAAGAGTTTTGATCAATTAAAATTTTTATTATGGTTAATTGTGGCTTTGCTGCTAAAAAACTTGTTATAACAATAAAAAATACTTGATGCAAAAGCTACCAGAGAATGATCAAAAGCCCTTTTCGTTTTATATGGTGTTTTTCAAATATTTTTTATTGTTATTATTGGTGGAATTAATATTTTATTTATCTTATGATCTTCTTCCTAAAAGCTATACTAGCACAATGATTATTACATGTTGTTAATTTCTTTTATCTTACTACCTTTAAGAAGTTCTGTCTTATATGTGAAAAATATTTATAATTAAATTGAAAACATTATGAAAATATTTCACATATAGGAAATTCTCAATCCAACGCATGAAAGTCCTCCATGTAAAAGCGTCTTCATTCTTTAAAACATAGACCAGGTTATAAAAATAAATTTCTGTATAAATTTTATTAGTATTTGAGGCTATATAAAAACCGCGTTCACTGATATTCAAATCTCAAAAATATACTCCAGAAAAAAAAATAGTGAATTTATATTTTATTTATTGGGACCACAAAGTTTTTCAGTTCTTTTTTAAAATTTAGAATTAAATAATTTAGCTATTCATTAAATTTATCCATATCTAGGTTGTTTCTAATCGCGGCTATTAGATCAGTGATCTTCAAACCTCCAAAATACGCATTAATTTCTAAATTTTAATAATATTTTAAGCTTTAATACTTTTCAGATGATCACTGATCAGCAAGACAATAGTGCGATCTTTTCTTTTTATTGGTTTCTTGCATCTTCATTTATGTACAACAAATATTGAATGTAGTAAATGATCAACTACATCATCGTAATAAGAGCCGAAATAAAGAGAGAGATATAAAAAAATGGTTTTAAAAAAACATGACTTAAATAAATTTCACCGTTTAAGTAGAAACCTTCTCTATGCTGGAGTATTTTAAATCTTCAAAATAATGATAAGCATTTATTTTCAAATTTTGCGTTAAGCTTTGTGTCAATTTGTAGCTCTATGATAGCAGCGATCACTGATCTTCAAAGTTCTTAAATATACAGTAGTGTTGAAAAAAATTTAACTGCTTTCTCATTTATTAATAGTTTTCAAACTCATACTAGCTTATTAGACCCGAATATGACCTACCAATTGTTCACTTCTTTGCCGATTTCTTCTTTTCTGTGCCCACAGCAGTCAATAAATGTCAAGATCTGTGTGAAAAGAAGCCCTTTCAGCCGTCTTTTTAATGTCTCACCATGACAACAAATCCTTCGTCATGCCGATCCGATCCTCCGCAAGTGATCTTGTTATGCTTTATGTTCAGCTGAAACCCAGAGCAAACATAAAAAAGAGATCACCGTGCGGCAAGCGGGAAACCAAGATCAATTGCAGGTGATTTGTTTAGCTGTCGAAATCGTCGTCTTATCGTAACTCATTACGAGATTTATTTTGTTCACCAAATGCAGAAGGTGTGATTTGTCTTTGTATGCCACATAAATGCATACGAGTGCATATAAATCTGTGTATCTGCATAGAAACCGCATTGCGATCAGCACGATCGGCTGAACGACCAGCACGCCACCAACTAAGTTTCAACCAAGAGTCAAACCTTAGTTGTCCTACGTGCTGAGTCTACTACAGTTCAATAAATTCTACATTTGGCGACTACTTTGCATATGAGTACAACGCTCAAAAACGTGGAAACTTCGCTGTTGTGGCAGATGCGGCTGCAAAATATGAAGGTGTCGGTCGGTAAGTGTGCCAGCAGCGCGGGACGAAGAAGCGATAATGTGATTTATGCTGTCCATTAATCTGGTAATTCATTTATTCGCTTTAAGAGCAACACGATTCCGATTTCGTTCATGTTACTGCCTGCCGATCCTCAATATATAAATATACTATAGAGTAGAAGAACGCATCGATTGCAATTCGACTGCTGTTCATCTTCTTCGTCGGCAACATGTTTTGGCCTTTTCTTTACAGCTGCTTTCCGGGAGATATTAAGTTTACTTTAGCGTCTTTTCGGCTTACGATGAGATCAGTTTGACCGATCGTTGTCGTTGTTATTAATAAAGCATTCATTGCACAAACACATACACACACACACACAATTTTTATTGCTGTTGTTGTTGTGATAGTGATGTTCAAACGTTGCTGGTGGTCAACGAGAGCTGTCGATCCGTAGAGATCTAGGATCTCGATGAATCTCGACATAGAGCTTTGTGGCAGCTTGTGACAAAAGTTTGCAATAGAACACGGCTGGAAGCACAAACAAGATTTCGATGCAGAAACAAATGAAGATGACAGTTTAAAAATAGTGGCGGTACAAGTGACTCGGACATAAAAAAAAATAAGCAAAAAGTTTCAGTGACCTCAGAGAAACACTTTTCTTTCATTCCCTTTCAGCGATCTGAAAAACGTTGTAAGCAGTTTTCTAGCTGTAGCAGAGAAACGCATGCAAAATATAGGAGAAGTGAAGTTATATGATGATATAAAAGTATGCTTTGACTCTTTCAGTTATTAGGTCTGTGTCCATAACTAACTTCAAGTAAAGTTCGAGTAATTGTAATAGAACAGAGAGTGACATTTGCTAGTTATTCTTCTCTCTCGAGCTTGAAAAATGTGTAAAAAACGCTTTCAAGCAACTTCAAGTCACTTAAATTGAGTACGGAAACAGACCTATTGTAGTGCTTTTCAATTCTTGACCTATAAAATAAAAGTCAAACGTAACAGTTTTTTTTTTGACCGAATAAAATAATAGTTAATTTTCCCTGATTAAAACACAATTAAATAATATCTTACAACTGTACACTTTTGACGGTACGTGCAGAGATATAGTTTGATTTTTCTTTGCTGCTTTTTCTTCATGAAATTGACACAAGGAATACCAATATAAGGAATAAATGCTTGCATAAAGAAATTCCTGCCAATGGATATCCAAAAAAGATTAACAAATAAAGCACAGACATTTTTGTTTGTTTCTCTTACAGTTTTTATTTAATTATTAACATATTGTTCAAACACAACGATTAATAACACTAAGGTAAAAACTTATGTAGACAGTACAGAGACATCTATGTAAAATCTATGTACTTCATCTTGTATGGGAACGCAACGAGAGCTATATGTACTGGGTAAAGTGAGCGCGTACTGGTTGCATATCAATTTATTCACTTAGTAAAATGAAGTCATGTGTGAGTGTATTCATCATAAATATGCTGTACATAAATTTTTGTAATGGGTCAATAATCTATGTACTAGGTACATCGGAACTCTACTCATTACATAAAAAAATTACGTTTTTTATGTAATGAGTCAATAATCTCTATACTACGTACAGCGGAACTGTACTCATTTCATACAATTATTTATTATTTTAAGTATTGGGTCAAAATCTATGTACTCCTTACAAAAAGTTATTTAATTTTTATGTAATAAGTCCATTATTTATGTACTCACTAAATATAGTTATTTAATATTTTATATAATGGGTCAATAATCTATGTACTAGGTATATCGGAACTCTACTCATTACATACAAAAAAATTCTTATTTTATGTAATAAGTCAATAATATATATACTACGTACATCGGAACTGTACACACTTCATACAATTATTTATTATTTTATGTAATGGGTCAATAATCTATGTACTCCTTACAAAAAGTTTAGTTTAGTTTTGTTTAGTTTAGTTTAGTTGTTTATTGTCTATAAATTTTTAGAATTTTTTCAGACAAGCATAGTAAACAAATTTAATACTTAAAAATATACTTAAAAATATATAGCTAACCTACAATAAGTTAACAGTAATATGAATTAAGAGTAAAAATAAATACATTTTTATTATCACAAAAATCAATATCAATTATACAGCAAAGTGAATTATATTCTTTAAGAGCTCTTTGTAAAGGTTCGTGTACCAAATAATTTGCTTTATAAAAGTTAATCTTGAAATAGTCAACACGACATAAGTTTCTTGTCGGAACATTAAAATTAATTGAGCTTAACAAGTACGGACAATTAATATTACCACAAACAATGTCATACAGAAATATTAAAGACTGAATAGTTCGCCTTGTTTCAAGCGATTTTAAATTCAAAAGCAAACAGCGATCTTCATAGGAAGGTATAGATTCAGCGAAATGAAAAGATCTCAGAGCAAATTTTAGGAATTTTTTCTGTATTCGTTCAAGTCTCAGCTTATGGACCGCATAGTAGGGATTCCATATAAACGACGCATATTGCAAACGAGATCTAACAAAGGATAGAAAAAGACACTTTAAAGTATTTGGATCATTGAAGTTCGAACAATTTCTCCTTAAGAACGCATATATAAAATAAGATTTAGATAGCATACAAGTCAAATGTCGAATAAATGAACAATTTTAGTCAAAACAAACACCCAGATCTATAATTTCATTAACACAAGTCAAACTGGAATTTTCTATATTAAATGATAAAGCTACAACATTTCTAATTTTGGCATAAGAAACATGAAAGCATTTATTGATATTTAGAAGTAAACGGTTACGTTTACACCAATCAAAAACAGCATTTAAATCTCATTGCAACAAAGATACATCCAAACTGTTGCGTACCGCTTTGTAAATTTTTAAATCATCAGCATATAGTAAGTAATTTGAAAAAGAAAAACAACGACTTATGTCATTAATAAATAAAATGAAAAGAAGAGGTCCTAATATACTGCCTTGTGGAACACCAGATTTTGCAGTAAATGATGTAGATTTAACATTATCGACTTTGACAAAACAACGTCTGCCAACTAAATAATTTCTAATCCAATACAAAAAGTTAGAATGAAAACCCATTTTGGCAAGCTTCGCAACTAAAATAGTATGGGAAACTTTGTCGAACGCTTTGGAAAAATCTGTGTAGATAGTTTCTACTTGGCATTCATCAACAAAAGAAGATAAACAAAAGTGTGTAAAGACAGCTAAGTTAGAGGTTGTTGACCGCCCCTGTATGAACCCATGCTGTGACGGTGTTATTACCGTTTTCAATACAAAATCCAATTTAGTTTTAACTATATGTTCAAACAGTTTAGAAGTGTTAGAAAGTTTAGAGATCGGGCGGTAATTAGAAACACAATTTTTTCTACCAGACTTAAATACAGTGGTATGCAATTTTCCATTTACTTATAAAATCTCCTAAAAGAAGAGATATATTAAAAATCAGACACAAGGGCTTGACAACAGATCTTGCACAGTTTTTTAAGCAAAAGGCAGACAAACCATCAATATCAGCTTTCATAGAATTTTTTAGACGAGATATTCCATTTAAAACATATCGCATTCATTAAGAGAAAGGTGTCCAAAATTTATGCAAGGTTCAACTTTATCAAGAACTTCCAAATCATTCCACATAGTATCGATTAAGTAATTAGATTGAAAAAACTCAGAGAAAAGTTATTAAGTATTTATGTAATAGGTCCATTATCGCAACTGTACTCATTACGTACAATTATTATTTTATGTAATGGGTCAATAATCTATGTACTCCTAACAAAAAGTTATTTAATAATTATATTATAGGTCCATTATTCATGTACTCACTAAATACAGTTATTTAATATTTTATGTAATGGGTAAATAATCTATGTACTACATATATCAGTAAAATATAAAATTATTTACAATAACTTGTTGATGAGTGCAGTGTGTATGTACCCACCACGTTCATCTATCTATGCATTCACGTCACATAATTATTTATTGTTATTATATTAAATCATACTGTTAAAAAGATTTATGTAGTGCAGCGTTTCTTAACCTTTTTCCTCCGCGGACCCCTAGAAAATCCCGCACATGTAAATCACGTAAATATTTTAGTGCTTCTTCTGATATTTCGTTTTAAGGCTGAATCACATGATATTTCTACTCATTGATTTTCCTGTACCGTTGTCAAGCCGATTATATCTAAAAACATCTGCGTTGAAAGGGTCTGCTATCCAATTTTTATTTCTGTCGGGTTCTGGAAAATAGTCCCGAAAAAAAGACGTCAAACCGCGGAGGTGTTTAATCATTTCCTCTCCTACTTGCGTTGGAAACATTTCTCCACCAGAGGATTCCAAAAACGCTACCAGTGTAGGAACATGATTATAGTTTTTTTTTAATTGTACGATAAGTTCAAAGATCAAGTTTTTTTATCACAGTTTCTATTTTATCTTCAACTTGGAAGATGTTGTTATCTCTTCTTTGTAGACTTAAGTTCAGCTCGTTCAGGGCACTAAAGATATCAGCCAAATATGCCACCATTGTAAGCCATTCAAAGTTATTGAAATGATTAGCATGTTTATTGGCGCTGCCAACAGAATTACTAAAAAAATGGCTGCTCGCATACTGTGCGATGAATACAGCGCAGTCTTCGTTGATGTGTAATTTTTTTGACCTGAAGTGTCGTGGGTTTATTGCATGCAAATTTCTGTAATGATCATTAATTAAAAAAAAGTTATTAATTCAAATGTCCATAGATTAGTCGGCGGACCCCCATATATATACTCGTGGATCCCCAGGGGTCCGAGGACCCCAGGTTAAAAAACGCTGATGTAGTGAATACATATTTCAACATGTACTTAGTACAAGAAAATCACTAAATTTATGTGTGCAGAAATTTATGTCATGAGTACATAAATTTATGTTGTGAGTCCATAGGTTTTTCCCTCTGTGTAACAAAACATTCATTTCACTTTTAATTAAAAACGAATTGTTACTACACTATTTCTATTAAATATAAGATCACGTCAAAATCACGTTGACAGGTATACTCGACTGATAATGCGTTAAAATAATTACAGATGTTGAATATAATTTTAATTACATTTTTGCAGTTATATAAAACCTTGCAGTTGATATTGCAGCAAAATTCAACATTTAATGTTTAATATTGCTAAGGATCGTATTTAATGACAAATACTCAAAGATCATTACACGAATTATAGTAAAATTACACATCAGTTGGATTTTCAACAAAAAACTACTAATATAGATATAATAGTATTTTATTTACTTTTTAGATTGTAAGTTATTGATGGTACAGGCACGGTTGCCACCTTGAGTATTAAAATCTTATATTTGGGAATTTTTAACTGCCGTGGGAATTAAAAATTCCCATGGTATTTTTTAATTCAGCGTGGTATTTTTTAATTCACGTGGGATTTTTTTAGAGAATTTTTAATTGCCGTGGGATGGTATTTTTTAATTCACGTGGGATTTTTTTGGGAATTTTTAAGGATTTTTAATCAATATTTGCGCAAAACTTCGTTTCCTTACAGTTTTAAAATGTTATATTTGCACAAATATCTCCGCACGCTTTTTCACACCTGGTTATTTATTGAATGTGTTATGAACGCATCTAAATTAAGAAAAAAGCGAACGCAGCAACACATTGAACGTGTTAAATTTAAATAAAACTACACTTAGAAACATAACTTCGACGGATTTGATAGCCGCGATTCTTCATGCAAAACTCTTATCACAAACAAAAAATTTTACAAGGTTGTATTTAACAAAAATCATTATAATTTGTTTAAAAATAATATGTTCGACT
This sequence comes from Dichetophora obliterata, assembly GCA_963920525.1. Lineage (NCBI taxonomy): Eukaryota > Metazoa > Arthropoda > Insecta > Diptera > Sciomyzidae > Dichetophora > Dichetophora obliterata. The sequence continues at coordinate 211,547,957 of OY986439.1, forward strand.
TAAAACATAATGAACAAAATTAAGAAATCGACAGCTAAATGTAAATACAACTGCAGTCAAAATAATAGCAGTGCGTAAAACTAATTCATACAAATTAAAATCAGACACAAAAATAATTATCAGGCATGTTTTGCACTCCACTTCCGAGTGAAAGTGAAAATAAATTATAATTCAATTCGATATTTGGTGTTCTACATATCACTTTTTCTTTTTGTATATTTTATCAATTTATTAATATAATCAATTTTATAATGAAAAAAGTTCTATATGTTATATAGAACACCAATTATCGAATTCGATTATAATTTATTTTAACTTCCACTCGGAAGTGGAATGCAGAACATTTTTTCTTATGTATTCTTTTATTATTATTTATTTATATCTTTGCTGCTAAGCACGGTTAATTGAGAAATGCTAGAAATAATTGAGTCGCAAAATTTTAAAATGAAATAACGGTTCTGTTATGTTCAACCTTTGAAATCAATCAGTCAGAATAATAGTTTTGTTTTAAGAACTCTGTTTTGAATTAAATTGGGCATACTTTGAAAATAAAAACATGTACGGACTTTCTTAATAAACGCTTTAATTCTAATTTCTTTGTCTTATTGCTATTTTTTATCACAGTTGTACAAGTTTTATTTATTTAAAATGTAATATTTGTTTGGGTTTCAATGTAAAAGAAGTATGCAATATTAACATTTTTAATAAATTGTGTGGTATTTTTTAATTCGTATGTTATTTTCTGTAATATTTTTTAATGCGTGGTATTTTTGTGGTAATTTTAAATACTTGTGGTATTTTTTGTGGTATTTTTTAATTCGTATGGTATTTTCTGTGGTATTTTTTAATGCGTGGTATTTTTGTGGTAATATGAAACACTTGTGGTATTTTTTGTGGTTTTTTTTTTAATAGCCGTGGGATTTTTTTTTAGTATTTTGGTATGGGAATTGTTGCGGTAATTTTTTTTGTTCTCGTGGGAAAAAGGTATTTTTTTATGGGAACTTGAGGTGGCAACCGTGGGTACAGCGCAAGTGTTCACTTTCCCTCTCCCTGTCCATGCGTTTGTTAAACCGAGTGCTGTTTGTGTTTTTTTTTTGTGAACATGGTTTTATTTTGGCATAAGATCGAAGTAAAAATTGTTTATAGAATATTTGTTCAGACCGATAACTGTTCGAACCGTGTTCGGTAGCTGTTTGGACACTCTAAACTACTTTTAGGAACATACGACCTAAAGAGATTTAAGAAATGCATGAAGCTAACAAATAATCATCTAAGTATCATCACAGGATTGCTAACAGGTCACTGTAGGTTGAACTATCACCTCACAAAACTGGCAGTTCTAACTGATAACACATGCAGGTCTTGCATGGAAGACGAAGAATCTGCGATGCACATTCTGGTTCAAGCTCGACAGAAATATCTGGGTTACCACATAATACTAGATTAGTCTTTAATGTTAAGAGATATAGTACTTATACTAGCTTTTATCTCAGAGATTGCACTTAAAAAGGCTCTTTAGTTCCATGAAAGGGCACAATAGATCTTAAGGTCGCAGTGCGAATTCTATCAATACCCTGCAGTGTAAGACCAATCAGCAGTAAAAATGATTAGTCTTTATACTAGTTAAAACAAACTAGTTTATATTTTGTCACAATTTACTAGTTGCGAAAATAGTTTAAATTCAACTAGTTTATGTCATGTCATAATAAACCAGTTGTCAAACTAGCCAAAATCGAACTATATTAATCTATTATTAAACTATATTACATATTGTTAAAATCAACAGTGCTTTATGAACTTTAAAAAATTTACCTTTATATAAAATAATAAAACACTAATGAAAATTTTACTTGCAACTTTTTTAATAGTCGCTTTAGTAGAAGCTCCAAATTCAGAAGATAAATTGCCGAATAAAGAACTGGTTGAATCATTGGTTAGATATAAGTAGTTGTAAACTAATTAAAACATGACTATTTGCCAACCACACAGGAAAGATTAAAATAGAAACTAGTTAAAATTTGGCAATATATTATTTGTTGACAACTATTTACAACAAACTAGAATATAACTTATTATAATTAAATATACTATAAACTAGTTTCCATCTGTTCAGAATAAGACATTTGATATTTCCTATGACATCGCCATGTTAAAAATACTAGTTTGGTATATGAAAAAAAGACGATCTTGAACTAGTACTGCTCAGTTTTCAACTAGTATGCAGACTGGTTTTAAACTAGTTGGTTACACTGCAGGGTAATTGTAATAATAACAAAGAAAAGCACAAAAAGTCTTTTGTTATTCAAAAGATGCAGTCTATCAAAAAATATAATTTCCTTCAAAATCAATATTTTACATATTGGATTTGTCGCACTTTATAGTAAGGCTTGATACGATTAATATTATCAAAGCTTTTAAACCATCTATCGGCAATATCTATGTGAGTTCTTTTCTACTTAAAATACTCGATGGTATGATATTTTCTTATATCCGATCTCTGATATTCTTCAGGTTTTCATGTTGTTAGTTTTAATGTTTGTAAGCCACTTTTTTGTTGCCCATTCAATTTTTCTTAATGATTTTGTAAATGAAAAAGTCTTTATCTGTCATGGATCCGATAGAGTCAAGACAGTAAGGAAAAGAATACGTACCTAATGTCAGTGTTTTTATTAGCCTACTAAAAAGATGTCTTTCATTTAGCAAAAAAAAAAAAAACAATAGCAGCTCATTTCGTCAAACCATTAATTAATATTTCAATTCTCACAATAGATACTTTTTATAGTCTTGCATGTGGTTTGAATAAAATTTCCTTTCAATTAACAATTAACTGAAGATATACTCGTAGTTAGAGAAGAGGAAATTCATTAAGGATGCACTAAAAAAATATGTGGGCACAGCAAAATTTTTAATTTCCTTGGAAGACAATATAAAAAAATAAAACAAAAAAAAATTCAATGAGTTCTCTAAGAATGTGGGTAGAATGCGGCTAAGATTTTTAATGACAAAGATGGATGTCAATAGATAAGAATGTTTTTAATTATATTCAACGTTGGTTGTTTTTAAGCTATACGAAGAGAATTGTTTCTAAATTTAAAAAATTGCTCAATTTGCTAAAAGCAGCCGTAATATTTTGGTGGTCACGTGTTTTGGCAGGAAAGTTTTCCAAATATCTCAAAGCTATTTAAAAAATTGTGTTTGTATTGCGTAAAAATTACATGCTTAAACTAGGAAGGAGAAATAAAAATGCCAAAGCAACAATGTTTAAATGCTGCTAACATTAATTAAATGTACTCTAAGACTAAAGATAAAGAGCCTGGTCAAACCTGGTTCTTGGGTTTAGATTGAGGACGACTCACCCCGGGCGCTGACGACTTCCGCTTCATATGAGCGCACAACATGAGCATCATCAAGAGACGCCCTTGTTGCTTGCTTCACAGGTCCTGCTTGATTCGAATTGAAAATTTGTCCTTTAAATTTTTTCAATTTCCCGAATTTTATGCAACATAAATTTTCTACAAGTATTTTGCGGCGGCTCAACCATAGCACAAAAAGGACATTTTTATATTCTTTTCTTCTTCTCCTGCACTTCTTTTGACATTTGTGCGCGTACGTTTGCCTATTTTGTACGCTTTTATCGCTTTTTGATTTGCAATTTAAGGCAAATGATGATCAATTTTGTAAAGAAAAACCAACAATTATGGAGTGAGAGCATGAGAGGGAGCGGGATAAAATTTGTAAGGATTTGTGCACAACACATAAAGAAAGATTGTTATTTTGAAGTGTGCTTTGCGTGTCCTTTTGTTGTGTGCTCTTTTAAGTGCGTTGTTATTCCTAATAAGGGATAATTTAAAGCAGGGCAATAAATAAATGAATCAATGCGTAATTTTCAGGTACATTGAAGCTGGCAATAAATGGCGGATTAGACTGGAGATATTTGGGACAAACGTTGGATCAACCACAACCACAAAACAAGCAGTTTAAGCGTGGAATTTGAAAGTACTTTCAAAGATTTATGGTGCCTGTTTAATAAATTTAATTTTTTGCACTGAATTTCAAAAGCATATAAAATGCATTTTCAAGATATTTCCGTTTTTTTGTGGCGCCTCCACAAAATAAAAGTAAAATAAATTTAATTTGAATTGAATTGAAAGGCAAATATATACCATACAAAATAAATTGCTTACATGACACCGAGGAAAGCAAGAAAAACAAACGGAGTCACAACAACAATTACAATAATGAAGTGACATTGTCAGCTGTACACAAAAGCACAGTTTTTTGATGACTGCGCCAATCTCACCATCGCCGCTAAAACCAACCCATAACTCCCCCGCGTAAACACACGCCTCTGCCTGACTAAAAAAAAGTAATAAAAACAAGTACAGTAAACTACAGGCAATCCTGTGCGAAAATGCGTTGACAGCTTTAGGTTCTTTTATTTGGTAAAATTGAAAAATTTCCAAACGATAAAATTTTATAATAGCATTGCCAACGTCATCGTCGTTTTCCTTCTTGCAGCCTTCTTTCTCATTGTCGACACATAATGTCGAAACAAAACAAACAAAAAATTTAAATGCAAAAGACGTTGTCGAGCAGGACTCTTCAATAAAAGGATATTGCAGTCAACATGCGAGAGAATACAATACAAGAAAATGCAATTAAAATATTTGCTAAATAAAAGGATAATAATGCAAATACACACTCACATATGCATGTGCAATTCACAGCACCCATACACGCACGCATTCCTTAGCACTCTTCGCAAGCAAAACGGTGAGTCGTCTGATAGACTTTTATAATAGTTTTTTAATTTAAAAATGAAGCCAGATATACAACATACAGTGACTTACAAGCCCGCTAATAAAAAACTACAAAAATTTGCGTTTCTTTTTTAAAACATAAGCCATAAACGTAAATACCATACTTTGAAATTATCTGAATATACTTATTTATTCAAAACAATAAGAAAACATTTTAAATTAATATTGTAACAATTACTGTTAAGAACATTTATAAGAACATTTTTATAATTAATAAGTTTTATTTTAAGATTTAGAAGTATAGTTCAATATTTAGTTTTATTATTCAAAACAATAAGTAAACTTTTTAAATTAATAAAAATTCTTGTTAATAACAATGAGCAAACATTTTAAATTAATAAGAACTCTTATTAAAAATATTAAGAAAAATTTTAGAACTAATAAGTTTTATATGAAGATTTCTAGTCTACTTAATAAATTTTAATATTAAAAACAATAAAAAACTTTTCAAACTAAATAAGATTAAGGTATTATATACGTGTAAAAAGAAAAAACAGTAGCTTGTTTTCAAACATTTTTTGAGGTACAAGGAGTTGGTATATTTTTTAAATTTATGCGGGTTATAGTACATAAAAACTAATTTAATAAATTTTTTTAGCAATTTTCTGGCTTTTTATAGAAGTCGCTAAAAATGAAATTGAAAAAAAAAACATCTAAAACTGTTCGATGGATATGGCCTTTCCCATGCATCTGACACAAACAAATCAAATGTCATTTTAAAGTATAGGTTAATAATTGAGTAGCCCACCTACGAACGACCCCGGGGGTTTTTTTGAAATTATGGTGAATAAGAATTACTGTTAAGAACATTTATAAGAACATTTTTATAATTAAAAAGTTTTATTTTAAGATTTAGAAGTATAGTTCAATATTTAGTTTTATTATTCAAAACAATAAGTAAACTTTTTAAATTAATAAAAATTCTTGTTAATAACAATGAGCAAACATTTTAAATTAATAAGAACTACTATTAAAAATATTAAGAAAAATTTTATTACTAATAAGTTTTATATGAAATTTTCTAGTCTAGTGAATACATTTTTATATAAAAAACTCGATTTTTACTCGAAATCTTGAGATTTTGTGAGATTTCGGAAAATCCATATTGAAATCAACAGCGTTTACTATAAAAGTTTAAGATTTTAAAATCTTGTGATTTTAACAATATCCAATACAAAATATCATAAAATGCAATGCGGTATCCCTGAAAATTTATATCAGTATCCAGCACTATTCAAATTTTTCATATTGACAATGACATCTAATAAAAAAAAAAACAATAATAAAAATGAAAAATGCTTTTGCTTTGACAAAGGAAATATGAAAATAAATATGCTAGGAGCGTCAGTGAGGAGCAATTAAAGGAAGCGGCAAAAGAAATGCAACAACGCAATTACTCCTTCACGATTCGCTCATTCTTAATTTTATCACATGAAGTCTTAATTGTCAAATGAAATCTAGCTGTCATGACATGCCAGATGGAAACACTTTGAAATCACTATTTCAAAATCTCAAGATTTCAAGCAGATGAAAACATAGTTAGGGTATACACTTCGTAATTTTCCGAAATCGCAAATTTACGACGAGTTGAAGTGAGCGACTGCTTTTAAATTATTTCCGAAATATTTGTCAAACTGACAACGCGCAAAATGTTAATTTATTGAAACCTTTGTCGTTGCCGTTTAATTATGAAAAATGCCGAAAATAAGTGAAAAGACTAAATTATGATATTTTATTGTAGAAGACCGTTCAGGATGTGGTTTTTATCGTGAAACATAGTTGCTTGTGTGCACTGAACACATCTTTTCTTCGCAAAGTTCCGATGATTATTTTTCCTCAACTCAATAGATGATTAAATTTAAGCGATCTTCGGAAAACCAGAACAACAACAATTACACTGAAATTTTCGTAAAATTCCGATTTCGGAAAATTACGAAGTGAAGTGTGTACCCTAAATATAAGATTAAATATCAAATTAAAATAAGAAATATTGTGACAAACATAAAAAACTTAATATTTAATAATTGAAAAATTTTCATTAAAATCTATAAGAAAACTTTTAAAATTAATAAGTTTTCTAATAAGGTTTAGGTTTATCCGGATGCATCCTAACGGAGGCTTACATAGACCAATTCTCGTCCTTAGTTGTTCCGGTTATAAGCAAAGGAACCTTTGTGTTTAATCGAAGTCTGTAAAGATTTGCGTTAAATTTGTAAATCTAAGAAGGGATTCCATGGATACTTTGGCTACATCTTTTGGTAATACGAACGTTGACAAACCTAGGTTTTTGAGTCTCGATCTAAATAGGGCGGGGCCTGTGCATAATTGGTACTCCAGGGTCTCCGTCGTGTCTAGTTCCTTACACTTTCTACAGTTGTCATCCGTGCAGATGCCCAGCTTCTTGGGCTGCCGCCATGCAGTCACCAGTGAGGATACCCACTAGTTTTTTTTTTTGGTTTTTTTTCCAAAAAGATCAGAGAACCAAGGCATGCGCCTCATACAAACAAAGTTTGGTCTTTGACCTGAAAGAAAAGGGATAGATTTATTTAGAGGAATTGATTGGAACAATACGTGAATTTTTGATTAGGCAAAACAACCGTGAAAGACAATTTGAATTGCTTTTAACCGAGGCTATTGTTATGCCTTAACCTTGGTAAGCATTTGCAGCCCTTAGTTGTTTCTGTCCTTTAATTCCACATTTTCCACAATTTAGTTGTAGATTTTTAGTTTTTCCATAATTCTTAAATGTAGGAAAGAACAAAGAAAGTGAAAAGAACCATGCCCGAGCCCGGAATCGAACCAGAGACCTCTGGGTTGAGAGTCTAGCGCACTCTCCACTAGACTACAGAGGCCGACCTGTGTCCTGACATCTCTGCGTGGGCGTGCCAAGATGAACAGAGTTCGTTCATCGTATTGCACATGATTTTCGAGATTTTACACGATATCGTATTCTTAAATATACGACATACTGTTTGTGGGAAAATGACAGTCAGTTTGTGGAGAGGAACGCTTAGTAACTTTATTTGACTGAGGTCAATGCATAACACTTGCTTCAAATTGCACACTTCTTTCTACAGCTTCTGCCACATTAAGAACATCCTACACAAAAGTTTCACTTGACTACGCCCTTCTTCCAGTGGGCTGGTCTAGAGACCAAATTCATCAAACCTTACTACATGCTCCAGTTTCAGCTAATTTCATTCAAATACTTATTTTTCTAAATACGTTTGATAAAAATTTCCTTCATAAAAATACTTCTTGTATGACGTTGATAAAAATCTGAGCGCAAATTTTACGCGCTGTTAAAAACCGTTTTAATTTAACTTAAAGAAAATAAAAAATATTTCCTAAAAACTAAAGAACCAGCGAGTGGCAAGTCAATCGTGGCAAACTACGACTGACATGAGTCAACAAATTCGAGTTGAAAAGTTTTTACAACTGTTCTTTGTTTTTGAATGGCACCTCAGAAAAACCTTAAGGCGTAGATAATCAAAAATAGTTCAACTGTTCAACGAAGCCTGACAAAGAAATCATAGTTAGATAAACAAAAAAAAAAAAAAAAGCGAAAAAAGCACAAAGATTCTACCAATAATTTGTGGCTACTGTGCGTGTTAGGTCATAAAACTAAAAACGACCAATCAAACTTGATTCACTGGCAACGCTATGACGCACAGTAAATCGATAAGTGCAAGTAAGATGATAAAAACTTTTTTGGGAACTTTTATGGTTGTTTTCGATGTTTTTAGTAAAGAAAATAATAAAAAAATTTGGACAACTGGACGTTGTGCCTCAAATACAAATAAAATACATCTTTGGCTACAACATCAGTACAATCAGTTCGAAACAAGCGCCTATTGAATGAAAATGTAATCCCTTCGAGGGGCACTTTTCGCTTGTAGATTAACCAACTGCATTATTCTGTATCACGAAGAAGCACACCAACGATAAGAAAGACACGAGCAGCAATACAATTTTGCTTGGCAGAAAATATTGCTTCTCGTGTCTTTCTCATCGTTGGTGTGCTTGTTCGTGATACAGAATAATGCAGTTAGTTTTCGAAACAAACGCTTATTGAAGGAAAATGTAGTCCCTTCTGGGGCACTTTTCGCTGGTAGATTAACTTATTTTTCAAGACGACTCTGCGTCAAACCATCGTACGAAATTAGTAGGTATAAATATTTTCGCTACTTTTATGAGCCAGTCTAAATCCTTCAGTAATCTTATTGGCCATTTTTTTTTTTGGTTTTCCTTGCAGATTAAAGAATATACAGTGTGTTCCACAAGAGTCAAAAAAACCGTCAGAAAAACCAATTAAAACTACCATAAATTTAATAAATCATATTTTTTTTATATTGAAGAATATATGAAGAAACGAATTGCGCAATTATATTTGTAAGGAGTCCATTAACCGTTATTATTTATAATTGCTTCGCATCGTCTTGTGCAACTTTTACTTAAACTTTGCGTATATTCTAAGGATAAGCTTCTCCTAACTTGCTTCAAGATCCAAGCAAGCGGTTTTGTAGTGGCTATGTTCTTTCCCTTAAGCCTTTGCTTCATTCATTAAAGACCACATATTTCCAATCTAGTGTCTTCATGTCATTTTCCTATTTCCAACGCGTGCACAGACGACTCCGCTGTTTTGGATCGTTATCCTCTTGCAAAATCCAGTCGTTATTGTTTGGTCTATACAGAGATTCGGCAGACTTCAGAAAACCCTTCTGGTATAATGTGACAATGAATTGTGCATCGTGGTTTTGTATAAACACAATTAACTTTCCAAAGAGTCATAGAAAATTTTTGTCCAAGCTTTCTTCCAGTTATTATACACGGCTAAAAATCTTGGACTAAATTTTAGTCCCACTAAAATATTACTGCATTTTTTAAACCTTGCGGTCTAAAATCTAAACTTTGCAAATATTAACTCATAATTAAAACTCTACTGCACTAGAATTTAAACTAAGGAAATATTACAGCTTAAATTTTTGGTTTAAATTTAAGTACAAAATAGTATTACAGCGTTTTTTAGTTTAAATTTGAGAACAATTCACAACTCTGTATAACTTGTTGTTTTTAATACAATTTATGCTAAATCTTAGTACATTAAGATACTAAATTTTGATTTGGACTCGTATAAAGTTAGCCTGGTAATGCTGAGACTCAATTTAGACGATTCGGCTCATAAGTTTGTTTATTGCTTCTCTTACGCAAAGCGCAGTAGCCCAGTGGTAAGACAAGAGACCTAACAAGCTGAATGTCCTGGGTTCGAATCTCACGGTGTTTGTTATTTTTTTTTTTTGTAATATTTTAATCCAAGCTTATACTTAATTCTAAACCAACAAACGTTAGAAATATTTCTCTGACGTTTTTAAATATTTTGCTGCCGACTAAATACTCATTTGCGGCTCTTTTGGGTGAGTTACTAAGAAGACACTTTCGAAACGCTTTTTATAAACTGTACTCATTTTGTAATGATGTTATTCCGCCAAATTATTAAAATCAACTGAAGAACGAAAGAAAATAATTTTGTTAAAAACATGTGTGTGTCAGTAGAGTAAAACAAGTAATCCAACGCACGCTTTTGTGGCACACTCTGTATGTCAAAAATGGGTATTTTGACATTGAAGGAGAAACCCTGAACATTGCCTGAATTACATAACATCCTTCTGTTAGTGTGGTACAGCATTATTTCTGCACATACATTGCAAAATTTGATTAGTTTTATAACTGATAAAAATAAAGATAGCTCTACAATTTATATCTCTATAAGTTATATCGTTTATTAAAATAATAGTTGAATTTTTTACGATGTAGTGTTAAATTTCTTATAGTAATTTTAATATGGTTAAATGAAGATGAAATGAGAATTACTGTAAATGCAATAAAATTCTATTTCTATGAATTTTGATTCATAGAATTAGTTTATTCTTAATTTCTATGAATTTTGATCCCCAACGATTACACTAAGGGAAAAAGTTATGTAGACAGTACAGAGATATCTATGCAAAATCTATGTACTTCATCTTGTATGGGAACGCAACGAGACCTATATGTACTGGGTAAAGTGAGCGTGTACTGGTTGCATATCAATTTATTCACTTAGTAAAATGAATTCATTTGTGAGTGTGCAAATATGCTGTACATAAATTTTTGCAATGGGTCAATAATCTATGTACTAGGTACATTGGAACTCTACTCATTACATAAAAAAATTTTTATTTTATGTAATGAGTCAATAATATATATACACCGTACATGGGAACTGTACTCATTACGTACAAACATTATTCTATGTAATGGGTTAGTAATCTATGTACTCATTACAAAAAGTTATTTAATATTTATGTAATAGGTCCATTATTTATATACTCAATAGATACAGTTGTTTATGTAAGTTTATGTAATGGGTCAATAATCTATGTACTACATATATCAGAACTGTACTCATTACATAAGATTATTTACAATAATTTTTTATGAGTGTGTATGAACCCACCATGTACATCTACATATATATGCATTCACGACGCATAATTATGTGATGAGTACATAAAATTCTTTATTGACTACATGCAGTACTGTTTAAAAAATTTATGTAGTGAATACATATTTCAACATGTACTTAGGACAAGAAAATCACAAAATTTATGTGTGCAGGAATTTATTTCTTGAGTACATAAATTTATGTAGTGACTCCATAGGTTTTTCCCTCTGTGTAGAGTGCAACATATTTGTTTATTTTTTTAACTTTATAAACATTTAGATAATTTTAATATGAGCATTTTTCTAGAGTTAAATCTTTCATTCATTTAGACATAAAAGATTAGAAAGGTAGACACCCAATCTTAAATTATCGACACATCTGTGTCCGCAAATTTATAATTTTTGTTTGCATTTATTATTATTACTGATTGAATCTTTCTCTTAGAGACCTTAAAATAAATAAATACAATTTCATAACCAGTGTTAGGAATAAATGTATAGTTACCAAATATATAACAATAATTATTTACATTTCGATTAGTATTTGACATAATTATAAAAGTGTTTAAGTCTTGTATCGGATGTTTTTCGGGTGTAGTCTCGCTCTGGGTAATCATGTTTCATTTAAACGATAGTTACAATTTGTAGCTAGTACGACATTAAATCCAGTCTTTTAAGGCGTGTGGTATTTGTGGCTTGAGCAAGTCTCTTTGTATTTTTGATTGAGTGGAATAAGACTGCTTTTAACTAAAGGAACATTTCGTCATATGAAAAATATTACAGGAGAATAAAAAAACTTTCTAAATTTCTCAAGCGCGTACACTGAGGGATTTTAGAATTTTGTTAATAAAAATGTCGTTTTTAGTTGTAGGAGTGTTAAGTTTTCCAAAGGCATGTATTTTGATACGGTGCATCATAATCAATTAAAAAGTCAATTTTGAATATCTGGTTACTTACGCCCTTTTTGATTTCATATGACAATTTAGGATATTTTTATTATTTACAAAACAGGCTACATTCGCAATAGTTCGTAAAATTTTGGATTGTGAACGCTGTAGAAGCTCGACATTAGACAAACTGGCTTTTCCCCAAAGCTGCGCTCCGTTCGTCCAAATTGGTTTAGTTACAGTTTTGTAAAGCAGTACCTTATGTTCCAATTGGAGCCTTGAATTTTGTTAAGTAGTCAGTTTTGCTTTAGAGCCCTTAGCTTCATTTTTGTTTTCTTGGACTCAATATGCTTTCGCCAGGTTAACCGTCTGTCATGATAAACACCCAAAAAGGTAACTTTATTCGCTTGAGGAATATGTATTTGATTGAGCTTAAGTATAGGACATTTTTAAGTCTGTAAAGTAAATGCAATGTGAGTACTTTTTAGTTCATTGATTCTTATTTTCCAGTTTTCCAACTATGTATCCAAGTTTCTAAATATTTACTGAGATCCTAAGATGCAACTATTGGGCTTACAGATGGTCAGCAAATGTAGAAGTGACCTTTTCCAACTGAAATTAGAAAATTAAATGTAATAAAGTTTTTACATTTTACTCAACATAAATTTTTTATCACTTAGGTATGATTCTATGTTAGAATTGAATGGCAGTTGACTGGTAACAAAAGTTTTATTTTGTATACTAAACCTTCATGCCAGTTCTATCAAATGCCCAAGCGACATCTAAGAAAATCACAGAATAGTATTTTTTTTCTTAAGCTTTTCTTATTTCATTTGTAATACGATGCACTTGTTCTATAGTACCATGTTTTTTCGAAAGTCAAATTGGTGGCTTGGGAAAATTCCTGTTTGTTCCATATGTGACTATATCTTTGCTAAAAGTTACTTTTTTCATATAGTTTTGAAGGTAAAGGAAGCAAACTTATTGATTTGTAAGATATTTGTAAGATACATTGGGATATAACCAATGCTCAATATTGCATAACATGTATGTGATAATATTTTGAAAGCAATACATGGAGACTCCTGTATCATTTTTGGTGTAACGAGATCATACCCTGGTGCTTTCTTAGTATTAAGTTGTGTTTTAATAATTCAATCAATATTCAATAACCTCGACTTTCAATTTTAGTGGACTTTTCCTCGTTTGAGTAGAAGTAAGAAATGCAGCAGTGGCACAGTTGGTTCCGCCGAGACAGAAAAACACATAATAATAATACTTGAAAAAAAAAGAACGATATAATTTGATATATTTTTCAAAACTCCAAAATGTTTTATAAATTTTTGCTTTCATATAAATAATAATTGTAATAATTGTAATAGTAATTGTTAATATAAATAATTGTATAGCAGTAGAATTTGAAAAGATATGCATTTTAGTTTATAAAACATACTTTTTCATAAACTTTGTCGATTGTCAGCACCTTTTTTTTCAGTATTTGGAGCTATTTGAAAAAATTACAAATGTATCACAAGGTTTGACTGTAAACAAATTTAAAAATCTCACTTTTTATTTGCATATACTTTCCATAATTATTTCACATTTAAACCAAGAAAGATGAGAAGTAAAAAGTTTTTCCTTCCAAAACTCCATTTTGACTTTCTATTGTCTAGCGTGAACTGATCGATTCACTGTGCGACGCGTCTGTTCAAATGTTGAACCTGAACATAACTTAAACGCGTACCGCCCGTAACACCTCAGCAAACACTTGTCGCTTGAAAAATACCAACAAAATTATAGAGAAAGAAGCATTGAACTGATTCTCTAGCAAAAAGACGCTAGTAATTTTTTCAACTTATAGAACTAGCTGCGAAATATGCTTTGAAGTGTAACCACGCTCTTTTGCTTTCGATAATTGTAGCGTCACGCTATATAGCAGCGTCAAGTAGCTTTGTCTCAGCTATTCCAGTGGATCATCAGCCGAAATTCGGGAAACAGTTTGAGACACTTAAAATACTAAGACATTTTTTTTTTACTTGTCACTTAAGACAAAGTTCGATAAAATCGGCAAAAAACATAGCCTGCATTAAAAAGGTGTTTAAAAAATTCCAAGTAGTTGCCTTTTTTACAAGCTAGAAACACGCGAACCACAACTTCGATTCCACAACAACAACAATAGAGAAATTTCCCTCGGGAACACTAGAGACACTGAGGAGCACTAAAGAAGCACCTCTTTAATAATTTCCAAGCTGAACACATAAATCACAAAAAATTACTATATTTTATGTGTTGCCAAGAAGAATGAATTAAAAAAAAATTGCAGCGCTATTGAATGATTCTTTTTCTCGGCTGACACTTAGCTGAAACATGGGCAAAAAATCAGGGGGAGGAGCAAGAAAAATCTTTAGTTAGTAAAAGAAAAATTCGCATGTAGCCTGACGTTTGATCGTAGAATAACCAACCTAGTAGACAAGCCAGCGAAGACATAAAACTGTCATAGAGACAGAGACAGCGATAGTCTTAAGAGTAGCAAAGACCGATCCAAACAAATAGCCTCATGCTAAGAAACCGCAAACAGCGGTAATAAAGGGCAGCAGATTGTTAGCGGCCAATGCTGGATAGCAGCAGAGGAGCTACTTTCCACATAATCACTCATACGTTCGTTGCTTTGAGTCGTTTGTTAAATAAATATTTTCAACTTTTTGCACAATTATTTGTTTTGTTGTAGCACACAAAAAGACAATTGTAAGACAATAAAAGAAAAATATGTAAATAAAAACAAAATTTCGACTGAAAGTCGAAGTTACAAAATGGTAAACACTGATAAGAAAAATATTTTTAAAATATAATAAAATGTCGTCCTGTTAGTCAGGACGAAAACATAAAATTGGCTTCACACTTTTTAAGTTGTTGAATATATAATAAAAAATATTTCAATATAACTAATATATGCAAGTAAAACAGAAAAATATGTATGAAAATTAATATATATCATATTATAACTACAAAAATGCACTTAAATTCATTATTACATTAAATTCGAACTAAATTCGAAAAATATATATGAAAATTAATATATACCATATTGTTACTATAAAAATGCACTTAAATTTATTATTACACTAAATTCGAACTGAAATATTTATATATTTCAATATCAAATATTTTAAAGTATGGTATAAAAGCCATATTTTATTTTATTTATGTTGCGAAAAATGTGTTTCAGTTGTATGGGAGGTACCACGCCCACTTGTCCCATCATGCCTTAATTTAGCACGTGTACTCCAAATAACGTATATGATGATTGTCTAAGTTTTTGTTGTTGTGGCGTTACTGGTTCTCTAGATATTGCTAAAAATGTGATCCATTTGAATGGGAGGTGCCACTCCCACTTGTACAATCACGCCTTCTTTTGACACATTTCCTTTAAATGATGCAGTGGATGACTGACTAAGTTTCTGTTGTCATGGTTTCACTGGTTTTTCAGATATTGCGAAAAATTAGATACATTTGTATGGGAGGTGCCACGCCCACTTATTCAAATATTTAAAAACCCTTTTTTTGTAGTTTTCTGTGCGTAAATCACTAAAAATGTTATCAAAATAATTTATTCCCTCTAGTTTGTACCAATTATTCCATTGTGCAGTGTTCTGTATGGCTCGCACAAGACAGGTAGTGCAGATTTAAAACATTTCATAACAGGCTTGTTTATGGAGAATACATCATTTTTATTTTTTTGTATTATTTCTAAATTTGTAATAGTATCTAAAATTTTGTTAAAAATTTTCTATGAGGTCCAGAACGTTTTTTTTTTTTTAAAAACTTTTTATAAAAAACTTATTAATTTTAAAGAAAAATTTTTTTTTAAAAAAAAATCAGTTTTGTAATTTAACGTGTATTACGAGTATTTGGCCCAAAAATCAAGATATTTTAACAAGCCGTTACTTAGCAAAATTAATTTTACTAAAACAGTGGCCTAAAACTAAATTCTTTGTAACTGATTGAAAAAAAACTAAAAAAAAAATTGCAATCTCTTTTTTTTCATACACACTTCAATAATATCCATAAAAGATATAAAAATTACGACTTCTTGTTTTAGGTGGCTAGTTTCACGAATTTTCACTCATTATTTTATTTTATTTTATTTTATTTTATTTTATTTTATTTTATTTTATTTTATTTTATTTTATTTTATTTTATTTTATTTTATTTTATTTTATTTTATTTTATTTTATTTTATTTTATTTTATTTTATTTTATTTTATTTTATTTTATTTTATTTTATTTTATTTTATTTTATTTTATTTTATTTTATTTTATTTTATTTTATTTTATTTTATTTTATTTTATTTTATTTTATTTTATTTTATTTTATTTTATTTTATTTTATTTTATTTTATTTTATTTTATTTTATTTTATTTTATTTTATTTTATTTTATTTTATTTTATTTTATTTTATTTTATTTTATTTTATTTTATTTTATTTTATTTTATTTTATTTTATTTTATTTTATTTTATTTTATTTTATTTTATTTTATTTTATTTTATTTTATTTTATTTTATTTTATTTTATTTTATTTTATTTTATTTTATTTTATTTTATTTTATTTTATTTTATTTTATTTTATTTTATTTTATTTTATTTTATTTTATTTTATTTTATTTTATTTTATTTTATTTTATTTTATTTTATTTTATTTTATTTTATTTTATTTTATTTTATTTTATTTTATTTTATTTTATTTTATTTTATTTTATTTTATTTTATTTTATTTTATTTTATTTTATTTTATTTTATTTTATTTTATTTTATTTTATTTTATTTTATTTTATTTTATTTTATTTTATTTTATTTTATTTTATTTTATTTTATTTTATTTTATTTTATTTTATTTTATTTTATTTTATTTTATTTTATTTTATTTTATTTTATTTTATTTTATTTTATTTTATTTTATTTTATTTTATTTTATTTTATTTTATTTTATTTTATTTTATTTTATTTTATTTTATTTTATTTTATTTTATTTTATTTTATTTTATTTTATTTTATTTTATTTTATTTTATTTTATTTTATTTTATTTTATTTTATTTTATTTTATTTTATTTTATTTTATTTTATTTTATTTTATTTTATTTTATTTTATTTTATTTTATTTTATTTTATTTTATTTTATTTTATTTTATTTTATTTTATTTTATTTTATTTTATTTTATTTTATTTTATTTTATTTTATTTTATTTTATTTTATTTTATTTTATTTTATTTTATTTTATTTTATTTTATTTTATTTTATTTTATTTTATTTTATTTTATTTTATTTTATTTTATTTTATTTTATTTTATTTTATTTTATTTTATTTTATTTTATTTTATTTTATTTTATTTTATTTTATTTTATTTTATTTTATTTTATTTTATTTTATTTTATTTTATTTTATTTTATTTTATTTTATTTTATTTTATTTTATTTTATTTTATTTTATTTTATTTTATTTTATTTTATTTTATTTTATTTTATTTTATTTTATTTTATTTTATTTTATTTTATTTTATTTTATTTTATTTTATTTTATTTTATTTTATTTTATTTTATTTTATTTTATTTTATTTTATTTTATTTTATTTTATTTTATTTTATTTTATTTTATTTTATTTTATTTTATTTTATTTTATTTTATTTTATTTTATTTTATTTTATTTTATTTTATTTTATTTTATTTTATTTTATTTTATTTTATTTTATTTTATTTTATTTTATTTTATTTTATTTTATTTTATTTTATTTTATTTTATTTTATTTTATTTTATTTTATTTTATTTTATTTTATTTTATTTTATTTTATTTTATTTTATTTTATTTTATTTTATTTTATTTTATTTTATTTTATTTTATTTTATTTTATTTTATTTTATTTTATTTTATTTTATTTTATTTTATTTTATTTTATTTTATTTTATTTTATTTTATTTTATTTTATTTTATTTTATTTTATTTTATTTTATTTTATTTTATTTTATTTTATTTTATTTTATTTTATTTTATTTTATTTTATTTTATTTTATTTTATTTTATTTTATTTTATTTTATTTTATTTTATTTTATTTTATTTTATTTTATTTTATTTTATTTTATTTTATTTTATTTTATTTTATTTTATTTTATTTTATTTTATTTTATTTTATTTTATTTTATTTTATTTTATTTTATTTTATTTTATTTTATTTTATTTTATTTTATTTTATTTTATTTTATTTTATTTTATTTTATTTTATTTTATTTTATTTTATTTTATTTTATTTTATTTTATTTTATTTTATTTTATTTTATTTTTTGCTCTGAGCGCGTCATTTGCAATAGAAAATATATATTTAAATAATGTATTTAAGTTAACAAATCTTTTGTATGAAGAAGCCCTTCAACTTTTAATTCTGCTCAAACAATCATCAGAAATCAGACAGATTTTTATATTCAACAGATAATGAAGCCTATTTCTTGATTTCTTAATAGATTTAAAATTACACATAGATCAAAAAATTCTTCGCTAGTTGGCATTTTTCATTCTTGGGCACATAACAGCAGAAATTCTGTACTATTTTTTATGCTTGTGCTAACAAACACATCGTAGCGCATTTTGTGTTTCAAATCATAAAACAAAAATGGCGGAGCTACCATAAATTCGTTTGTTAAAATTTCCACAGCGTTTATTTAACATTTATTTTTAAAAAATCTTCCAAAATTGCCATGCCAAAAATTTTGTTAACTTCAACTAACATGTTTTTCTCGAGTGTAGCTATTATTAATTGCTATTATTGTTGTGCTGGAATGCACAAATAGATGCATGTTAAGATAGATAGATTTTCATGTATTTAAGTTGGCGTAGATAGAGCGTCAGCGCATTGTACCTGGCTAAAATTGTGGTAAATGAAGGAAGAAATTGCGGCACGATAGCAAGAATTGGCAGCAATTGAAACAGGGGGCAAAAAACATTAAGAATAGCAACAGAGTCATAAAACAGTGGCATGGCACCAAAAATGTCCTCGGGACGCTTCAGCTGGAAGCAAAACAAATTTATTGATTCGAATGAAATTTTTAAAGAAACGTGCTAAAGCCTTTTAACACAAAAATTGTAGCATTCAAAATTTTAGGTTGATCCCATAACCCGCTAAGCCCCTTTCTTGCACTACATAGCGCAACAACTGACAGTACTTAAAAGTAATGCACTTTGTTCTTAAATTTTCTACATTTCAATATGGTGAAATTCAATAGTTGCTGTTGTTGTTTTTTCCTATTACTGCAGTCTTTACCATGTTCCCAGTCCATTCCATCGCGCCATCCATCGTTCTCTTTCCCATCTCTTCAATGCCGGAAAGGCATAAATTCTACAAAAATGAAAAATTCTTTGCAAAATAATTATGAAATTGCAAATATTTTCCGTTTAAAATGGGAACAAGTGAAGCATGGCTCTTTGCTGGATGTATTGCTTGACTGGTTGGCTTAAACATAAGGTAAGAAATTGAATGCTGCGTTAGAATAATTCTGGAGAATGTAAAATAGTACACTAGTCGAGAAATAATCAAGCTGAATTAATTATAAACTTATATTAAAAGAGTAGTAGAAGACAAGAAAGTTATTAAAAAATTTTTAAAATTTTGTATACAAACATTTTAAAATTGACGTACATTATGTTGATTTTATATGATTTAAATACAAATTCTAAATATTTGATAGTTTAAATCACACTAGATTTTAAATACAAATTCTAGTTGTTTGATAGTTTAAAATCGTTTATTGAGCTTTAGGTCAAGGTTAGAACAATTAATTGTTTTAACGAATCGTTCCAAAGAAACAACAATAATAACAACAACGTTTTCAATATGAGAAGGAAAAAAGCACTAGCTGATTTGATTGCAATTTCGGCCCTACTAAATCAAGTATGCTTTAAACTATCGAACATTTAGAATTAGTATTTAAACCATATAAAATCAACATAATAAATAACAAGGTCATATAGAAAAACTTTAACTAACGTACATAAATGAAAAAAAAAGAAAAAATTAACATTAGAAAAACCCAAGATGGAACACAGAAATAAAAGTGTTTCACAATTTTTATGTCAGAAAGTGCTTTTACATTAATTTGGAGTGGACGTAACTCCATTACAAAGGATTAGTATTGGACAAGCTCTCTATGAATTCTGTTCATCATTTGACTGAAAAATATTTATAACTGATGTTAATGAAACTACTAACACAGATTAAGATCAATAAAGAAATATCTTTCTAAATTTTTTGTTTTTATATGGGAAGTGTCGTGAATTATTAGCAATTTAAAACTTTATACCAAAATTTTATTAGTCCACGAGGATTCCTTCTATTTTTCCAACTTTGGTATGTTATGAAAGCACTCTACGACGTTTAATGCAAGTTTGAGCTCATAGTTTGATTTCTACTTTATACTCACCCAGTGTGCCAAACGGATCTGTTACGAATCCGTAACGAACTTACTTCTTCGTACATTTTGTCCGAAACGGATTGCGTTTCGCATCCGGAACGGATCCTTTTTCGTATGAAATTCCTCTCTCCGTTACGGACTTCAGATACGAATCCGTTTCGGACTTCAGATACGAATCCGTTTCGGACTTCAGATACGAATCTGTTTCGGGCTTCAGATACGAATCCGTTTCGGACTTCAGATACGAATCCATTTCGGACTTCATATACGAAACAGACGTTTCATACTCTTTTTTTTAAATAATGCTAACTAGCAACGGACTCGTTTGACGCATTTAGCTACAGATGTTAAAAATATAGGTTCTCTAAACAAGTTTGACGCATTAAAATTCGAAAACTTTTTGCAGGAAATTAAACGTAAATTAAAACAAAAAAAATTATTTTGTAATCAAATTTATAAGAGAGTAGTGGAGGCTAGTTTAAATGGTAAAAAAAATAATTCAAAATATCAAGCAAAAGAGTACAATGTTGGTGAGTTCCAGGATGGCTCATACTTGTTTCTTCAAACAGCTAAACATTATTTTTCATTGAAGCATCCCAATAACTTTTACTGCTATAATGACAAACCGTACAAAATTCACGCAATTAAAAAAGTTTCCGAAAAATATCTTGTGTACGGCTATCCTATAGTCACATTTAACTTGATCACTAATGATAATTATTTAAAAATTCTGACAAGTACTTTTCTTCGATTTGAAGGAGAGCTTGAGGAGCACGAGCCTAATGAAATAAAAAAGTTGTTTAAAATAAAAATAAGTACACAATTGTATTTCGTATCCCTAATCCACTGAAAATAAAATAAGAAATTGTAAAACAAATTTAAGACTGTCTTTTATGTTAACGTTGTGGTAATTTTTTTGACGGATTCGTAACGGGTTCGTAACGGGTCCGTCAAAACATAAAAGCGATTCCTCTCAAAAATACGAATTGCTTTTTCCATTTTTTCGGATCCGCCTCGAACTCAGAACGGACTTCAGAAACGAATCCGTAACGGACTTCAGATACGAATCCGTTTCGGACTTCATATACGAATCCGTTTCGGACTTCATATACGAATCCGTTTCAGACTCTTTTGGCGGATTCGTAACGGGTTCGTAACGGGTCCGTCGAAACATAAGAAAGCGTAGTGCGTACTGACGGACTCGTAACGGGTTCGTAACGGATCCGCATCCGTTTTTGTGCACATTGGGCAGTCATAAAAAACGTAGAATTAACTATTTTCTAGGAATCGTCTGCCAAAGCTATAGGCTCCTGTTGAGTTTAGTACTTGTTTGTTTTCAATTAAATTTTTAAAATTTAAACTTTGTTATTTGAAATAATTTTCAGTTTGTGAAAATTATTTTTTGTTCCGAAACTTTATATTATTGTTACGCATACGCCTGATATGAGGCAACATTAAGTAAGTCTTCTTATTGTTAATTATTGTAATTCATTTATAAATTTATTATTACATAATTTACAGAGAATAAACCTATTCCTAACAAAAACGGATTCGAGTTTATTTGAAGCCTCTCGTGCGCAACAATAATTTGATGGATTTAAGCCCTAAACCAATCCAGAGAACAAGCCAGAGACTAGCCAAGAAAAGACTCGTGAAAATGCCTGTAAGCCGATCTCCTCCACGTTCGTCTACCGTACCGATTGCCACGTCGGATTCAACCCTCTCTTGCCAACGCTCGTCTTCTGCGCCAGCTATCACGTCAGATTCACCGAATGAGTCGTACACCATTACCACCGAATACACGCCAATATGTAGCATATTTCCTGAATCGGACCCGCCGCCTTCACTGTCACTTCCAGAACCATCGCGGGACTCCGGTAATTCAAAATCAGAGCAGATAGATCTGAATAAGGTAACAAATGAATTTAATAAAAAGTTAATGGAGATGCAAAATTTATTTATGAGCCAAATGCATTCCATTCAATCGCTGGTTATAGACAACACCCAGCAAATGCAAAATAGTGTCATCGAATTAAGAAAAGAAATTCGCCAAAATCCTTTGTCTTTGCAAGTAGCAGCGCCCATATCTAGCCTAGCGACAACACCTTTGTTCGCAACCTCATCGACTCAGAATCTCATTTCATCGTCAGCGCCCACATCTGCCCCAGTAACTTTGCCGATTATGACCAACGCTACTTATTTATCACACTTGTCGCCATCGTTTGAACCTAACTCTTTACCAACCCTTAATCGAGCTTCAGTGGAAACTCTCACTTCTGACCAAGCCATTGTCCACCGCCACAATAAAATCTACCCATTGCCAAAATTTTCTGGGATACCAGAAGAGTGGCAAACTTTCATAGAAGCCTTTAGTAGTACCACAAGGGCATTTGAGTATTCCAGCCTGCACAATATCATGCGTTTACGAGAAGCTCTGCAGGGAAGTGCACGCGAAACAGTTGAACCTCTCTTAAGTCATCCACAGAATGTCGATGCCATTATTAACACTCTGGAAGAAACTTTTGGTCGTCCCGAGCAGCTCATAAAGTCCCAAATCCAAAAAGTACGTTTCATTCCTGCTGTTTTCGACGGAGATTTAAGTTCAATGATAAATTTTGCAAACAAAATTTCGAACATGGCAACTTTTCTCCAGTCTGCTAGAGGTGAACATCACCTCTCGAATCCACTGCTACTTAGCGAGCTTGTAGCGAAGTTGCCAACATCCAAGCAACTTCAATGGGCTGAAAATTGTACTCAGTTAGGTAAATCACCCACTATTATGGACTTTAGCGTGTGGCTGTGTAGTTTAAGAAAACTTGCCTATATGGTAAATGATGCCCTACCTTCCAGTTATATTGCTACTCAGTCAAGCCAACAAAAAGGAGGACGACAGCTACAGCTCGCAGAAAATAAGGATCGTAGATTCGCTTGTGTGAGCGTCACACAGAATAAGTGTTTAATGTGCCAAGGAGAATGTCGTTCATTAGCAAATTGTAGTCTCTTCTTAAACTTGTCATTGGATCAACGCTGGACTAAAGTTAAATCCTTACGTATTTGCTTTTCATGTTTAAAATATGGACACCAAGTGTCAAAATGCTTTTCAAAACGAAAGTGTAACAAAGACGGGTGTATACGTTTTCATCATCCACTCCTTCACTCGATGAACGCATCTAAAAGTTCTCCAAGCCCAATAGCCTTAACAGAATCCATTTCTCACGAACATAGGAGTTGCCTTGTGGATTCTAATCGTGATGAGGACTTCGTGTTATTCCAAGTTATCCCTGTCAAATTATACGGTAAGGAAAAAACCATTGAAATATACGCGTTTGTAGACGACGGAGCTAATGCTACTATGCTTGATGCTGAAATCATGAAAAATTTAGGCATTACTGGACAAGAAGACGTTCTTGCAATACAATGGATAAATAGTCAAACGTCAAGAGTACCGACAGTGAAAGTAGAGCTTACTGTTAGTGGTGTAGAACTTCATGCAGAAAAGTATAAAATATCAAACGTTTTCGTGATATCTGATTTAGAACTGCCCATTCAATCGCTTAATGTAGCGGAATCAAGAAAAAGTTATGGAAGTATTCTAGACGGGATACCCATAAGAAGCTACTATAAGGTACAGCCGAAAATGATTATTAGTTTGACTCATGCCTTCTTGACCGTGCCAACCGAAACACCACGTTCTCTGCCATCTCCGGGTCCAATAGTCACAAAAACAAGACTAGGGTATATGGTTTATGGCCCAGTTGAAGAAAAATCCCATCAGCAGAAGCATATTTCCTGTCACGCAAGGAAATATACAGACAAATGTCAACTTTTTGAGAGCTTGGAAAGTATGATGAAGAGCTACTTTGACATGGAAACTTTTGGAATAAAATTAAACTTGAAACCCTTGCAGTCTAAAGACAA
Organism: Dichetophora obliterata; assembly: GCA_963920525.1. Lineage (NCBI taxonomy): Eukaryota > Metazoa > Arthropoda > Insecta > Diptera > Sciomyzidae > Dichetophora > Dichetophora obliterata. The sequence goes on from OY986439.1 coordinate 211,572,524, forward strand.
TCAGAGAGCACTGAGTATATTAGAATCCACAACGAAACGAGGTGTTGAACGTTTTGAAGCTGGACTACTCTGGCGTGAAAATTTTTCATCATTTCCAGATTCTTTCAACATGGCCTATCGTCGTTTGTTGGGCGTTGAAAGAAAAATATCTCAGGATGCAGAGCTAGCGAAGGAATACTGCGAAAAAATAGAAGAATATATTAAAAAAGGGTACGCGAGGCAATTAACGCCAGAAGAAGCAGAACGCCGTTCTCCAAAAACGTTTTACCTCCCACACTTTCCAGTAATAAATATAAATAAAAAGAAAATTCGTTTGGTTTTTGATGCTGCTGCAGAAGTAAAAAACGTTTCTCTTAACAAAGCCTTATTGTCTGGTCCTGACATTAATCAGCCGCTAATATCAATACTTCTAAAGTTTAGACAAGCCCCTGTAGCTATCTGTGGGGATTTGAAAGAAATGTTTCACCAAGTCAGTATCGTTGACGAAGACCGAGATGCGCAAAGATTCCTATGGCGAGGTGGAAATCCGTCAAACCCATTGAAGACCTTCGTGATGGAAAGAATGATTTTTGGGGCAACTTGTTCGCCAACAATAGCTCAATACGTTAAGAATGCAAATGCGCAGTCTTTTGTAACAGACCATCCTCGGGCAGTGAAAGGCATCATAGAGAGGCATTACGTTGATGACTATGTTGACTGCTTTCGATTTGAAGATGAGGCAATCAAAGTTTTAAAAGAAATTAAATATATTCACAAATCTGGTGGTTTTGAAATGCACAACTTTGCTTCAAACTCTAAAAAGGTTAACCACGAGTTGGGGGATGTAGTTATTAACGAATCGGTCAATGTAGATGGTGAAAAAGTAGAACGCATCCTTGGCATGCACTGGCAATCTAATACAGATGAATTTATGTTCCCGTTGAAGTTTCAGAAGGTGCCAGACGAAATTTTAAGTTGTGCAAGAAAACCAACAAAGCGTGAACTTCTGTCCGTAACAATGTCTGTTTTTGATCCGTTTGGTTTGTTAGCCAATTTTATGGTATGCGCCAAAATCCTTATGCAGCAGGTATGGAAGGCCGGAATTGAATGGGACGAAGAACTTAATGACGAAACTTTCAAGAAATGGAAAAATTGGTTAGAACAACTGCCTAACGTCGCCAAATTTCGAATTCAAAGATGTTATTTTTCAAGTTTCTTGGACACAGATGTTGAACTTCATGTGTTTTGTGATGCAAGTGAAGAAGCGTTAGCAGCTGTAGCATATTGGCGGATTATGCAACCAGAAGGAGTTACACTGGCATTCATCGCCGGAAAAACAGCGTGTGCTCCTACACGTTTTCATTCAATTCCTAAATTGGAATTACAAGCAGCGGTTCTGGCGGTTCGTTTAAGGGACATGATCATCAAATACCACGAAATTGAAACCAAAAGTTCTACATTCTGGTGTGACTCGCATACTGTCATTCGGTGGCTAAGATCCGACCATCGCGTTTACAAGCAATACGTCGCCAATCGAGTTGCAGAAATTTTAGAATCTTCAAAAATTAATGATTGGCGTTGGTGCCCTGGAGAGCTCAATCCAGCAGATGATGCCACGCGAGCGAAATTTCCTATGACATACAATCCTGAAGGACGATGGAAAAAAGGAGCACAGTTTCTTTTGACGGATGAAAACAATTGGCCAAGCGAAGATATGATGAGGCAAAGGAAAGATTCCAGTTCGGACGAACTAAAAATCAAGTATTTCTCGTGTATTGCCCAGCAAGTGCATATAATTATGCCGGATATAAACCGTTTTTCAAGTTATGAAAGACTTAAGCGAGCAATGGCTTGGGTCTTTAGATTTATTTATAATTTGAAATCGAAATTTGAAATGGGTCAATTAAAAATGTGAGGAAGAGGCTAAGGCAGAGGTGTATTTATGTAGCTGTGTTCAAAGGGAGGTATTCTGTGACGAATTTACATCTTTAAGTAAGAAGGAAACTATTTCAAAGTCTAGCAGTCTGGTCATGCTCAACCCATATTTGGATGAAGATAATGTCATGCGAGTAAATGGCAGAATTGAAGAAGCTATGTTTCTACCAGTTTGCACGAGAAGGCCAATAATTCTACCCAAAAGTCATCATATGACTGATTTGATTGTGGCTACGTATCATCGAAAGATAACCCACATGAACATAACAACCGTAATAAACGAAGTTCGACAGCGTTTCTGGATTCCGGGAATCCGAAGTGTGGTACGTAGAATTGAAGGTCAGTGTATGCTTTGTAAGGTTCGGAAGGCGAAGCCAACTCAGCCGCAAATGGGGTGCCTGCCTATTGACCGAGTTACTCCTTTTGTCCGGCCATTTACATATACCGGAGTTGACTTTTTCGGTCCTTTTACTGTGACGATTCGCCGTCGCCACGAAAAACGTTGGGTAGCGCTATTTACTTGCCTCACCGTAAGATCGGTGCATCTTGAGATCGCAGCCGATCTGACCAGCGACGCTTGCATTCTGTGTATACGAAATTTTATAAATAGAAGAGGAGTACCACTACAGATAAGAAGCGACAATGGTAGAAACTTCATTGGAATAAGAAAAGAACTACAAGGTGTTAAGGATTTCTTAGACCACGACAAGATTACCGCAAGTCTTGCACCCTTAGGCATAAACTGGAAATTTAATACACCATGGGATCCCAGTGCTGGAGGAGCATGGGAACGTTTAGTTCAGTCCGTAAAAAAGGTTCTAGTTGTTATACTGCAGGAACACGCACCTCGCTTAGAAACTTTTTATAGTGTGTTACTTGAAGCCGAAAATATTGTTAATTCTAGACCTTTGACTCATTTACCTATATCGCCGGAAGAACCTGAACCGCTCACACCTAATCATTTCTTATTAGGTTGCATGAACTCTACGCAGACGCCAGCACAATGTGAACTGAGGCAGCTGTGTCTACGCAAACAGTGGAGAATTCTGCAAAACATGAAGAATGGATTTTGGAGTCGTTGGATAAAAGAATATCTCCCGGACCTGACCCGAAGAACAAAGTGGTGTTTACCTGCACAACCAGTCAGCGTGGGATGTTTAGTTCTGGTATGTGACGACAGTGTTGCGCGATCGCAGTGGAAACGTGGCCGAATTTTAAAGTTGAATTTTGGTAAAGATGGGATAGCAAGATCTGCGGAAGTCAATACAAATGACGGCGTGATTAAGCGACCAATTTCCAAACTGGCAATCCTCGACGTACAGTAGCCAGCTATAAGTTATGGTGAATCTCCACTACGGGGTCAATTCACGGGGGTGGGAATGTTGAGTTTAGTACTTGTTTGTTTTCAATTAAATTTTTAAAATTTAAACTTTGTTATTTGAAATAATTTTCAGTTTCTGAAAATTATTTTTTGTTCCGAAACTTTATATTATTGTTACGCATACGCCTGATATGAGGCAACATTAAGTAAGTCTTCTTATTGTTAATTATTGTAATTCATTTATAAATTTATTATTACATAATTTACAGAGAATAAACCTATTCCTAACAAAAACGGATTCGAGTTTATTTGAAGCCTCTCGTGCGCAACAGCTCCTATTGGGTCTTTCCGGTCTCATAGCTCTTAACCCAGACCTGCCGAGTAGTGCAATTTTTGCTTTGGGAAGCTTGTTGATTGTAAAAATATAAACAAATTTTTGTGACAAGAAAGTGACGCACAGTGTATTTAATTTATTATTTTAAATTAACCTGATCTAAAATAAAAGCAAATATTAAATAAAATGGAATATATTTGTTAAGGCAAGCTCAGCGCCCTACCTCCATAAATTATTCAAAAAAATTTGGAAATCTAAGAAATTTACAAATTTACAAACCCAACCATTAATTAGGCGAAAATTTTCAGTGAAAACTTGTAAGCTTCAACATGGCAATTCATTTGATTCCACATCTAATTCGGTTTTTTTTTATTTTTGCATAAAAATGCAATTACTTATCTTCACTTTAGCTGTAATTTAAATACGAAATTTATACGAAAATCATTAAACAAATCGCACTTTAATAAGCAGCCGCAGCAGCGCGGTTGCGCCTTGTGATGGGCACCTGTATGCTCCACGCATCTTCCCACCTCTGCACTCACCAGCCGACAACAACAACGTCGAAAGCATTTTTCAAGTGCGCATCCAAGCGCTGCGAAATGAAGTGAACTGCAAAAGACAAACAATGAAGTCGATGATCCACCTGCAGGGCACCTCAAGTGAAGCGCCCGCCTTCTTCAGTTGCAGCAACAACAGCAGCAGCAACAGCAGCAGCACCACTTGAAAAACTCCAAGAAGCCAGAAGCAGCAGCAGCAGCAACACTCGTCTTAAAAATTAAAACAAAATTAAATTAAAAAACTACACAAAAAGCAGAAAAATACAGAAAATATTTAATGTAACCAACCTAAAGTTAAACTACATTAACATTTAATCGAACCTCAGCGCAGGTTCAGTAGAGCGTATCTCCTGCCACATACGAGTTGCTGGCGTCCCACAATAGACAAAACTGTAAGAAAACAAAAAAAAGTCAAGACTTAAAAGAAAACCAAAAGAGCAACAATTCAAAAAGTTGGTAAAAAATCACATAAAAATCGCCTCGATTGCACCTTTTTCTTGTTTTTTTTCACCCGCTGCTTGAAGTTGATTTTTAGCTTAGCGTTGGCAAAGAAGTGGTGATTGGAAGTTGGGAATTTTTCATGAATATTCTTTGTTGTCTTTCTTGCTGATTTTCACATTTGATTTTTAAAGCCTATTCGTTCCATTGGCTGCTGTCAGACAGTGGGGTCGATCTACAAGATATATTTACTAAGTTAAGGGGCTGAATGCGTAGAGCAAAATAACATTTTTAAAATGAACACCTTCGCATAGCTCTGGATGTGTGAACTTAGACCGCTATATATAAGGGCCTTTTAGAAAAAGAATATCTATTAATAGATGTGGTGAAATCCAAAAAAAAATTAACATATTTTATTTACGCGAATCTACTAACTAAATTTAAATTTTGAGTGAAACTCTTTGAACAGATAAATAAGTTAAGTACTATTAATATTGAATTCTAAAGTGCGTGGCGGCCACACAAATTTTTTTTTATAACATATTAAGAGTGAAATATTGTTTAAAGCATAAAACAATTGATTTTAGTTAACATTTCTTTTTTTTTCGAAAAAAATTTAATGTTGGATTCCAGTAAATGGAATATATCTAGGTAGTATTTGCATCCTTAAGATTTTCGATATGAAACTTTTTGTTACTTTCTTCCAACGCTAGGTAATAGTTTTGGGATTTTAAAAAAATATTAACTTCAATAAAATTTCAAACTTCAGCAAATAAAATATAGCCTCATTGACATCAATCTCTGTCGAATTTCTTCTTCACTCACTTCACCCAATTGTGCTATGGCTTTCTTAAATCAATATTTCTTAAAAAAATAATACTTTTTAACATAAAAGCTAATCTCAATATAAATATCAGAGTCACGTTTTATCCGTCCCTTAAGAAACGGTCGCCAAATGCCGCAAAATGCTGCCTTCAGTTGGTTAAAATATTTAGTGCTGAAGTTTTCCAGCTGTAAGATTAGCTTTGTATGCCATTTCACTACTCATAAACTAAGAGTGTGCATGTATAAATTTATATAAAGGCAATATTGCAGACAACACTAAGAAAAATATATATGTTCATGTGTATACAATAATAATAAAAAAATCAGAGCTCGTTAAAAATCACAACTTGAACCAATCAAATCTTAGATTAAAACATCAGCAACAACAACTCATCAAAATAAAACTTTGATAAAGACGAGAAAGAAGAAGCAGCAGCAGCAGCGACAGACTGCACAGCTATAGCACAAGATGTAGACGAAGCTGTCATGTTGACAGCTAAAATTATGATTATTGTTATTATAGATCATAGTTGAGCAGCAGTGAAGAAACGGTTGAACGTTTGAGCGGCATGGTCGCAAGGGAAGTCGCGCTGAGGTTCGCGACTGGTTTGCTAAAGCCAAAGACGACGCACACGCCTGACATGTGGGCCATAATTTTATTTTACTTTTTGTTTTTTATTTCCTTTATATTTTTTTTCTATTTTTGGCTTTTGTTAGTGAGAGCCATGGCTCATACATATGTGATTGTGTTTCAGTTAAGGTTTACCATTCAGGTTTATAATTATTAAAAAATGGAAAATAAATGCAAAAGCAAAAAAAAAATTTTTAATAATCCAAATACAAATCCACAGTATTCGGCAGGCAACCATTTTGTTTATAAGAGAGGAGGCGCTTTGAGATGATAGTGCATAGGAGCAAAAATATTCTAATTGATATTTAGCAAAATATCAAAAATTCTTCTACAATTCAAGAGTGTAACTTATTGATATTCACTCAGGAAATTCCCTAAAGATATAAATTATATTCTTAATAACATATTCAGCCCTTTTCCAGAATCCGTCGTAATGAATTTCCAAACGTAAAGCCACGCTACGAATACGGCTAATCCAAAATCCGAACGAAACTTCCCCTTTTCGAACTTACTTTCGGGAGTTCGAAAACAACTGGTTTCAACAGCAGACATATAAATAAAAGGAAAAATTGAAAAACTGAAGTGTTTTTGATCAACATTGTATGTTTTAGCTGTGATTTTTAATGGATTTCATTGCAATTTCAATTTTTGCACAATAAAAGGAAGATTTCTCACAAAGAGAGTCTATGAAAATTCGTCGAAGAATATTGCGAGATTCCATCAACTTTTTGGAAATGGATTACGAAACGTAGGAAATGCACTAAATAAATTTCAACTAACATATTCACAGGTTTAAATAAAAATAATTTAACTTTATTAACCAAAAATTAATTATAAGTTTTATTTTACGACCTAATTCTATAAAAATTTAATTGTTTTCTTTTGTCGTAAACAAATCCGTCGAGGCAAGGCTTTCGTGAAAAAATCCGAAAAATAGCTGTCAAAAGTTGATACGTTCGGAATGTGTAGTTGCAATGCTACGAATGTAAGAATGTTTGAATTCGATTCGGATTGAAGAATACTTCATTACGAATCCGAAAGAAAATTTACGCTACGACGGATTCTGGAATAGGGCTGATTATCCTAAGGTTTTTATATTATACCAGCTTATATACCCATCGTTACTCTTAAATTCATGTTAATTTCCCTTTAAAATATGTCAGAGTTACTAAAATGGGTAAAAATGTCGGCCTTTGTAGTCTAACAGAGAGTGTGCCAGACTATCAACCCAGAGGTCTCAGGTTCGAATCCGGTTTCGGGCATGGTTATTTTCACTTTTTTTGTTCTTTCCTACATTTATGAGTTATGGAAAACTAAAAATCCACAACTAAATTGTGAAAAATGTTTACTTAAAGGACAGGAACAACTAAGGGCGGGAAATGTTTGACGAGGTTAAGGCATAACACTAGCCTCGGTTAAAAGCAATTCAAATTGTCCTTCACGTCTGTTTTGCCTGATCAATAACTCACGTAAGATTTCAATCAATTCCTCTAAATAATCGATCCCTTTCCGTTCAGGTCAAAGACCAAACCTTGTTTGTATAAGGCGCATGCCTTTTCTTTGACCCTTTAAAAAAACATTGGTTTGTGTCTAAGATAAGATAAAAACTTTTGCTGACGGTCTGCCAAATCAATATGAACACTCACTGTTTGTCAAATTAACCACAACAAAGTTACAAATATAATTAAGAAAAAAATAATGCAGTCGTTTCCTGGGCATATTTTACTTTTAGCGACAATTTTTTTTTGTGGAATGTATGTATTAAAAGCTTTTAATTTCAAATCTGAAAAAATTAATGACCGCTCTCATCTGGTTTAGAAGTTATAGGGGTCCAAAGTTGAAAAATGGGCTCGAAAAACTTACGATATCTTTGTTATATATATCAACAAAACTAAGCAAAAAGAGCATTAAAAGAAAAGCTATGCTATTACCCATTTAATAAGCTATTAACCATAAAATTTCATTAAGTGCTTTTTAAGCTTTAACTCTATTTTTATGTACCAAAAGTATACACAGTGCCAAAACAATCTAATGAAATAGAAGAAAATCAATAAGATTTCTCTATGATTTTCATCCAAGAAGACTGTCTTTTTAAAACCATAGAGAAAATCTTATTTAAACTATGGTCTCTTTTTTTAGGCAAACCACGTAATTTTAAGAAGAATCTTATTGTTTTTTATAAGAACACTTTTAAAAATAATAAAAAAATATTATCAGAACTTCTTAGTTTTTAATAAGAAATCTCATAGATTTAATAAGATTTATTTTTGAAATTTAATAAGGACATCTTATTGATTTATTAGGATTTCTTTTAATAAAGAAATATTTTTAAATCAAAACGGAATCTAATTAACCTTTTACCAAGAAATATACATTTAACCCTAGAAGGGTACGTTTAAATTGTAGGCGCTTATAGGTACCGATGAGTAAATTTTACTCACTTCAGAATTTTTACGTTATTACCTGATTTATTTTGTAAAGTAGCAGTTTTAAATGTAAAAAATTGAAAGCCAGCATATAATATAAGTGTAATTTTTTATTAAAATATATAAAATAAGCAAAAATAATACTTTATTATTGATTTTTGACGATTATGAATACATAAAAATTGTTTTTCAAGCACAGTCAGGGCACTTTTTGTGTGCATGTTCACCGCAAATAGCTAATCCACAATCGCAATAAGTGGTGGTGTATCTACGTTTGGTATAACTACAAAAATTACAGTACTTTCTTGGCCCCTTTTGGTCTTCTCCGGCACTATGGGCCTCTTGGATTGTGCCTACAATATTTTGAATGAATTTTTCAACGACAGGCTCATGTTTGTATTATTTGCTAATCTTTTCCTTTGAAATCCTTCCATTAACTCCTTGTGTAGAGATAACATAAAATTAAGTCGGGATTCTGGCTTTTGCCCACGGCTGCACATGTTGTGCGCGTAAACGATGTATGCGTTTATTGCAGTTATGTTCATCATATTTTGGAAAAATGCTAGAGGCCACCTGGTTTTCCTGCCATGGTTAATGTTTTGGCACATCTGATCAAAACTGTCAACTCCTCCTTTCGTTGAGTTGTACACATGCACTATTTCTGGTTTTCCAGTGGTCTCATGAATACTACCCGTTCTGTGCATACTAGACGCCAATAATACAAGTTTATTATTATTGGGCTTGTATGATACAACTGCCAAATCCTCATGAAATATAAACAATGAAGTGGATGCGGCTCGTTTTTGAAAATGTATATCTGTAGGTTCAATAGGCAATTGTGGTTTATTTTTTTTTTATTGTGCCAACAGTTGTTATTTTGTATTCATGACGGAGACGTTGAATGAGTGGTACACTCGTAAACCAATTGTCTATCGAGACATTTCGATTGGTGCCCTTTGCATTTTTCAGCAGTTCAACAACATAATATTCACCAGCAGCCATTGCAGGAGGTACACTTCCTTTTCCAAGGTAAACAATGGCATCCAACATATACTTTGTTCCACTATCACAAGACATGACAATTTTGATCCCATACTTGTTGGGCTCAGTGGGAAAATAAATCCTAAATGGACATTTGCCTCTAAATCCAACTAGTTGATCATCAATGGTAATATAGCTTCCAGGTTTATAGTTCACTCTGCAATTGTTTAGAAGTTTGTCCCAGATAGAAGAAACTGGAGCTAGTTTGGTCATTTCTCTTCTAGCAGTTCTTGTTTCTTTGTCGTCGAATTTTAGACAATATAGGATAAATTTGAACCTTCTCTCAGGCATGGTTGCCTTGTACCTTTCCCTACAGTAGGTAGTGTCAAACATCATATGTGTTGCCAAGCGATTATCTTTGAGAGCAGCGGACAAGACTAACAAACCAAGATATGCTTCAAGTTCGTCCATTTCCAAATTTGACAAAACCGCGTGAGATTTATCTTTATAGTTCTCCCTTTGAATGTTTATGTCTTTATTTGTATAAACCAAAATGTCTTCCAATATGTCTGCGGTAAAAAACAGTTTGAAGCAGCTGGCAGGACACAACGAATTTTTTGCATTTGCTGTTGGGCCAGGGCGAATGTGAACAATATTTTTTGAGGGAGTTTTTTGACCTAGCGCAGCAACAGGTTTCTTACTCCAAATAAAATTTCCATCTTTTCCGATCAGATTGTTGGTACTAAGTGTAATAATTGTAATTACCTCTTCTGCTTCACGAATTTCTTGAGCAGCTGATCTTTCATTTCTTCTCCCCTCACTGTTTTTTACGTTTGCTGCTTCCAGGTGTTTCCTCCCTTTCTTCCTTTTCAGCTTCTTCTGCATTTATGATTCCGTTTATCAAATTTTCTTCGACATCATTGAATTCTTCCCTTTCTGGTTTATATTCCGGATCTTCAACACTGTCCCAAGAATCCTCATCAAAGTTACAAAGCTCCAACTCCAAATTGTCTTCTTCCTCAGATTCTAGTTCAAGTATTGCATCCAAAATATTTTGTTCTGATAGCCCGCGACCTGCCATTTGTATGCTCCATAGTTTTCTTTACGGTAACATAATACAAAACAAAAACATAATTGTCATAATTCAGCACAAAATATATTTTTTAGACACGTAGTAAGTTAATGATAAGTAAATATGACTCCCCAAATTAGTGCGTAAAGGGTACTGATGATTAAATTTGACTCACACAATTTAGTACCTTATGTTACCGTAGTACCCTTCTAGGGTTAATTGCCTATAATATTAAATAAAAAGACATTTTGATGGTTTATTACAATTTGTTAGGAAATAAAATTTGACTTTGTCACCACAATACCCGGCGCTGTCGAGGCCTTCAAGGAAAGTGGCGACATCCTCAATCTCCATTTTTTGAAGAACCCCCTTCGAGTTTACTCCATAAATTTTTAGTAAAGTCAAAATTGAGTCACTCAAGCCCCACGACTAAAATATGGCTTGAGTTTAAAGAATTTCAGCGTCGTCGAAAACAAGTTCGGAAACATAAGTATCATTCCATTTCCACATATTTTTATTTTACTTTAAATTAATAAAATGCACATAAACTTCATGAATTCACTTCACAATTACGACTGAAAGCTAAAGCAAGGAACAAGTAGCATTTTCACCGTTATTACCCTTCTTAAAAGGCTGCTTAATAAGAAAATCTTATAAAAGCATATCAAAAAGATTCTCTTATTAATTTAAGGCGGTCTCTTCTTAAACTTTGGAGAGTGAAAAAAGATTTTCTTATTAAAGTAAAGTATTAATAAGATTACCACATCATTTCATGCATTTAATAAGAAATCTTATTAAAAAAATGTTTGATGTTAGTTGTAAATTTTTAATAAGATTTTCTCTATGGAATTGAAAAGATTTCTCTTAGAAAATTCTTATTATTTGGTAGTACTAATAAGAAAACTTAATAAAATAGCTCAATTAGGTGATCTTATTGACTTTATGTGGTGGTTTTTAGCTCTGTGTAGTTTCTTATTTAATTTTGACTTCCAGCCTAATATATCAAAACATGAAAATTTTTTATAAAAAATCGTGGCGCTGATTCATTAATCTCAACATTACATTTGAGTATAATTTCTTTTTTAAAATTTTTCACCTACGGTGCTTAGTTCATTTATCTCAACATTACGTATGAATATAATTACTTTGAAAAGTTTTTTGAAAAAATACAGAAATTCTTAAACACAGTTCTTATTTTCTAAATCACAATGCTTTTTATACACTTACCTTATTTATTGTAAAAACTTCGCTTTTACAACAATTTGGGACCATTTCAAGGACAAAAATTTCATATCACAAGAACATCTTCAAACGTAACATTTTCTAAGTTCAAAAATAGCTATATCTTCAAGAGATATGCATGGATTTTCAAGTTCCTCGCATGAGAAAGAAAAGATATGCATGGATTATACCTCGTTAGATACTTTCATTACCTTTCGTTTGTTACCCATCAAGATTAGTTTTGTTGAAAAATTAAAAAAAAACACATGTTTTTAATGCTTTTTTTTTCTAAGCTTGGACCCCTATAACTTCTAAACGACTTGAAAGCGGCCCTTAATTTTTTCAAATACACATTTTGAAAAAAAATATAAAAAAGGCCATTGATGCATGCTTAAGGTAAAATGTTCCGTTTGCTAAATTTGAAAAAAAATTTTATTGATAAATTAAGAAATTGTTTGCACTTTATATTTATAAATTAATTTACAAAGCAACCATTGTTACAGTATTATCAATTCTACCAATTGATTGACATCTGTTCAGAACAATAAAACTGCATGAAAAATAACGAATTACCTTTTTGTCGTCCTTTGTAGTCTTGTGGAGAGTGCGCTAGACTATCAACCCAGAGGTCCCCGGTTCGAATCCGGGCTCGGGCATGGTTCTTTTCACTTTCTTTGTTCTTTTCTACATTTAAGAATTATGGAAAACTAAAAATCCACAGCTAAATTTGTCGAAAAAGTAGAATTAAAGGACAGGAACAACTAAGGGTCTCGGTTAAAAGCAATCCAAATTTTCTTTCACGGTTGTTTCGCCTAATCAATAATTCACGTATGGTTCCAATCAATTCCTCTAAATAAGTCTATCACTTTTCCTTTCAAGTCAAAGACCAAACCTTGTTTGTATAAGGCACATGCCTTGGTTCCTTTGATCTTTTTAAAAAAAAAAATTATCGCGTAGTTCTGTTAAGTGATGGGCACTATCGAATAATTTCAACTATCGATAGTTTACTATCGATTAATTTAATTATCGAACAATTCGTTCGAATATTTCGTTCATTCATTTACTTTAAAAAATAGTTAATAGTGCACAAAACTATCGAATGATTTGAACTATCGAATAATTCACTCATTCACTCGAATTAAAGAAATAGTAACTAGTACTAAGAACTATCGTACGATTTTTACTATCGAATAAATTATTCATTCATTCGAATTATAAAAATTGTAGCTACTACAAAGCAAATGATTTAAATAAAAGTATTCATTTATTTGATTTAAAAACCTCTAAGTAGCTTATAACTGGTGCAATTTCATTATAATTTTCATTTAAACACAAATCAATCAGTTAAACGTACTTTTTCAGTTAAATTTTCAGTACTCACGATTCGTTCAATCAGTTGAAGGTAAGCAAACGAAGAGGAAATGAAAAAACTATCGAATAAAAAAACTATCGAATGAATGAATGATTTTAAACTATCGAATAATTCGAATATTTTTATTCGATAGTTCCCATCACTAGTTCTGTTAAACAAAAATAAAAAAAATGTCGCACAAAATACCCAAAAATTTTCCTTCTGGGACATTTCCGGAAAATTCCATGCTTTTATTTTAACTGAAATTTTCTTTTTTAATCTAAAAACACATTAAAATGACAAAAATATTTTTGTTAACGAAAAGAATTAATGGATTACAAAAGTTTTTAAAAATAAATAGCAAAGAATAAAAGCGACATTTAACATGTTTTATTTATTATTTTATTTATACTGGCTGTGTTAACAGATAATCCATCTTGAAAATTGACGAAATCTACCTAAAAATTTCTCAGTCAAAAAAAAAAAATATTAAAACATTTTAATAAATGGGGGCAAGGGCATAAAAATTACATTTTCGTTTTTAACCTCACTTTTTAAAGCCTTTTTCAAACATTTTACATAAAGCACTTTTATTTCAAAAGGTCGTAGTTTTTCATAGAATACTGGATTATTACTGTGTTTTTTTCTAATACAACACCAAAATATGAAAAATAAAACAAATCATGATTGAAAACTTGTAATAAAAAATATAATGATGTATCATAGCTGAAATTATAACGGCAAAAAAAATTATTTACATATTTTTAACGTTCTCTTTAAATTCGGAAAGTTTCAAAAGATCCCAGATGTTGAGCCCAACTGTTGGCCGATAATTGATGAAATCGCTCATATATAAAAGTGATTTTTGATGAAACATTAGCCGCGGTTCCTTTCGCCTTAATATAATCGCGATAACAAATTATCTGAAAGAAACGGCAAGAAAAACCACTCGTAGAGGGCGCTAACGTTGCAGTCAAAATTCAAATCAAACACGCAATCATGATAAAATTATTATAAGGTAGCCTTGACAGCTACCTATTTTCTCACAAGCTGCGATTTATATAAATATACAATAATTATAATTATATTTAATAATTTACAACTGTTCTGACGTTTAGAGTAAAAACACATTCAGAGAGAAACATCGTTCACTAAGGTATCGCTACCATAACAGTTCACAACAGTAACTTCTCTGAATGCAACCAATGTGTATACACATCTTGTCTATTTTTTCTCTTTTGCTTGACATTCGATGGTTGCAGTCAGAAGAGTCACTCCTACCCAATAGTTGTTGTATCATGCAAAAAAATTAATTAAAAACATGAAATGACAGCGGCTGTTGCAGCCAACATAAGCTCCTAAAATTATACAGGTGCGGCATCTGTGTTGCTTTTTTAAAGCCCATATCACAATTTTGTACGGATAGCAAAAATAATCCTATTTGTTAATAATCTGAACTATTTTAAAGCGAACGGAACGCAGCTATAGACTGTATTATTTCCCCAAAGAGAACAAAGCAATACTATAACATTTTCCCAAAATATAAAAAATTTCCCAAAAATTTCCCTTTAGGGAAATTTGTAAAAATAAAATTTTGTCACTTTTTTAACTTAAATTTTCTGAAAATTATTAAAATTTCCCAAAAATGTCCCTGTAGGGAAATTTTCTTAAAATACATTTTGTCACTTCTTTTAGCTTAAATTTCTTAATTACACATTAGTTTGACAAAAAAATAAGATTTTTATACCGAAAAAGGTTAAATGGATTAAATAACAATTTGTATGTACATATTTCTAAATGTAAACAGCAATGAAAACTCCAGATCTTCAAAGTATTACCTTCTCTTATAATTTTCCTTAATTGTAAAATGCTGAAAAGACAACGAAAAAAACCCCACAAATTATCTACCCTCAAAGGAAATTTTCCAAAAATGTTATTTTGTTGTCTTTCGTTTTTGTTTTTAATTTGTATTTGAGGAAAAAGTATTTTTTTTTAAAACTTAAACTTTATATATTTCCAACTGATCAACTCACTGTTTAAACTAGCATATGAATGTGCAGGTTTTGTAATTCATTCTTATGAATTGTATGGCTGCTAATCATATGACTCTTCAAAGCCCTTTGATATATTAAAGGATTTGTATGACATATTAATGTTGATTAGAGTATGATTCAAATATTTTGTTCTTTACAAACTTAACAGCAAAAGCTCACAATCAGCATAAGAAACATTTACAGAAAAACTACACTCAACGGATCATTTGCAAAAGTTCTATTTTTTGCCTATTGTTACTGAAAGTGTGTTTTTTCATAATAATGTGAATATTGTTTTTGAAGAAAATGTACTTTAAAAGCAGATAAAAACAAAAATTTAGGTTTTAATTTTAATAATGGTAAATATTGGTTTAGTATTTGTGTTTAAACTTTAGAAAGATAATTTAGATAAAATAAAAATCAGTTAAATTATCTTAAATAGTCTCACGTTACAATACAGTCAATAGTCTTTAAAGAAATCAGATCTGAAATTGTGTTTAATATCTTTTAGTTTTAAAAAACAAAAAAGTTTAAACACATCAAAATTAAATCTTTGTTTGTGTGCAGCTGAGAAGAGATGGAAAGTCCTTAATCATTTAGAAATAAATTGCGTTTTATTAAATATATTCATTAATTACCATTAAAACTTAAAAATAAATATTTCCCAAAAATTACCCCACAAGGACATTTTTCTTAAAATGCTCTTAAGCTTTATTTCCATGTTTTCTGTTACTTAAAGATACTTTTTTTAATAACAGCAAAAAAAAAATCCTGCAATAAAATTTTCATTCAAAACAATCTTACAGAAGTCAAAAGTACGTTAGGAACCTGCCAATAGAAAAACCTACAAAAACTCTACACAATAATTTATTTTCATTGTAGGAAAAATAAAGAAGCTTATAACGATTCAAATGTCTTTGGTTTTGTTCGTAACATAATACTTATATATAAAAAGTCACATGGTACATTTACGCTCCTACTGCATTTGTTTTCAGTAAAATTTATGATAAAAAAATTAGAATATACCTCCATCTACATTTTTTAATTCAATCTTGTGCTTCTTTTAGATAACCTCTAAATATAAGCCCCTGCCCTCAGCACTCTTGTCCTATTCCACACCTGCCGATCGTCGAGAAAATTTAAGTTTTTCTTCACTTATGTTTGCTTCCTGCTATTGACCTCAGTTTCTTTTCTTATTATCACAAAACAAACATTTGACTTTCTTGTTTTTCCTGCAACTTTATTTACAATCATCCTTGTTGCTTCCTGGTTTTCTTGTTTCTTTGCCCGCATATCATCGTTATTACAGCACCTTGCATTTGTATCTTTATTGTTTAACTACTTCCCCCCACAAATGTCAATCGTCATGTAACCATTACCATCACCCTCATATCGGCGCTCTCAGCTCTTAACTGCTTAATTACATGTCAAGTCAGACGTTTCTTTACCGCTGCATGAAGCACCTGTAGCACCAGCGTCCGACCCAGCCAGTTCGCTACTCATGCCAACATGTAGTTGGTGTGTTGTTTTTTTTTTTTTTTGCAGCAACCTAGACACTTCAAACAGTTTTTAACTATTAATAATGATGACTTTTAAAAGTGCGGCTGCTTCTTCGTGCTATTTATTACCCCAAAATTCTAAGTGTTTTTAGTAGCTTTTTTTTCTATACCAGGACCCTTACCACAATCATTGGCATTTTAATTGAATGGAATGCATGCGCGCTTGATTGATTTAAGACGCGGCGGCAGCAGTAGCAACCTGTTTTCATTTAGTTTGGTTTATTCCAATGTGTTCTACATGAGGGCAATGCTAGGGGTCAATACTGCATGTTAACTGTTAGCAGAGGGAATCCCTTGTGCCTGTTATTTCTTACACCTGTCTTTATGTAATTCGTCTCAACTCCTGCAGACTACTGAACTGGTTAGTGGCGTAGTAGAGCGAATTGAGCCAGAAGAAACACCGGTTCTATTTGTGCTGACGTAAAGATCAATTCGGGTGATCTTTCTGCAGCATTGATTGGCTTAATTGGGGTGTGCGAGCGAAGGGGGAATTTTTTCTAATTTCAAAGAAAGTTTTTCAGTAGCATGTGACCAAAACAAGGATTTGCATGCTCCCTTTTAAAAAGATCTGTCTTTTGAGTTAAATAATGAAACACTGTTAAATGATGTTGAAAACTTATAAAAATACATTTTACTAAGTGACAATACTGTGGTAAAAGTTTAGGTGGCAACCTAGCTTAAGTAGCAAAATTTTAAAATGTGACAAGATTCGAAATCTAATCCGTTGTCAGAATTTTAAAAATTACAAGAATTTGCAAAAATACAAAAAAAATCTAGGTGACAACTCTATCCGGCATGTTGAATTTGAAATTTTGAGATCAATTCCGAAATCAGATACCCCCTAAAACTGCCAACCACGGAGTCCACATAACCCTTTAAAGTGCTAATACGCTTAAGCTTTTCTTACACAAGCTCATTGAAGTTTTTGGATACTTGCTTCAATTGGATTCTTGCCTTCAATTTCAAGCTTTTCAAGCTTTTTGCCGAAGTCATCAAGTTTTCCTTTACTTGGAACTTCGTGCCGTTCGCTTGTAAGCTAGCATACTTGCAAATCGCGAGGTGTCGTGGGCTTATTTATATTCAAGTTCATGTTATACTTGATTGAAAATTATAAAGCTAAAGCAAGCTTGAACTTGTATTTTAACCAAGTACTTGAAATAGACTTTAAGTAGTAGGCTTGTGCAGTTCTCTGATATAAATCAAAAGGACTTCAATTATAAGGAATGTTATGGGTGTCCCAACAAGAGCGCAATTTTTAAATTTTAAATAAAACACAGATATACAAAAAAAAAGTCGTGAAACTTTATTATATCGTAAAGTAGACAGAATGAGGTTATGTACGGAACAATATATCGTGCAGATGGCCGCCGCGGCTTTGCTGGCATACACGCGATCTTTTAATGAAATTTTCAATGACCGTTTCGCATAAATGCTGCGGTATTTCATTTATGCAGCGTCCAATTTCCTCTTTTAAGGCTTGAGTCGTCGTCGGCTTATTCGCGTAAACCATCGACTTTAAAAAACCCCAAAGAAAAAAATCCAATGGTGCTAAATCGCACGATCTAGGCGGCCAATTCTGATCTCCAAAACGCGAAATAACACGACCGGGAAATGACTGATGCAGCAATTGAATTGTTTCTCTGGCTGTATGACATGTTGCGCCGTCTTGTTGAAACCACATGCCCTCCACATTCATTTCTTCAATTCTAGGCAAGAAAAAACTGGTTATCATTTCACGATACCGAACACCATTGACTGTTTGCGCTTGACCTGCCTCATTTTCATAAAAAAAGGTCCAATGATTCCTCCAGCCCAAAAACCACACCACACAGTGACACGTTGAGGATGCATTTGCTTCTCGTGAATCACTCGAGAATTTTCCTCACCCCAAATGCGACAATTCTGCCTATTGACGAAGCCATCAAGATGGAAATGGGCCTCGTCACTGAAGATGATTTTAGCGGCAAAATCAGCATTTTCATGTTGTCTCTCCAATACCCAATTAACGAACTCCCTTCGCTGGGCTTCAGTTCCTGAGTCAATTGAACTTTGTATGCATGAAGATGCAAATCTTTAGTCAAAATTCGCTGCATTGTGGATTTGGAGACACCAATTTGCTGGGCTCGGTGTCGAATTGAGGCGCATGGAGTTTGAGCGACATCATCACGTACAGCTGCGACATTTTCGGTCGATCGATCTGGTCGAAGGCGCGTTGTTGTCTTTACATTACTAACAGACCCAGTTTCGGCAAATTTATCCATTAATCTCTTTACAGTTGACTCTTTTAGAGCATTATTGTGACCCCAAATTGATCGCAATTTGCGAACTGTAGCCGCAAAACTTTCACCATTTTGGTAAAACAATTTCACAATGAGAATGCGTTGTTCATTCGTGTAGCGCTCCATTTTTACTAACCTCATACCTTCTACTAGCAAACAATAACAATTGTTCAAATGTCAAACAATGACACTTCGAAAGGCGCCAAATTTAAAAATTGCGTTCTTGTTGGGACACCCTTTATAAATTGATACGAGAGAAAAACCAATTAATTCTGAAATATTAAAACTCAAAAGCTATTATATTTATTTTAATATTTTAATTTAATAATTTATTTACATATTTTAAGATAAATGTTAAAATATAAGTAAATATCTATCAACTTGATTTTCCTCCTTTGATGTACTATAAAAGATAAGTCTTAATGTACAATAATGAAAATGAATAATAATAATAATAATAATAATAATAATAATAATAATAATAATAATAATAATAATAATAATAATAATAATAATAATAATAATAATAATAATAATAATAATAATAATAATAATAATAATAATAATAATAATAATAATAATAATAATAATAATAATAATAATAATAATAATAATAATAATAATAATAATAATAATAATAATAATAATAATAATAATAATAATAATAATAATAATAATAATAATAATAATAATAATAATAATAATAATAATAATAATAATAATAATAATAATAATAATAATAATAATAATAATAATAATAATAATAATAATAATAATAATAATAATAATAATAATAATAATAATAATAATAATAATAATAATAATAATAATAATAATAATAATAATAATAATAATAATAATAATAATAATAATAATAATAATAATAATAATAATAATAATAATAATAATAATAATAATAATAATAATAATAATAATAATAATAATAATAATAATAATAATAATAATAATAATAATAATAATAATAATAATAATAATAATAATAATAATAATAATAATAATAATAATAAGAATAATAATAATAATAATAATAATAATAATAATAATAATAATAATAATAATAATAATAATAATAATAATAATAATAATAATAATAATAATAATAATAATAATAATAATAATAATAATAATAATAATAATAATAATAATAATAATAATAATATTTGCCCTAAATAAGACTAATTTTTCAAATGAAAAGTCAGAAAGAGCGTGCCACCGTGGACGGCATCAAAAAAAAAAGAATTACAGAGATAATAAAAAAGAATGATTACGATTATAGTAATCGTAATTATAATTCTGCTGTATTACAATTACCGTAATCGTGATAAAAATATTTTTGATTACGACTACAATAATTGTAATTAAAATTTTTTAATAATTACGATTACTGTAATTGTAATTAAAAATATTTCGACTATAATTACAGTAATCGTTATATTTATTTTTTTTTAAGATTACGATTATAATTTCTAATTGAAATTGTAATTTATATGTAATCAACTGCGAATGTATGTTTACAGTAATCGTAATCTTAATTTTTTTTAGATTACGATTATAATTTGTACTTGAAATTGTTACTTTCTTAATTGATTACATCCCGGCTCTGCCAGATACACAAAAAGCCCATACAACAAAAATTCACGTGACATTTGCTACGGCCACCTTGCGTTGCGTTACGCGAACATAATTGGACCATAAGTTTTAAAGAAGATAAAATTCAAATTTCATATACTTCAGTCAAAGAATTTTTGCTAAATTTAGCCTGACAAGTTTTTTTATACAAAAATATTCGTTATATTGAAAAAAAAAATGCCAGCAAAAAAGAGGCCCAAAAAATGTAAAAAGATACAATTTTGAATAAGAATAAAAGTTAGAGAAAGAAAAACAAAGATAAAGTTATGATGATGTTAATAATATGGTAAAAACCGTTATTTCCCTTTTGAACGTCTTTTAAGTTGCGGCCAGAGTGAAATCTGATTCAGGCAGGCAGGTAGATAGATAGCCTATGACTGTTTTGATGAAAATTTATAAATCCAAAATGTTGTTTTTATATTTTTTAAAGCTTTCATATTAATGTTGGTAAAAAATTTAAAGGGTGGAGTAACGGGGTTTTGGGACTAACGGGGCTTAAGTCGAATATTACTTCGGAAATACAAAAGCTCTGAAAAGGAAATGTAGTATGTGTTTGATTTTTTTTAACGACATACGATTTTTTAAAATCGGACATATACACTAAGGTTATGAAAAAAATACCATTTGGCTGTTTTTCCGGTGGTCCAAGAGAAAAAATTATTTAGGAATTCTCTCGAGGTCAGCTTTGATTTAGGAGGTAGTTTTTTCAAATTTTTTTTTCGACCCACGCTAATATACATCTTTAGGTTACGAAGTAAATTTATCAAGACCTGGAGAATCTTTTCGAAGGTTTTTCTCCAAATATTTCAAGGGTAATAATGCAAAGCGCATTACAATATAATTATAATGTTAGGAGTGACAAAATAAAGATGAATAGGCTTAATAATGCCTGGATGATAAAGTTCTCAGAAAACAATAACAAAAATGGTTATTTAGGAGTTTAGTATTGAGTATTTATAGTTTCTGTACCATGCCCAGTTATCCTTTTTTATTTTTAAAGACGCCTTATAAATATGAACTAGAGTGTGTAAAAGTTGTTTTAATTGCAAGTTTTATATTTTGCATGAAAGTTACTGGGCACTAAACTTAAATACTCAGGTTTCTGTCAACGCTCTTCGGTAATAACCGTAATAAAAATGAGGAACTCTTGCTACCAAACCAACTGAAACATCGGAAACACATCACTTCCCCAACAATTTGACAGCTCACTCGCATAACGTAAGTTACAGTTGCTGTTGGTGTTACTTCAATGCGCTCACCACCCGTTCACCCCCGTTCACTCATCACAACTACTTCTTCCACGACGTCTTCTGCGTACCATGTAGTTTTGACTTCGATACAGAAGCAATTATCATAAATTTTCCTACCATCAGTGCAACCATCATTAAACCAATTTTAAAATAATAAATAATTACAATAAATTATGATTACACTATAGTAAGTAGGTAGTGGCAGCTAAGTTCGTGGTTATTTTAGCTGGCAACACCAACCAACATATACGTTGGTATGTCTGTCTATTCCTAGGTGCCATCTAATTCTTTCTTTATACAACAGCAAGTCTGAGGAAATTAATTTCGACGACGTTTCGCGCGACTCGCACAGCTAGAGA
Source organism: Dichetophora obliterata (assembly GCA_963920525.1). Taxonomy (NCBI): domain Eukaryota; kingdom Metazoa; phylum Arthropoda; class Insecta; order Diptera; family Sciomyzidae; genus Dichetophora; species Dichetophora obliterata. Next base: position 211,594,725 of record OY986439.1, read on the forward strand.
CACCCGCGAATCACTCAAGTGGAGCGAATAATTTTTATAATTTTTTTTTAGTTTTTTTTTTCTCTTATTATTCTTAAATAAAGTTGAAGCTGAAGTCGAAGAACTTTGCGTTGTTGTGGAAATTTTATTTTTAATTTTTTATATTGTCATTTTGGCCATAAAATAATTACGTCGTTCCTTCAAACTCGTGCGTAACGCAGCAAGCAGTTACACCTTGCGACTATGACTTTACTTACTACACTTTGATTGTCACGTATGAGCTCGTTCAGCTGCCTGTAAACGTTGCAAAGGCGCACGTTCATGCGTCAATTAATACGCACTTCAAAATCAATCAAGTTTTCGAGCAACGCTATATAATGAGTAATTAGGAATATTCAAGCTTAATTAATAGTGAAAATGCAGATTCGAAAATCTAATACTATCTTTAAGAAATACAAGGTCTAACACTAGATATTGTCAGTTGTTCTAAGTTAAAACGAGGTGTTTGGGTTAAAACCAACTTGTATTTAGTTTTTTGCACACAGAACCTAATTTTGTGCATTAAACTGGTAAGATTTTCGTTTTTGATTTAATTTTTCCTTAAAATGAGCTATCAAACATAAAATCGGAAAAAATTACCAGAGTTGTGATATTTTACTTTAAGGGCCATTTTGTTCACAGAGAGATAAATTTATCCCCCAGTTAATTCCATGACTTTTCCAGTTTTTCATTTGTTGCTTTTCACAGTGAGTTAAGCATTTAACTCTTCAGGCTGGAGATAAAAATGGTGGCGAGATAGCTTAACCCCAGAAATATCGCTCTCATCACTCTCATTTTAATATTTTTTACTTACTTGGTGTCAAAATATTGAAAATACAGATTTTTAAACATAGGGAAACAGTATTGGGGGTTACTGATTTCGAATCTGAAGTCAGAATTTTAAAATTCAAGATGGTGAATAAGGTTGCCACCTTAATTTTTATTTTAACGAATTCGGGGCTGGCGCGAACTAAAGGGTAAAAATGGGTCGCTGAATCCAAATCCGTTGTCAGAATTTCAAAATTCGAAAATTTTTCTACACATGGGGCTGCCACTTAAAAATGTTTTATTTTAAGAATTTTAAACATGAGGGAACAGTATTGGGGGTTACTGATTTCGAATCTGAAGTCAGAATTTTAAAATTCAAGATGGTGCATAAGGCTGGCACCTTAATTTTTTAAATTTTTACGAATTTTCGGGGCTGCCAAAAAAAAAATGGTACACCAAAAATGGATCGCTGAATCCGAATCCGTGGCTTGAATTTCAAAATGATAAAGTTTTGAAATAATAGGGTTGCCACCTAATAATACGTATTTTTAAGAATTTTAAACAGGAGTTAAACAAGTGTTAGGGAGTCTCGTTTTAGAATCTGAAGTCAGAATTCAAGATGGTGAATAGGGTTGCCACCTTAGTTTTTTCATTTTTATGAATTCGGGGCTGGTGCGAACAAAAAGGTAAAAATTTGTCGCTGAATCCGAATCCGTGGTCAGAATTTCAAAATGATAAAATTTTATAATAATAGGGCTGCCACCTAATAGTATGTATTTTCAAAAGTAAAAGCAACCTTATTATTTCAAAATGTTATAATTTTGAAATTCTGACCACGGATTCGGATTCAGCGACCCATTTATGGCATACCATTTTCTTGCCAGCCCCGAATTCATAAACATACAAAAAATTATGGTGGCCACTCTATCCTCAATTTTGAATTTTAAAATTCTCACTTCAGATTCGAAATCAGTGTTTCCTTAGCACTGTTAAATACTCATTAAAATTCTTAAAAATACATATTATTAGGTGGCAACCCTATTATTTCAAAACTTTATAATTTTGAAATTCTGACCATGGATTCGTATTCAGCGATTCATTTTTGATGCACTATTTTTTTTGCCAGCCCCGAATTCATAAAAATAGAAAAAATTAAGGTGGCAACCCTATCCACCATTTTGAATTTTAAAATTCTGACTTCAGATTCGAAATCAGTGACTCCCTAACACTGTTACAGAATGTTTAAAATTCTTAAAAATACATATTATTAGGTGGCAACCCTATTATTTCAAAACTTTATAATTTGAAATTCTGACCATGGATTCGTATTCAGCGACCCATTTTTGATGTACCATTTTTTGCCAGCCACGAATTCATAAAAATACAAAAAATTTAGGTGGCAACCCTATACACATCTTGAATTTTAAAATTCTGACTTAAGATTCGAAATCAGCGACCCCCCCAATACTCTTTCCACATGTTTAAAATTCTTAAAATAAAACATTTTGGGTGGCAACCCTATGTGTAGAAAAATTTTCGAGTTTTGAAATTGTGACAACGGATTCGGAATCAGCGACCCAATTTTACCTGGTGTTTCTCCCAGAGTTAAATTCGCATAAATAAACAAGAAATTACGTGGCAACTCTATCCGCCATCTTGAATTTTAAAATTCTGACATCAGATTCGAAAGAAGTAACCCCCAATGCTGTTTCTTCATGTTTAAAATTCTTAAAAAAAATGTTTAGTTGGCTGCCCTGTGTAGAAAAATTTTAGAATTTTGAAATTCTGACATCAGATGCAAAACCAGCGATCCATTTTTACCTAGTGTTCACTCTAACCCTCAAATTCGCAGAAATAAACCAAAAATCCCCACACATTTTTTAATTAATGAGCAACACTCTAACATTCCAATGGAAATCGATATAAACTGAGAGCAAATTTATGCTCTAAGCATAAAGCCGGGATAAAATGTGAACAAAACCACTTTTTTATCTCCCGATTTATACGCTCAGTAAAAAATTAACCTAGAGATAGTTATCCCCGAATTAAATCATATTTATGTCCTTTGTGAACAAAATGGCCCTTAGAAACAAATTTAATTTTTTTTCATTTAACAAAAAAATTTTATAAATTCAAGTTTGAAAATTGCAAAGAAATGTTGTTGAAATGTTTCCTTAAACAAAACTTAATACAAATACAAAGAATTATTTATGAAATTTTGTACTAGAAGTATAACAATTTGTAAATTTCGTAACTGAGTATTATTGCGAAAAAAGCCCCTAAAAATCCAAAAAGGAAAAAATTTTACAAAACGACATCACGAGTCGAGATAAAAAAATTAATAAACCAAAATTTTGATAAAAAAGTTTTAACTGTTGGAACTTGACTTTTTTTCAAAAATGCTCAAAGTGGCTTTTTTCGCAGTTCGAACACGAAAAAACATAAAAATGCGATTAAACTATGTTTTTTAAAATGACTTTAGTTATTTTAAAAAGGTTTTTTGATTTTAGTTAGAAAAAATTTTTAAGTTACTATTTCAGTGTGTAGCTATAAAAAACAACTTTTTTATTAATTTTTTTTTGCCTAGTATTATTAATTTAATGATTAAAATTTTTTGCATTTTAAGATTTATTCATGTGAAAATAAAATAACTTTTTTTGTCTTAATAGTATTGTTAATTTTCTACAGGTCGTTTAAGTTAACGTGTTAAAAAATTGTTCCAATTGGCTTTAAGCGTTTACAAAGCGTTTGAAAGAAAAGAATCAAAGTGCATTCTTGAGTAAAAGGTTGTTGTTGAGCACTCAACCTACGCAAATAAAAAAAAATGGCATGCGTTGAAAAAAAAATGTACAAAAAACCCCATTTTTTTGGCAAAACTTTCAGCCATACAAAAAAAACTATAAAAGTTTTTTGGCTTTTTATATATAGGTCTAGTGCTTAACAGAGTCTATAAAGATCACAATGAATCAAGATTCATCGAAATCAATCTTCTCCAGAACTCCAGATACCTTAGAAGCCGGATCGAAAAACCTTGTTTCGAGAAAAACGCGATTAAAGATTTAAAGGTTCTTGAATATCACGCTACATACAAATATAATATATGGTATAACTTTTTTTTATGTTTTTTTCTCAAATTTTGTACACGTATTCTTTAGACCTTCAAGAACCATATTCTAACGAAAAAAAATGTATTTTTAATTTTCTATACACAATAATACCTTAAATTCCAGGGCTGCCAACATATCAGACAATGGTTAAAGGTTCAGTTATGTTGGCTGCCCTGAAATTCCAAAATTTCTTCTAACTTAAATCAGAAATACTTTTCTAAAATAAGTGAAGTTATTTTAAATGAGAATCATAGTTTTATCGATTTTTAATGATTTTTTGTGTTCGAAAAGCCAAAAACAAGAACTTTGAGCTTTTTTGAAAAAAAGTTAGTTTCAACAGCTATAACTTTTTTATCCGAATTTTGGTTTTTGTTATTTTTTGCAAAAATTAGCTTAATATTATGTCATAGCCACTCGTGATGTCGTTTTGTAGAAGTTTAGATTTTTAGGGATTTTTTTCCTAAAAATACCCAAACTCAAAATTTACAAAATTTTACACTTTTAGTAAAAAATTTCATAAACTATTATTTGCATTTGTTCTAAGTGTTGTTTAAATCAACATTTACAGAACAATTTATTGCATTTTTTTTAAATTAGAATTTTTTTTTAAGATTTTTTTTACAAGAAAGAAAATGCAATTTTTTCGAAAATCAAAACTCTGGCAATTTTTATCCGATTTTTATGTTTGATTGCTAATTTTAGGGAAAATTTAAATCAAAAACAAAGTGCATACAACTTTTAGTCACAAAATTAGTTTTTTGCTGCAAAAAATTGAGAAATATGTAAAAACTCAATAAATTTTTAGTATTTTTCCAATTAAAACAAAACGACCAACTCGCAGTCACTCGGCGTATCCCCTCATTCCCTCATCGCACTCACATTAAATCATATTGGTTTTTATCTCAAACCACACATATTTAACTAGTCACATATTTGATTTTCGAAAAATGCTTAAAAAAGGCCAGTCTATTATACATCGATTAATTATTGGTTTAACTGAGTGATCATTGAAAAAAATTATTAATTAGGGTTGGGTCCTTTTCGCAAAATTTCAAAATTTTGAAAAAAAAAACTTGAAAACAAAGTCTTGAAAAAAAACTTGAAAAAAAAATCTTGAAAAAAAACCTTGAAACGAAAATCGTGAAAAAAGTATCTTGAAACTAAAAATCTTGAAAAAGCTACGCTAGAATGTGTTCTTTAATTATTAACTATTTTTAAAAGGGTTGGGTCCTTTTCGCAAAATTTTAATATCTTGAAAACAAAATCTTGAAATCAAAATCTTGAACTAAAAATCTTGAAAAAAAAATCTTGAAACGAAAATCTTGAAAAAAAAATCTTGAAAAATCTACGCAGAGAATGTATTCTTTAATTTGCGCGCAAGGTTTTTCAAGATTTCTTAATTGAAAATTTGACACTATTTCGAAAAGTGTCCAATTTCGAAAGAAATATCAAATTTTTCGAATAATGTCAAATTCCGAAAAATTCAAAATAATGAATAATTTTCAAATCACAGAAATTGTCAAATTTTGAAAGAAATGTCAAATTGTCCAATAATTTCAAAAAGTTTCAAATTTCAAAAAGTGTCAAATATCGAAACAAATGTAAAATTTGGAATAAGTGCCAAAAATCGAAAAAATTGTCAAATTTTGAATAAGTGTCAAATTTTGAAATGTACAAGTGTTGCAAAAAATGTCATATTTAATTTTGAATAATTGTTTAATTTCGAAAAGTGACAAATTTTGCAAAAAGTGTCAAATTTTAAAAAATATGTGTTCATAAATGGACAAAAAACCACCACGTCCTCGTCGTTTGTCTGGATGACGCTAAGTGTGGGACCATAAATATTTAAAAAAATTTAATTTTGCCAAAATTTGACATTTTTTTTCGAAATTAGACACTTTTCCGTTTTTTTATCGAAATTATACATTTTATTCGAAAGAACAACATTTTTTAAAATTTCAAGATTTGTTCAAGATTTATGCATATTTTGTGTTTTCTAGATTTTTTTCGAGATTTTCGTTTCAAGATTTGGTTTTCAAGATTTATTTTTCAAGATTTTTTTTTTCAAGATTTTGACCTTCAAGCATTCGGACCGCTCCCTTTTGAAAAGTGTCCAATTTTGAAAGAAGCATAAAATTTTTCGAGTAATGTCAAATTTCGAAAATAATCAAAATTGTGAGTAATTGTCAAGTCACAGAAATTGTCAAATTTTGAAATAAGTGTCAAATTGTCCAATTATTTCAAAAAGTTTCAAATTTCAAAAAGTGTCAAATATCGAAAAAAGTGTACAATTTGGAATAAGTGCCAAAATTCGAAAAAATTGTCAAATTTTGAATAAGGGAGTTGAATTTTGAATAATGGTCCGAATGCTTGAAGGTCAAAATCTTGAAACAACCAAAATCTTGAAAAAAATAATCTTGAAAAACAAAACCTTAAAAACGAAATCTTGAAAAAAAAATCTTGAAACGAAAATCTTGAAAAAAAATCTAAAAACACAAAATTTCGAAAAAAATCTTGAAATTTTAAGAAATGTTGTTCTTTGGAATAAAATGTATTATTTAAAAAAAAAAACCAAAAAGTGTCTAATTTCGAAAACAAAAATGTCAAATTTTGGCGAAATTATAAATTTTTTAAATATTTATGGTCCCACACTTAGCGTCATTCGGACAAACGACAAGGACGTGGTGGTTTTTTTGTCCATTTATGAACACTTTTCTGCAAAATTTGTGACTTTACGTAATTTGGCACTTATTCAAAATTAAATATGACATTTTTTGCAAAACATTTCGTAATTTGACACTAATTCAAAATTTGTCAATTTTTCGAATTTTGACACTTATTCTAAATTTTATACTTTTTTCAAAAATTTTTCAAGATTTTCGTTTCAAGATTTTTTTTTTTTAAGATTTTGTTTTCAAGATTTTGAAATTCTGCGAAAAGGACCCAACCCTTTGAATAAGTGTCAAATTTCGAAATGTACAAGTTTTGCAAAAAATGTCATATTTAATTTTGAATAAGTGCCAAATTTCGAAAAGTGACAAATTTTGCAGAAAAATGTTCATAAATAAATATTAAAAAAAGTTATAGTTTTGCCGAAATTTGGCATTTTGTTTTCGAAATTAGACACTTTTCCGTTTTTTTTTTTTTGAATTTATACATTTTATTCGAATAGACATTTTTTTAAAATTTTAAGAATTTTTGCAAGATTTATGAATATTTTGTGTTTTATAGGTTTTTTTCAAGATTTTCGCTTCAAGATTTTGTTTTCAATATTTAGTTTTCAAGCATTTTTTTTCAAGATTTTGGTTGTTTCAATCTATTGACCTTCAAGCATTCGGACTGCTCCCTATTAATTAATTTTAATTCATCTCTCTGAGTTTGAAATTAAATTTTTTAAATTGAATTGATTAAATTTTCACTGTAAATTTTATGATCTTTTCTAAATTTCAAATATATGTAATGAATTCTGAATTTTTTTTTCTGAATTTCAAATGGAATTTCTGTACTGATCACATCCGAATAACAATTATAATTAACTTAAATGAACGATGGCAAAAAATTAATTTAAATTGCATTTAAATGTTAGTTTTTAGATTTACAGACTTTAAAATAAATTTTGCTTTATTCATAACCAGATTTAAACTCAGCCATTTTTAAACTTAAAACTTAATTTAAAACCTCCCCACACTTTCCTAATGAAATCATTAAAGAAGCTTAAAATTTATATAGCGCATTATTATGCCATTGAACTTGGTTCGAAATCTATTCAGCTATGCCGCCATTTTGTTGCTTTAAGCCAACTTTAAACTTCGTTCCCAATTCCGTATTTCCTAAAACTTAAGCAAAGAAACAAAAAAGCAGCTAAAACACAATTGGCTGTCGAGACTTAGCCAAGCATGACTTCATTAAAAGCATTATTAATAAACATTCAAGATAGAACGCAGATCGTCAACTTTAATACAAAGAACATAGACTAAAACGATCGCATATTTAATAAGTGATTGTATTGCGATGATACTCATACCTTCATAGAAGTCAAAGTATCGCCCTACTTAAAAAAGTTAAAAATTTTTAATTCATTTCTTTATGCATAAATAACATAAAATATTATGAGGAATAGCGATCGAGTAAAAAAAAGCAATAAAATGTACACAGCTAACAAGCCATGTTCTCATCATATACTTCACTACGTTATTCTCTTATTGTTGTAGATCAACAACGCCAAGTTACTAACTAAAGTCAAAGTCATAAATGAACAAACAAAGAAATGTTCTCTGGAGCGACAGTAAACCATCGTTACGATCGTCATTGGTGGATGACTATCAGTGTTCTATGATCAACAAAATGAGTAGCTTACAAAAGGAAAACTTAAAAAACACAGCTTAGCGAAAGAAGACAAATGATAGCTGTGAGCAAGAAATTATGAAAAAATATGGGTGGTGATCATGTTGGTTATACTGTGTGTGTGTGAGCAGGTGAAACTCTTGATGTGGCATACAAATTTTGAGAATTAAGGCAATTTTCATGAAAGCCGTTAGCTGTTGATGTTTCCCATTACCCGAGAAGTTTATCAAAGATGAAAAAAACTATAAAAATTATCGTTTTACAAGACTATTTTTATAATTTATTAAATTTTCAAAATCAGTCATAATCTCACTCACGCCTTTCTTGTAATGATCGCAGCATTAAATCTACCTACCAATCAAGCACGCAGCACGTGCTACAGCGATTGATATGAAATACATACAAAAATAAAAACTAATTTATTAAAAATAATTCTACACGAAAATATTCAGCTGTATGAGAAAAATAGTTCTTTGACAGGTGATCGTGTTAATGATCCTGGCCTTTTGAGGGACTCGTTGCTGAAATCAGTTTTTTTTATTAAGAAACACATGTTTGTTTTAAAAACAGCTATATTCCGTAATCGTAGCAATGGCTATGAAAATAGATACAATTTGACCTGTATATTGATTGATCTGGCAGACTAAATTCAGTGTTTTTCTTCACCGAATGAGAAGAACCTCGCAGTTTTTGAGCAAGATCGAATATTCCTTTATCCACGTGCAATTTTAATTATTGTTGCTTAAAAACAGCTGTAAAATAAAATCACAATTATAAGGATTCCAGTGCATAAATTAAAAAAATTGTTTAAATTCGCAATAAGTTCAACCTTTTTTTACTATACGTTAAAAAGATTGGACTAAATTTGAAACTTTTTTGGATTACATATAGAACAACACGAAAAAAATATTTCGTAAACTTTACTTTTTAGTAAATTTTTTAAAGTTTAAAATTTTCTTATCCAAAAAAGATTAGTTTTCAATCCGCAAAAAGTTTAAAAAATAGAAATATAAATATCAACTTAAACAAAAACTTTTCTGACCAGTTCATGATTTGAACACACGTCCTCTGATGTGCTGGTACAACACCTTATTCATCGTTCATCTTACTTGTTAAGAAAGTTACGCTTATTTTGCATCATTACAAATGCAAGTGAGCTTGCAGTAAGTAAGCAAACAAGCAAGCAGAAACGTGGGTTCGAGACCCAGCAAAATTAAAATAAAATAATTTCTGACCACTTTGTGGTTTGAACACTCTTCCTCTGATGCGCTGGTCCAACACCTTTTCCACTCGTCCAACTCAGTTGTTAACAAAGTTTCGCTTATTTTGCATCATTACGAATGCAAGTTAGTTCCTTCCAGAGACGTGGGTTTGAGACCCAGCTAAATCAAACTAAAGTAGGGATTAAAAAATAGTACTTTTTGGACTAAAAATTCCTTTAAACCAAAGTTTTATTATTTTAATTTTTATTATTATTTTTATTTTTATTTGTATTTCTATTTGTATTTTTATTATTATTTTTATTTTTATTTTTATTTTTATGTGTATTTTTATTTTTTTTTATTTTCATTTTTATTTTTTTTATTTGTATTTTTGTTTTTATTTTTATTTTTATTTTTATTTTTTTTTAATGTTTATTTTTATTTTTATTTATATTTATTTTTTTTATTTTTATTTTTATTATTATTTTTATTTTCATTATTATTTTTATTTCTATTATTTAATAAAGAAAATAAATTGAAAAAGTAAAAATAAAAATAAAAAATTTAATTAAAAATAAATAAGATTTTATTTTTGAAACTTAACAATACTTAAAGCCTACATTCAATAAATAATTCCCTAAAACTATGATAATACACATCTATATGAAGCTGAATTGCTTACGAGCGAACTGAATTTCTACATTGAGCTTGTAGATTCTATTTATTCTACATATTTAAACAATTTTGCATGAAAACAAGAAAATTTGAACTAGAATAACTAACAAAGTTATAACGTATTTTGTGAACAGCTATAAAACTTGAACTAATTTTATGAACTGATGTTTTTTGTATAAAATTCTATTTTTCAGCATATTATTTCTCCTCTAGTGTTATGAATTTGCCAGCTGAATTCCAAAAATTGACTAGCGGAAATTGAAAACTATACTCAGTTCTCAACGAAGCAAGGATTCTCTTCACTTGACTCATGTCTGTACCTCTTGCTAGAGTATGCCAATTATTTCTTCAACATGATTAATGATGGTCAAACAGTCAATACAGTGAAGCGACCCCGCATTGACCACAAACAGTTGCACAAAATCAACCACCACCATTGCGGCCAATGTTGCCACAATTGTTGACTGGCCTGCATATTTCGTGGCATTTTAGCGTTATCAGTGCAAAACAATCTTGTTCTCTACGTCATTCAATGTTCGGCGAAACAATTCATACGTTTGCTGTGTGGCAACCAAGCGTGAAGTAGAAATTCTTTATGGCCGACTTAATAGAAGGACCAAACCGAACCGAAGAAGGGTCTTCAAATTAGGGTCACTTATTGATGAAGGGTCAATTTACTGCTCTAAAGTTTCCTATTGAATGAGCAACGTAACGTCAATTTATTTGTTGCATGTTGAGAATATTTTTGGTTTGTACTTGTTATTTGTAAATTACGGGATGTACTTGTTGGAATGTTTTTGAATACGTTAATTGAGCGCGGTTTTTCCTCTTGAAAGAGCGGTAATACATAAATGTAGTAATCTTAGTGATTGCAAAGGCTTGCTGAATATAATCAGCTGAATTTAAATCAAGCTGAATGCATTACTAAAAATAAATTTTAAGTATTCTCTTGCTTTATCTCTTTGAATGATTCATCTGACAAAAACATATGTGGTTAGATGAATCATTCTTATCAGAACTCTAAATTGTTGAACTGATTTCATATGTAGCTTTATTTATCTAAAAATAAAAATTTTTCAGTAGCAAAGCTTTCTGTTCGCTTAGTTTGAGCTACCTAAGCGCAAAAACCCGTTGTTATATGAGTTTTAAACAAAAAAAAAGTCTTCTGATTGCATAAAACCGCAGCTGAATTTATTTAAATAGGCTGAATTGCTGAAATATAATCATTGCATGACCAAAAATTATAATAATTGCAAATATTTCTCAAAAGTAGTGTTTTCAGCTTGCTGAATTGATATATTGTGTGAGCAAAAACTCTTTCGTGGAAACCTCTTTTTAGGTTCTCACTTAAAGCCCGCGCTGAATACTTAAAAGCGCAGCTGAATTCACGTTCTTAGCACAAATATTATAAATTTTTCTCAAAAAATGTAAAAAAAAATTAATTAAACTTGTTACATTAACCCGCTAATAGTGTTAATTTTAAACATCAAATAATTTAGCACGATTTTTCACGTTCCTTTACAACAGATCGATGTAAAATCGCGCGTGCTGATCGTTAATTTTTTTTTACTTTTGATCACCCTCGCCCAAGGCACTCATTCACTTACTTCTTCTTTGAAAATCATTTAACCATTTAGGTGTGAACTTTTACACCAAACTCATTGCGGGCACCATAAAAAGTGCAAAAGAATTTCCAACCGAAATCAATCAAACAACCAGTCAACCAACAACATTAGGTTGCCTGCATCAGGCCGGATGTTGTTGTTGGTTAGTAAAGTTGGTAACAATGCATCGTTAATGGTGTCACTACATTACACCGCAAACATATTCAGCTGAACTACAACAAAAACAGACAACTACTGTGTCCCAAATGATGTTCAAATGAAGACAGACGCAAGTGAACAATCAGGCTGACATACTATATAGAAACAGTCAGACTGGATGGACAGCTAGAGTACAAATATATACAGGCATCTAGTCAGTGGCGAACTCCAAGAACAAAGGTCTTCCGCTCAAGCTTAAAAATATACCGAACTGAACCGAATAACCAATTCGAATGATCATCGAATGGAACCAATAAAACTGCTGAAAAGGGGGTGAATAATTCAATTTGTCCGTTGGTGCCGTCGCTGTTGTTTTCAACGCATGGTAGAGTACATTCTTTGCCATTACAGACCACTTGTTATAAATTTAAATAAAAACAGAAGACGAAGCAACACTAAAACAAGCGTTACAATTCAATTGTTCTTGTTTTCGGTTTTGGAACATTGATTATCACACATTAGTCGGGTTTGATGTAAAAATAAAATCAATTGTTGTTTCATTATGTCGTTAATCAAAAAAAAAAAAAAAAGGAAACCTGACTATATTTTAAGCAACTCAATCAAATTTGAATAAAGAAAAAATATTTTTGTAAAAATTATTGAAAACTCAAAAGTTCTTACCTAGCTGTAAGAGCTTAAAAAAGTTGGAAAGTATAAATAGTATTCAGCCAACTAAAAACATTATGAACGTTGAATGTGTGTAAACCAAAATAAGCTCAAATGTATAGTGATCGCATCATATTTTTGTAACTTTTATAGTGATCTTGACATGAGCCAATTGGGTAAAATGCAAAAAAATCGAAAAATTTATTTATCGAAATTAATCGATTGATGCAGTGATCGATAGTTTGAGTAGCCATGAGTAACTGCGCCAAATTTGTAAGCACTGCTGCTTCAAGCAGCGACACAGATCGGTTTTTTCATACATTTTGCAATCAAGCAAGGCAACTTTCTGACGATCAGTTTAAGATAAATAACTTGTATTATGGAAACAGTTTTTTGTTCACAGAATGGAGCAAACTTCAATATCAATTTACGATAAAATAAATTTCGATCAGATAGCATGCAAAAGTCCCAACGCAATCATTCTTGCATGCACCATTAGGTGAAACTTTTAAAAAATCGAAAAATAATATAATCGAAATTTATCGATTGATATTACGATTGGTAGTTTCAGTACTCGTGATGAGCTGTGCCAAATTTTATTAAACTACTGCTTCAAACAGTGACACAGATTGGGTTTTTCATATGTTTTTCAATTCAAGGAAGGTAAATAGTGAGGATTATCGAAATTTGTTGATTGATATGTGGTGGCCGTAGCCTATTGGTAGAGTGCATGGCCTATAAGCTAAAGAACCGCGGTTCAACCGCCAGCTCACACAGAATGTTTTCAGTTGAATTAATATTTTTGTTTGGTCGTAACCTCTTTGCAGACAATGATAAAACTCAGAGAGTAAAAATTCTCATACTAAGTTTCTTCAGAACATAAACCGTGCGGAGTTGGCATAAAACTCGTAGGTTCAGTTCTCGATGACTTGTATTCAAACATTTAATAACACGCACAACACAATTGATCAATAGAAGCTCGGTCAAAAATCTTCCAATTGCTGAAATGGCCAATTTATTTATTTATTTGTTTATTAATTTTGTAACTTAATTTTGTTAACTTATGATAAATTATATGAATTTTTATGCCATTTTGATTTACTTGTTTCAAAACCTCTCGTAGTTTTTTTGTATTTCTGTCTAGCTTGACCGGGGAATCTATGTTAACAGGGAAGCAGGGAATAGCAGGGAAGTGCTTTCAGTTCTAAGCAGACTTGAAATGCTTGGAATAGTAGTTATTTTAAGAGTGGTTTAAGGACAATTTTGTTATGATTGGTTCTTGTTTAAAAATTGGTTCTTCCAATTAAAAGCATTTTATAAAAATCCAAAAAAGTTATTAAAATTTAATTTCTATATATCAGAATCGATTATTTGGCTCCTTTGCATAAGGAATTTTATTGCCTTGCCGAATTTTATTGCATTTAAAGCGCTTTCTGTAAAACTAAGTCCTTTTTAATTACATCTTGACCTTCATGAGTGAATCTAAACTAAGCGAAAACAGTAATCGCAATTTAATTCATGTAATAATTTCATAGATCATAAAACTAATTAACTAACTATGGCGGAGCACGGCCAAATAAGTATAATAAATGTCAAATTAATTAAATAATCCAATAATTGATCGATTCCGATCAAATTCATGTGTAATTGAACATTTGGTTGTGAAAATAGCCACCTTTCAGTTAAGACACTAGCTTCTGGCGAAGCAAAAAATCGTTTCATTTCTATGGTGCATTTCGACAAACTGTCGAACACCACTGAATATTTAAATAAATAAAGAAGCAACTAGAACAGATGGCAACCTTGGTAGAGCTGATGGCGGTGATCTATAAATAGCCTATTGCTTTGAAATGTCATATGACTAGCAGCCATACAATTCAAAAGAATGAATTCCTAAATCTGCGAAGTCATATACTAATTTAAACAGTGAGTTTTGATCACAGATAAATCACTCAAAGACTACTGTAGAGGAAAATGTAGCGATTTCTGAAACAGACTGTCTAGTCCAAGGCTCATTTATAAGGTTGTGGTACTTGAGAGCGAGCTCGGTCGAACTGTCAGAATGGATGAAAAGAAATCAAGAAAATTAATGCATACAACAAAGAAACGAATAATGACAGTTCAAGCAAAGGCGTAAAAAAGAGTGCATTTCTCTCAAGTGCCACAACCTTATAAATGAGCCTTGGTCTAGTCAGCTAAGTGATTGACTCTATACAGAGTTGTTGTTGTTGCCATCTTAATAACTTACTTGATCTTAAGCTCGCAATGCCAAACTTCATTGCATTTCAAGCGCTATTCTTGAAATGACTGCCTTTTTATAAAGTTTTAAGATAGATGAGCTAATTTAAATTTAGGAAAAATGATAACGAAATAATGTTATTCTTAAAACCAGGGACCGTAAATAACTGTTATCGAAAAATTTTTATCAAAAAATTATTAAAAAAATATCGAACAGCTTGTTTGAAAAATGTTGGACAGAGCATAACTTCTAAATTGGTTGACCGATTTTTAAATTGTTTTTTCTAAACTGTTCTACGCCTCTAAAATTATTTCCTAACGAAGCCAAAATTTCGAAATTCTGTTTAGCTTATATGTTAGTTGAAACGAGTATTTCCATATGTTTCGTTTTTGTTGTTCTCTGAATTCACTTTGCTTCAAGCTTATTGCTTCTTAATGCTTTTGTTGTGCAAAAACACAAATTTATGTATATATAAAAAATATTGCACTTTTATATTTTTTGGCTTTCTCACTTTCTAAAAGTTATTTTAATATATTTTTTCTGTCGAAAAATAACAATTAAAATTTGACTTTTTTAGAAAAAGTCGCAAAATAACTATTTCAAATCAATTTTTTCGATATCTCTTATACAACAATTATACACAACAATCTCTCAACAATTGTACGTTATTTTTTGATCGATTTTATTTCAATAAAAAAAAAGTTAAAATTTTACTTTTTTGATCAAAAATAATAAGTAGAATTTGACTTTTATATTTTTTATCAAACATAAATGTGAAAATTTTAACTTTTTTTAATAGCATTGTAAAATTTCAAATCTTTATTTTTGATCGGAAAAATAAAAGTCAAATTTTAATTTTTATTTTTGACCGAAGAAATAAAGGTCATATTTTAACTGTTATGAGTTGATCGTAAGTTGATTATAAGTTGTTCGATAAAAAAAGTTAAAATTTTAAAATTTTCGATAAAAAAAAATTAAAATTTTACTTTTATATTTTTGATCAAAAATAAAAGTTAACATTTGACTTTTATTTGTTCGATGAAAAATAACAGTTAAAATGTGACTTTTATTTTCCGATCAAAAATAAAAGTTAAAATTTGACTTATTTTTCCGATCAAAAATAAAGATTTAAAATTTTACAAAACTATTCCTTATTGACTAGAATAATAGTTTAAATTTTTAAAAGAAAAATCAAATTTTAACTTTTATTTTGGATCGAAATAAAATTGGTAAAAAAAAATAACGACTATTTAATAACTTATTTAAAAAATCAGAACCATTAAAATCATTAAAGATTATTTACCTTAGCTAACAAGCATCACATTGCTCTATTCAAATATCGAATAGACTAACAGCATTATTTCCTATCTCTAACGAGCGACCCAACGAACGAGTGCTAGGCGAACGATGTTGTATTCTAATTGAGATCTGTATCTCTAACGAACTTGTTCGCCAGCCCTTACGGCAAACTTACGCTTCTTACGTTAATTCAATATGTTAAACCTAAGCTGTTGTCAAATCCAGCATTGGTAGATCAAACATTTCCGAAGTTTTTCGAATTTTATCTATTTCCTTAAAGATTTTCTTTACTTTTTTGCTTTGTTTCTTGTTTGTTGGCAATGCTCAGTTTGTCAAATTTGTTCGGTTTGTTTTTTTTAAGACAGCTGTTCTTGTTGATTGTTGATTTGTGTTTTTGAAAAATTACAAAATAATTTCAATAAATTTTGTGAATTTAAAAAAAAATGTGTTAGTGTTAATAATTAAATATATACAGCAATTGCAAATTTTAGATTTTCACCATGTTGATGGAAGTGTGTTTGCTGACGAAGACTGTGAGACAGCACAAAGGTTTTGAGCTAGCAGTGAGTTAAAAGCAGTGAGTTTTTTTTTTAAAATATATTTTAAAGTGCATCACAACTTTTGACCACTGCACGAGGCGATTCACCCTCATCGAACCAGAGTCAGCTTCAGTATATATATATACATATATATTAACATTTTTTTGCTGTATTTTCCACAAGCACATATATGTAACGATTACTTTAAAGTGTTCGTTTGATTTTGACATGTCTGCTCGTGATTTGGTTGGCTGTTAGAGATACAGATTGCAAAAATGTTACTGTATTACGGCATCGTTCGCCAGCTAACAGCTGTTCTCGTTAGTTCACACTGTTCGAATTACATATTTAAAAACCACGAACGAGCAGTGTTTTGAACGAAACTATTGATCGGATAGAGATGCAGAATGATGCCGTAATTCTTTCCATCTGACTTTTTGAATAGAAATTTCTAAAATAACTGTTATTTTCGGTCCCTGCTTAAAACAGAATGCTATTCTAAGAGTGGAGGAGGTTTTGGGAATGATTTCTGCTGAAACTATGTTAATAATATGTACCATTTGAGCAAATTTTAGCAAAATCTAAAAAAAAATTCTTATACATTTTTGATTGATATCAAAATCAATAGCTTGGGCACTCTTGATCAATCATGCCAATTTTTTAAAAAACATTGCAACCACTTACTTCAAAATAAAAGTTTTTTCATAATTTCTAAACCATAACAAATGAATTTCAATAAAGATAAAATAGCGATGAATTATTTTTATAAAAAAAGAAAAATTGGCCATTTCAACCCTAGAAAAGACTTTACCGAACTTCTGTTGGACAATTGTGTTGTGCGTGTTATTAAATGTTTGAACACAAATGATCGAGAACTGGACCTACGAGTTTAATGCCGACTCCGAACGGCTTATATTCTCAAGAAGCTTTTCATGGCAGTTTTTTACTCTCTGAGAGTGCGTCTGCAGAGAAATAACGACCGAACAGAAAAATTAATTCAATTGAAAAAATATTCTGTCTGAGCTGGAATTGAACCCGGGCTGCCGCGGTTCTTTAGCTTAGGGGTCACGCACTCTACCCACTAGGCTACGGCCGACATTTATTTATTTTCATGTCATATAAAGAAATGCTTGATGTCCTTAGAACGTTTTAAGAATGTCTTAACCCTTTGAGAACGATAAACATATCGCTGTAAATTTTAAAAAGTTTTTGGTGGAATTGTCATCACCGATGGCATATTTCTATACAAAATTATGTAAATATTGATTTTACTGTAAGTATTGAAAAAATTCGGAAAAACCCATCCGAAAAATTAATTTTTTATTTGTTAGAGTAGCTGATTCATTAAGGTTTTGACATAATTGGGATGAGAAAATATATTCGCTCGTATTTGAAAATCGTTTGCGGTACCTTTATCTGTATTCTCTGAGAAATCAGGATTACTATATAAGCCGTTATATTTTGAAGTGGAATAAGTCCACTTTTAAAAAATATGAGTTAATGCTTTTTTAGTGAGATATAAGGATCTACCTTTTATATTTTTAATCATACATTTAAAGGATCTCGATTTCGTCATATATTAACCGAGAGAATTTTGCTGTAAAGTGTTATCGAAGAAATATTATTTTTGAAAGTGGAATAAGTCCATTCCAAACAACAACAACAACTAAAGTCATTTCACGGTGAACAATATTGCCGTTGTTGTTTTTTGCATTATTTAAAGTTAAAATACATTGATTTTGCACATTGCATTATATGATTGTCCATTTTGAGAGTCCAACATATGATTGTCCAAGCGCAAATAATTTCTTGCTCAAATCAACACCAACAATATTAAAGACTGGCCTTGAGCCTTATTGATAGTCATTGCGATCCTGACTTGAATGTAAATAGAAAAAATAGTTATTTGAAATGGCCATATCCAAGGCACCTAATTCAATTGAAAAAACTTTCTGTATGAGCTGGAATTGAACCCGGGCTACCGCAGTTCTTTAGCTTTGGGGGCCACGCAATCTACCCACTAGGCTACGGCCGCCACGAGTACACCAAGTAGCATGTCTTAATTTTGATTATAGTTTTTTATTTATATTATTATTTTTAGCTTTGAAAACTCATTTTAAAAAAATCAAACAAAGAATCAAACTTTATTTTGCTGTGAGTTTATAGTTGAGCTTATTTTGTTTAAAGTGGTATAAGTTGAAAAAAATGGACTTATTCAACTATCAAAAATAAATAGTCACCATGTTATATTTGAAACTATCTATTCAACTACCAAAAATAAATAGTCAACATGTTATATTTGAAAGTGATACAAGTCTATTTGTGGCTAAAAAAATTGTTTATATTCTTCAATTATTTTTTAAATAACTACTGTGCGATAAAATTGGATCCATAAGTAATCACATATCCTAAATTTTAAACACATTTCCCAAATCATTTAATATTTGCTAATATTTTTAAATTTTATCAAACTCAAACCTTTAAATATCTCAATATACACAAAAGTGAACTTATTCCATTTTCAAATATAACGGCTCATATACGTATGAAAAAAAAATTTGTTTTTGACTTCCTAGTTTTTTCTTTCTCTTAAAACTAAAACAAGTGCGACAAATGTGACACACGTTAAAAGCCACATTGATTTTTAATCCTGTAAGCTCAATTTTAAGCTCAATAAACGATTTTAAACTATCAAATGACTAGAATTTGTATTTAAAATGAAGAATGATTTAAACTATCAAACATTTAGAATTTGTATTTAAATCATAGAAAATTAACATAATAAATACTGAAGTCATATAGAAAACTTTGAATTGTAATCAAATGGTAAAGCTTGACCAAAAAAAAAAACACTGAAACAGCCTCAAGATTTTTCAACAAATCTAAAACAACTTCAGTAACTATGCTTTGATAGTGGCGAATTCCGACAAATAATTGGAATCATAATAACATAAGCATAAGCTAAAGTAAGCAAAAACGAACAACAAATAAAATCGCATTGCCTCTGTGGTGCAGTGCGCTAAATTGCACTGGCACAGCGACCCACACCCGGGTTTGATTCCTATTTGTGGCATCACAAAGATTTCTGATGAAGCCTGTAGCTGGGCCGAAATTGCAATAAAATCAGCAAGTGATGTTTTCCTTTTCATATTGAAAAGGTTGCTGTTGTTGTTGTTTCTTTGGAAAAAATTCGTTAGAGCAATTAATTGTTCTAACCTGAACTAAAGCTCAAACGATTTTAAACTATCAAACAATTGTAATTTGTATTTAAAATCAAGAATGATTTAAACTATCAAATTTTGAAATTTGTATTTTAATCATAGAAAATTAACCAAATTTATGAAAATATCTCGAAATATGTGCTCACACGACCCAAAAATGTAAATGGGTAATTTTTCACCCATTCGTCGTCAAAAGGTTAAGAGTGATTTCTGCTCGTTTATTCGCAATACTTCCAAGAATGATGCTTTTGAACAAATCTTAAAATAATGGACATAATCGACAAAATGGGAAAAATCGACAAAATGGGAAAAATCGACCTGTGTAAAGGAAATATTTTTTAAATTCTCTATATATGATGGAACTGATAGTTTGCTTACTCCTGATAAGATATCCCAAACTTTTGGTCTTCTTTAGCCTTTCAAACCACAATATTTAGCATAACCCCATTTTACTAAACAAAGTTTGTTCTTTTTATGCCTTGTCAGTTTTTATTTTTATTTCTTTTTTTTTACCAAGTTAAATAAAGTTCTCAAACTTTTGCCCACCCCTTGTGATATGTCTCAGAAAAAAAAACTTGTGCTACCTATCAATAAATATTGCAAATTTGTTCAAAACTTTATTAAAAAGCAGACACACAATATAACACTTTCGTATCTGTCTTTTTCTTTTGCGACAAACGGCAACAGTTGAAATGAGCTCATTATACAACTGTCAACAGTGGCAACAACAACAAAAACGACAATGTCTTTGTCAATTTCTTTAGACAGCGTAAAAAAAACGGCAACGCTGGCAACACTGAACAATATAATATAAACATGTCAGCCAAGCTATTGTCAAATTCGATACAGCGCATATTATCAATGGTGTTGTTGTTGCTATTGTTGTACCGCCATTTATGTCACTAAACAAACGATCAAATGGTAATTTAAAAGTTTTTTATTTAACACTAAATCACCCACACCCCAGACAGCGCCCCTTCGTTTTGGTAACGCTACGTTTTTTTTCTTTCTTCTTTTTCTTCAACTCTTTGACTACGCGCGTTACATATGTTGCAGTGAGTTGTAACCCTTTTGTTGAAATTCAATAAAGTCTCTTCGTCCTCTTAAGCAAGGGAGCACAATTTTTTCTTGGCGCTTTCTAAAAATTTCAATAACTTCTTTATAATTTTCGATAAAAAAGCTATATTGTATATGCATTACGTCTTAAATAATGGTACCATTGCGACTCCCCATGGTATTTCGTGAAATACTGCTGGCGCAAAGTCAGAGTTTATAAAACAAGTAACCCTTCTTCAGCGAGTTATTTTTCATTCTGGAATTTGAAGATACTCTAACTAACATTGAAATTCCAACTTTGACATTGTTGACAGCTTATATTTTGACAGTTTGTTGTTGAAATGTGTTTTCTTGCAGATTCAATTTTTTTTTTTTTTTTGTAAATTTTGAAATATTCTTAGACTTTGATAGCTCTATTATGATAAATCAAATGTCGCAATAAAGTTTGCGACATGTGTAAACTTTTCCATGGGGAGACATTTTTCACTTGACTGAAGTAATCGATATAACAGCTGTTTTAAGGATATTGAAAGAATTCCTTAAATGCGAACTATACACTCAAAAATATTTGTGTGTAAATATTACTAATAACTGCGTCCATTCTACGAATTTTATGCGTAGTTGTCAGCCACGAATAGGATTCGTAAAATCGACGTATATAAGCGTAAAAAGCAAATCTGTGGAGTTTTGAAAAAACAAGTTAAGTCGATCTGAAATTCATTGACAAAACCCTTTAAGTTGATACAAAATTCATATAGACTTAAGTTGTTTTGTCTATGAATTTCAGACAGACTTAAGTTGTTTTGTCAAAACTCCACAGAAATGTATATTGTATGAAAGCATTTGTTACATTTACGAATGATCATAATTTCTAATAACGAAAAAAAACATTCTGTCTGAGCTGGGGTTTGAACCTCGACTCCTTAGCTTACGGGCTACGCACTCCACCAGTAGGCTGCAGCCACTTTACAATGATACAGTTCCTTATATTCGACAGTTGTTGTTCGACACACCAGCAAAAAAACTTCTCTCTGAGCTGGGGTTTGAACCTCGGCTCTTTAGCTTACGGACCACGCACAATATCAGTAGGCAACAGTCACTTAACAATCATACAGTTCCTTTTATTCTGTAGTTGTTCGACAAACCAGGCTTAACGATTTCGGTTTTCAATTTTTGAAACTTAACTAATAATTCGTACATTCTACTAATAATTCGTAGGGTCAACCAACAAATGAATTTTTTTCTACTAAAAATTTTTTTCATTCGTAAGTAGTACAAAAACCTTAGTACGAATGTAATGAAACAAATTACGAAGTTATTCGTACGAGAAATTTACGAATATTATATGTACACAATCATTCGTACAATGCACTAATATGAATTATTACATTTTTGTTTACGAATATCATTAGTATATAAAACAAATATATTCGTAGGCACAACATCAGGTATTAGAAACATTTTACAAATGAATTCGCAAAGATATCACAGTACAAATACTTTGTATATTGTACGAATATTTGTAGAATGTACGAATATTTTGTTTACGAATATCATTCGCAGAAATTTTACTAATTAATTTTTTGAGTATAGACAACCAAAGAATTAAAAATATTATTAGGAATTTTTCTGTACAATTCAGAAAAATTTAGTGAACAGAATTGTAGTGACCCTGTAAACTAATTACTTTATTTTACTAAGATTATCAATATTCTACTTCAACTAATGCTGACAATCGAATGTTGTAACTGTTTTAACTGCAACTGTTGTTTATCTTTGGTTTATATAATTGCATACATAAATCTTTATATAATGAATAGCTGGTAAAAGCTCTGCTTAACAGCTTAGTTTATCTTAATGTAACTATGAAGAGTTAGTTGATTTCGAGAAGCAAATGTGTGCAGAATCGGCTACACCGACAGCAGCATCGCGTATGGTTAATCGTACTGTTTCTGTTAAAAATCACCAAATAACAGTTGACAGTCAAACGCAATGTGTAAAATGTGGAGATACCCACGGCTTGCATCAGTGTAGCGCATTTCTTAGTCTAGACATAAAAGAACGGAGAGAGTTTGTGGCTACCAAACATATTTGCTTTAACTGTTTGAGAGTGGGGCATATAGCAAATAACTGCCGCTCTAAGTATTCGTGTCGAACCTGTCGCAGACGTCATCACAGCTTGCTTCACGAAGAAAACAATCAATTGTACAAACCTGAAGAGACTACAGTTAATGTTAATTTTAATGCACTGCCGAAAATAAACACGCCAGCGACGTTACGCGAACCTAGTATCCAATATTGTTGTCTCAATATAAAAATTAGTTGGCTTACTCCGACATGCAAAAACTGCAGATGCGTGAACTTAACGATCATTTCCGTAACCTTGTGCTTAGACGATAAAATAATTGGATGCTTGATAGAAAACACAGCTAACGAATTCCTGATTCTGCCACCAACTCTTAACACGCCAGCCTCATCCAAAAACGGTGCCAGAAATGACTCTTTACTCATTGGACCATCGCTGTTGAGGGAAATCTTCGACATTCTTATACGATTTCGACGTCATAATTTTGTTATGTCTGGAGACGTGGAGAAAATGTACCGCATGATTTGGGTTCACGAACATCATAGGGATTTCCAGCGTATTGTTTGGCGTAGCTCTCCGGATCAGCCCGTGGAGCATTTTAGATTGAAAACAGTTACATACGGGACTGCGTGCGCACCATTCTTGGCAGTAAGAGTTCTGGAAGAGCTTGCACTTAACTCGCAAGACACATATCCGTTGGCGTCACAGGCAATTTTAAACGATTTTTACATGGACGACGTTATGACGGGGGCAGAATCTGTCGATGAAGTACTTTCGATCCATGGGGAGCTAGTTGCGCTTCTGAAGACTGCTGGGATGAATTTACGTAAGTGGACTAGCAACTGCGATGAGTTATTATATTCTCTACCTGAATTTATGCGAGAGATGTCACTCGTAAATTGCGATCCAACCAAAACCTTAAAATTACTTGGATTAAATTGGAACCCATCCAAAGACGTCTTTCAATTCTGCATATTGTTTTCTACAGCAACAACAATAACAAAACAGTCAATTTTGTCTGATGCTGCTCGTATATTTGACCCTTTGGGATTTTTAACACCATGCATTATTCTAATTAAAATTTTCTTTCAAGAATTGTGGTTAATCAAGCTAGACTGGAAAGACGACCTTCCTATCGAAGTTTCCAATCGTTGGATAAACCTAAGAAGCATGATGTCAAGTCTAAATACAATACAAATTCCAAGGAGAGCATTGTTCGTACTGGGGCGCAATGAACTGCACGGCTTCTGCGATGCCTCACAAAATGCGTTTGCAGCAGTTGTATACTGTCGCTCTGAAGTTGAAGGCAAAATCACGATTCAGTTTGTAGCCGCTAAAAGTCGCGTAGCTCCTCTTAAGCAAGTTTCGCTACCGCGTCTCGAGTTGTGCGGCGCTGTTCTTCTTTGCCGATTGATGAACAAGGTAGCTAAGGCGCTGGAGCTAGATAGAAGTGACGCATTCTTATGGACAGACTCGTCAATTGTTTTGCATTGGTTGTCAGCAGTGCCAAGACGTTGGGCGGTATACATAGCAAACAGAACATCTGAAATTTTAACTAGCTACACTAGAGCTCAGTGGAACCACATACGATCTGCACATAATCCAGCTGACCCTGCATCAAGAGGTGCTTTGCCAACAGAATTACAAAGCCTACACCTATGGTGGAATGGTCCCAAATGGCTGGTTGAACTGAAGGAGCTTTGGCCTAAAACTGATGCACTGTTAGACATACCCCCTGACCAGTTGGAAGAGCGTAAGAATCACTCTCAGTTTAATACTAAATTATTTTTTGTATCAACAGAACAGCATCAAATTTTTGGCGGTCTATTAACAAAAATTTCAAATTGGTCTCGGCTCGTGCGTGCGACAGCATACTGCTTCAGGTTTATAGCTTTATTACGCAAAGAAAAATTTCACTTGTACTTGTCATCCGCTGAGCTGCAAAATGCAACAAATTGCATAATTCGCGCTGTTCAACAAGAGCTCTTTGCAGTTGATATATCTAATTTGAAAAATAAAACTCCAGTTTCTAATAAGAGTAAACTTTCATCTCTGGCACCGTTTTTGGATGAGGCTGGCGTGTTAAGAGTTGGTGGCAGAATCAGGAATTCGTTAGCTGTGTTTTCTATCAAGCATCCAATTATTTTATCGTCTAAGCACAAGGTTACGGAAATGATCGTTAAGTTCACGCATCTGCAGTTTTTGCATGTCGGAGTAAGCCAACTAATTTTTATATTGAGACAACAATATTGGATACTAGGTTCGCGTAACGTCGCGCGGCGAATTGTACACAGCTGCATAACATGTTTCAAACTTCGTAAAGCTACCCAAAGTCAGCTTATGAGCGACTTACCATTAGAAAGAGTGCGGTTCCAACGACCATTCAGCAAAGTTGGATGTGACTATGCAGGTCCATTTTTACTAAAAGTCGAGATTGGCAAAATACCACGCAAAGTTAAGGGATATATTTCGCTTTTTGTATGTTTTATTACAAAAGCCATTCATATGGAATTGGTAGGCGATCTGACCACCGAATCATATATTGGAGCATTAGATCGTTTCATATCGCGACGGGGCAAACCTGAAGAAGTATGGTCAGATAATGCCACAAATTTTGTTGGCACCAAGCGAAAACTCGATGAAATGCAGCAAATCATTGCAGGTCAACTCTCAGACTCAAATATATCTGATTTCTTTTCTCAAAATGGTATTACCTGGCGTTTTATTCCTCCATCATCCCCCCATTTTGGGGGTTTGTGGGAAAGCGGCGTCAAATCAGTGAAAACACACCTGAAACGTGTAATCGGTCAGACAACCTTAACTTACGAACGCTTTTACACTCTTTTAACAAGGATTGAAGCTCTTCTTAATTCCAGACCACTGTGTCCTAGTAACGATGGAGAAATTGATGCACTGACACCTGCACATTTTTTAATCGGCCAACCACTTACGGCACGACCTGAGCCATTCGTTGACTTGAACATAAACATAAATCCGTTAAAACAGTGGGACAAGGTGAAACATATGGCACAAGGGTTCTGGAATAGATGGCACAAGGAATATCTCACTGGTCTACAACAACGGCAGAAGTGGCGATGCGAAAAGCTGAACCTAAAACTAAACGACATCGTCATACTTCGAGAGCCCAATACCCCTCAGTCACAATGGGTTCTTGCACGGGTCGTTAAACTGCATCCAAGCGCTGACCAAAAGGTGAGAGTTGTCACAATTAAGACATCTGCTGGAGAATACATGCGACCAGTGGCCAAGCTCGCCTTGTTGCCTATCTCAGAAGAACCGCAATCCTTCAGCGGGCGGGAAGATGAACAGAATTGTAGTGACCCTGTAAACTAATTACTTTATTTTACTAAGATTATCAATATTCTACTTCAACTAATGCTGACAATCGAATGTTGTAACTGTTTTAACTGCAACTGTTGTTTATCTTTGGTTTATATAATTGCATACATAAATCTTTATATAATGAAATAGCTGGTAAAAGCTCTGCTTAACAGCTTAGTTTATCTTAATGTAACTATGAAGAGTTAGTTGATTTCGAGAAGCAAATGTGTGCAGAATAACTTTTCAATAAATAATTGCAAGCAATTTCGTTTAGTAACTAAACTCGTTTAAGTCTTCTTTAATTTTTACAGTCCACATATTCGACAACATTTAGTATAAAGGGAATTGTGCTTAACGACAATAAAAACATTGATTAAAGTTATACTTATACTTACTTATAGTAATAATCATCAGAGACGTTGCCATTTTCGATTTCTTATCAAAAAAAATTATGCGCCCACGATAATCAATGTACGGCTATCATGTGCCGTATAGCAACTTATGAATTTCTTTTGTCATTTTATTTAAATGAAGTAGCTATTTTTAAACAAAGTAAGTGCTTATTGTAATTTTTTTAAATTCTGAAATTGTGCTTGATTTGCACTGCGATGCTTGATTTGTACTGCAATGTGCCATAGAGAGTGGTTCAGTTTTGTTTAAAGCTAGGATTGAAATTGCTTAACACAAATTAAAGTTTACATGTGTAATACAAAAACTAGTGGTAGCTCGCTTGACTGTAGCTCAGGGGTACCGGGTTCGATTCCTGGCTAGGCCATTATCCTACGCTTTAACCTTTCTTTCCTTATTTCTAGCCAAAGCAACTTTAAAACATATCATCTTGCTACGAAAAGTTGAAGCTGGTGGTGGTAGAAAAAGTTTGTGGAGAGAAAGGCTTAGAAACTTGATTTAGCTGAGGTCAAAGCATAAAACTTGCTTCAGATTTAATATCCCATATTTCTACTGCTTCTGCAACATTAAGAACAACCTGAACAAAAGATTCACTTGATTACTCCCTTCTTCCTTTCTGTGGTATCACAACGAACCAATAATATGGTCCAAGTGGGCTGATCTTAAGACCTGCCGCCACCTTAACCTAACACAACCTTATACAAAAACTACATAAAAAGTAATATTTCGCGTTGTTTTAATATATATATATATATCAATATGCCTTAGTAATATTCTTTATCGTCTGCTGTTTGAAACTTGCTTGACGGTAATTACATAAAAATGGCCGATGTTCGACCCTTGTTCAGCCACTGTTCGGCCGTAAAATAAAAATTTTTATTTGTAATCAGGTGCCTATATAAATAAAAACTATCTTATTTATTTATATATAATTGTATTTTTTTTTTAAGTGCAAAAAAAATAATATGAGCTATTTTATTTAATATGAATATTTTATGTATACGTTTTTTTCTCTTTTTAAGATGACAATTTTGGCATCAAAATAATCATTTTCAAAATGTTTAGTAACTGTGCTATAATATCCTTTCTGAAAACTCTGCCTTCTAGCACGAAGAGAAAATTTTAATGGTCTTATTTACATTATCTTTATATGTACAAAAAAATCGTATTTTAAATAATTGTCATAAAAAAATATCACACCCTGTAGTTCGGTGGACCTACTACTTCTCAGCAAACCTTTTATGAGCCCTCAAAAAATGTGACTCTAAAATGCGTCATTTATGTAAGTGTTTTACAAGTGTTCATAAAAATGAGTCATAAAATAATCCCTTTAATGCGTGTTTTATGAGTGTTCATAAAATGGCCGATGTTCGACCCTTGTTCAGCCACTGTTCGGCCGTAAAATAAAAATTTTTATTTGTAATCAGGTGCCTATATAAATAAAAACTATCTTATTTATTAATATATAATTGTATTTTTTTTAAAGTGCAAAAAAAAAATTATATGAGCTATTTTATTTAATATGAATATTTTATGTATACGTTTTTTTCTCTTTTTAAGATGACAATTTTGGCATCAAAATAATCATTTTCAAAATGTTTAGTAACTGTGCTATAATATCCTTTCTGAAAACTCTGCCTTCTAGCACGAAGAGAAAATTTTAATGGTCTTATTTACATTATCTTTATATGTACAAAAAAATCGTATTTTAAATAATTGTCATAAAAAAAATATCACACCCTGTAGTTCGGTGGACCTACTACTTCCCAGAAAACCTTTTATGAGCCCTCAAAAAATGTGACTCTAAAATGCGTCATTTATGTAAGCGTTTTACAAGTGTTCATAAAAATGAGTCATAAAATAATCCCTTTAATGCGTGTTTTATGAGTGTTCATAAAAAGGAGTCATAAAAGAATACATTTTATGCGTGTTTTATGAGTGTTCATAAAAAGGACTCATAAAATAATTCATTTTATGCATGTTTTCTGAGTTTTCATAAAAAGGAGTCATAAACTAATCCTTTTTATGCATGTCTTATGAGTTTTCATAAAAAAGAGTCTTAAACGAATCCTTTTTATGCATGTTTTATGAGTGTTCATAATATGGAGTCATAAAAGAATATTTTTAATGCGTGCTTTATAAGTGCATATAAAAAGGACAAGGATCCTTTTTTTGCATGTTTTATGAGTGTTCATAAAAACGAGTCATAAAAGAATACTTTGTATGCATTTTTTATGAATGCTCATAAAAAGAACTTATAAAATAATCCTTTCTATGCATGTTTTATGAGTGTTTATAAAAGGTATTCATAAAAAACTTTTTGTGCATGTTTTAGAAGTGTTGATGAAAGAGAGTCATAAAAGAATACTTTTTATGCGTGTTTTATGAATGCTCATAAAAAGAACTTATACAAGAATCCTTTCTAAGCATGTTTTATGAGTGTTCATAAAAAGGTCTCATAAAAGAATTTTTTATGCATGTTTTAGGAGTGTCATAAAGGAGTACTTTTTATGCGTGTTCATGAAATGGAGTCATAAACGAATACTGTTTATGCGTGTTTCCTAAGTTCTTTCTAAGTATTTCTAAAAGAATACTTTAAATGCATGTTTTATGAGTGCTCATACAAATCACTCAACAAATATGAATTTTTAATCTGTCCGGTGATTCTTGCGAATTTTATTCTTGTATAAAGAGGCGCTTGCTTTGCTGGCGCCAAAATTCGGGGAACTCCATTCTTGCTGCGATCAGCTTGCTGAATAAAAGTGCGCAGCAAGCACTATAAACAAAATTGAAATATTCTGAGTTTAAACTTCGAAGTGCGTGGGAGTGATTTCATTTTTCATTATTAAACATATTTAATATAACAAATAATCAAGTAAGTTCTTATAAATTTTGCACGAATTGTCACCAATAGGTATGTCAAGAAAACCGTGCAAGGAATTATTTGAGCCTTTATTTTGAAAGTGTTAAAAAGTGTCATTATTAAGTTATAAAAGAGTCTGCATTATTTTTTATATAAGGGTCAAAAAGTAGTCTTTTTTATGAGTCTTTAAAGAGTCTTTAATAAGGGTCTTAAAAAAGTCTTTAATATGAGCCTTGAAAGAGTCTTTAATATGAGTCCTTAAGGAGTCATTTATATGAGTCATGAAAAAATATTTAATATGAGGGCTTAATAAGGGTTTTTAAAGGTCATAAAATAGTCTTTAATATGAGTCTTAAAAGAGTATTTTAGAGTCATAGTTAGAGTCATAAAAGAATCTTTTTTTTGCGTCATAAAAGAATCACTAAAAGGAGTCATACTAGGGTGCCCTTAACCTAGGAAAAAAGACTAAAAGAAAAGAGTATTTTTTGAGCGCATAATGATGATAAAGCCTCATAAATAAGAGTCTAAAAAGAATCTAAAAAGAGTATTAAAAGAGTCTAAATGTTTGCTGGGTTGGTATGAGAATTCACATACCCTCAATGGCAGTGGCCAATACATCGATGTCATTGACAGGGGCGAACGAACCCAAAGTGCATTATAATGGACTTTAAAATTCTCCTGTACCATTGGGCCATTCCTGTAAAGGCTTGAGAAATGGCATGTCCAAAGGGGTATGTTACCGCCAGCCGAACTACAGGGCAGTTTTTATTTTTAAGATTCCAACACATCCCTCCAGGAAAAATCGGAAGGCTTCCATCTAAAAGTGATTAAGAAACATTCTCTATCGTATCTTTCGGAAGCTTAAGGGTAGTTTTGCATATATGCTGTTTCCAAACAGCTTCTTTAAGAATGCATATGGAAACTTTTACTTATTGTCAAGCAATGATAACAGAAAATATTAATATCATTGTTCCTAGCCGCTTATTATAGAATTCGCTAGTCTAGTGATAGCGCGCTTGACTGTCGCTCAGGGGTCCCGGGTTCGAATCCCGGCTGGGCATTTTCATAACAAGGGAGAGGAATGTTTCCACATTAATTTTTAGAACAGGGGAGAGGACTGCTTTCCATTCACTTTTTAAAACAGCGTAGAGGAATGTTTCCACATGCGTTTTTAACACAGCAGAGAGGAATGTTTCCCATTCACTTTTTAAAACAGCGGAGAGGAATGTTTCATCTTTAATGACATGCTATGTAAAAAAATAAATAGAGTGTCCAACGGAAGGAATGCTTCCTACATTCTATGGAATGTTTCCTATTTATATTCAGGAATGTTTCCATTGCCTGGAGTGATGTTTCATAAAAAGTCCTACATTTGGAGGTACTTCAAAACATTACGTCTCGGCAAACAAAAGCTTTTCTCGGAAAAAGCAGTATATGTATCCCCACGAGTGCATCAATGGTTCAAATATTAATTACACTTGCATGTTAGGGTTCATAGAAGCTTATCCTGAGCTAACTTAAACTAAAAAAAATATCCGCATTATTATAGTCTTCCATCATATAAGTATATTATAACACAATACACATACTTCTGTACTAAATTTTTAGCATAAAAATTATTATAGCTTATTATAGTTTTCCAATGCAGCACATTTAAGTATATGCACTTCAATTATTATGTAATTATTATTATATGGGCAGCTGAAGAATGGCTCAGGAAAAATTTAATTTAAACTTTGATTTGTTTTACTATACCTTGTACGCAAGATGATTATTTAGCAAGGTATGACCAAAGATTATATAGTATAAAGATGTGCCACGTAGAACATTAAAAAGTAACAAATATTTTTTAGATCAATACGTAAGCTTTTGAGAGCGCGACGAAAAAGCTTTCTTGAGAGGAAAGTTTCCAATCCTTGAATGCACATTCTCTCTGCAATGCTCTTTCACTCTTCACAGCATAGATCACCACTGCATGGTTTCTCAGAGCTAGCGAGAGTCGTGAAATTTTATGTTGTAATTGTTTTTTCCGTTGTTGTTTTTGGAACCAAGCAGTTGTGATATCTGCTTGACAGCAACAAATGTTTTTGTTTGTTTTCATTATTTTCCTTATGATTTCCTTATTTTGTGTGAAGCAGATTTTTCTTATTCACTGCTTGCTATTAATATTGACTATTTTTGATTGACTCAGCCAGAGCAGTAAAATCTGCATCTTTATTCAGAATCTTAAGGAAAACTGAATAACGACATATAAATCCATCCAATGAATTCAAAATTGTTTATAAATAAAATTTTTAATTCACAATGAATTTTAAAAAATTGATTATTAATTAATTTCAATTATTGTTTTTCGTTTTTCAGAATAATCAATTATTTTTTTATTCAAATGAATTGAGTTCGTACTAAACAAATTCTTCAGACTTTAAAAACCCAATTATCATATATTTAACTAAAGATTTTGTTTACAAACAATGTTCTTAGCGTTTTTAGCTAAATTTAAAAATCCCTAAACCGCTATTTTACGTTATAATAGGATTTGCAACACTGTAAACTCTTTGAAATGCTGAAATAACTAGCTGAAACACTATGCCACGCCCCCTTGCCCAACGCCCATTACATGTTATCAGGGAAACGCTACTTGTAAATTGTGGTCGAATACCGAATTCTGAGGCCTTGCGAAATATAATTATAAAGCTATCCGATATCGCATATTAGGCCTTTATAGGAGGTAATTTTGAGTACCTTTTAAACTCTTTCACAAATGTAGTATATAGAAAATTTATACAAAAATCGTTAGATCAATACAAATGATAGCTTAAATGAAAGATATAAAGGTCTTATTTGCAAACATGTATAAATTTTGTAATGTGAAAAAATACTTTTGAAGTATCATAACTGGAGACATATTTTTCAAAACTTAAAAAAAAATCGAAAAAATCTTTGAAAATTCTTCAATTCTTTTCGAATTGCATTCGTTCTATAATACTCATACAATTTAACACAAAGTTTATATTAATAAAACTTGTTTCTGGTTTGTTTGTTTAATTGACATTTATACAAATCTAAATGGCTTAAAGGACTTCGCTCAATTTGCGTACACATATTGTGTGCATCCTAGAATAGATTGTAGCATACTTAGTTTTGATCACGCTCATTCCACCCATTTTCACTTACGTAAGTTTTGATATTGAAAATCTTTCTTGAAAAAATTTTTTCGCAAATTAAATTTAAAAAACTTCAGTAGTTTTAATACCAAGAACATTCACATATCTTTAGAATTTCAGAAATTTTGGTACAACGAGTTTTTCATAAAACATCGTTCCCCAAGAATGAGAAAAAACGGCATGAAAATCAAAACTTTGACATTCGATGCAAATATATCCGCTATTTTTAAATATATTTAATTCAAATTTTTTTGATCAAACAAAGTTTTAATAAAAGCACTGTACAAAAATAGTTTCAACTGTAGCGTTAGGTCAGTGAATATACTCTTTAATTTTTTTTCTAAAACGATCCAAAATATTGAATTTGTACTCAAAAAACGATTAAAAAAATGTTTATAAAAGTAGTTAAATAAAAAATTTTTCCGCAAAAAAAAGAACTTAAAAAAATATTGCTTACAACATTATTCGCGGCTAAGCTTCAACTGATGCAATCGCCCTTACAATAATATAACACTAAAAATATCATGTGGCAAACGGCAAAAAAACCAAGTCAACACACAAAATATACCTGGATTATGTCACTTTTATGATATTATATTCTTGAAATTATATAACAAAAAGATAAGTGATAATTATATAACAAAAAGATGTTCGTAGGGTAGTTTAGTAAAAAAATTTCCTACATTTTTTAAGTAAAACCTAATGAAATTCTGCTACATTTTGTTGGCAGCTACATCTTTTATTGAGATGTTTCGTGCATCAAATCTTTACATATCATTTCTATTGCTTTTCAATATTATGCTCACATTTGCTCACATTATCGCTTACTTAGTCTCTCGCTCTCAAAAGCTTTAAATCGTTCGCTCGCTGACTGTCATAAAGCTTTAATGTGGATTTATGATAAATCCACATTCAAATTTTACTGTGCCACTTGCTTGTATGGCGGTGGCACATCTTTATATTATATGATCTGTGGTATGACTTTAAGAGGCATAAAATCCCCAACTTTTTCATTTTTTCAATGAAAAATTTTTAGGTATTTTCTCTAGTTTTCTTCAATATTTGACTTTAAATTGTTATTATTAAAGTAAATATAGGTGCATTTATGAAAGTTTTTTAGTGAAAATTGAAAATGGCAAAGCAAACTTTATGCACATTGATTATCATACAACAAAAATAACATTTGTAAAAAAGTTACTGTTAAGCAGCAACACTGTTGAAAAATACAAATATTGCAGTAAATTACTATCAATCATTCATGTCCACACATCAAACATGTCTTAACTCGCTAATTAATAGTTTCTTTGAGCTTATGTCAGAAAAGTCAAAGAGTCCTGTCAATGTTCCTACTAACAATAACAAACAAAAAAAAAATAATCTAAAGCGCACCTTAAAAACTTATTCATTCGCTCGCTGGCAATGAGTGATAAAAATCAGCTGATTAATATAATTAATAATTGAAACTTTTACATTCGAAATTCGTAGTCAAAGTCACGCAAAAGTCATATGTAATTTTTTTCTCTTGCCCCCTTCCTCTGCCTCCTTCCACAGCCTTGCCAACTTGCTTATAACCTGAGCGTGTTTGTCATTTCATATTGAATGAATTTTGATGAAAGTCACTGCATACACTCAGGCTCAATAACTGAGTGGCCTGGTATGTCAGGACATTTGAGCAGTGTATGTGTGTGTGTGTGTGTGTGTGTGAGTGAATTTGTGTGTCAGTTAGTCGATTAGCAGCTGAAACTTGTGTTAATGTTAACGTTAACGTTTTTGACTGCATTTAAAACAGGACTAAAATAGATTAATATCTCCCCGGAGTGCCTTAAAGTTGGGTGCACGGTGTTTTGTTGTTTGTGTTTTACTATTTTTTAACTTTTATTTCTTGCTTCTTCTTCTTCTCTATCGAATTCAGTTACTTGCACTGTTTTTGTGCCGTCTGTTTAATAGCATGACTTTTACCATATCTACTACATGCAATGTTTGGTTGATATTAAAATTAATTTATGCAAATCGATAACGTACAAAAACTAAACTCAAATAAATATATTCTTAAAAAAAGCTATATAGAGCAATTCATGCACATATGCACAAACAAACATACATACTATACATGACATGAAGTCATTTTTATAGCTTGGTTTTTTTTTTCATTTACAGCACTTTTATCAAATTGCTATAAAGTACGAGTATCATATGTGTTTGTGTTTATATTGGTCATTAGCTGCTCATCGCTGTAATGAATTTAATTGGATATTTTATGTCGTAAGTTCACATACATATACGATATTGTATTACCATAAATAGATAACAGGCACGCAAAACTGTCGAACACATGTGACTGTTAGCCATGAACCCAAATTCTTCACAAGTATAGAAATTTAATAAACTCAAGCTATCCTGACCGTAGTAAAATCTACTTTAAAGACATTTTTCTCTTTTCTTTTAAAATTTATTATTGCTTCGAATAGTGCTTGTTATAGTATTTAGACTATCACAAAAGGGAGTTTTGTTGCAAATAATCTTTTGAGTAGAAAGAATGTCTTAAGCTCAACAATGTGCTGGGCTATAGCCAAGGGGGAGAGGCTTTTGGGGTTCAAAACCACCATTAGTTTGTAAGGGTTTATAAAAAATGAAACAATTTTTAAATCTGTTTTTAGAACCAAAACAACATGCATTCAAGCTAACTCCTTCCAATACACGGTTAGAAATTTTAATACTTTTGGGCTTACCACACCAAATATGACCACACCAAAATTGTATTTTTTTTTTTTTTGATTCGCCCGGAGATATGAAATCTTCCAAAGATACGTATACCCGTCCTATACGCATGCACGACTCACATTCTAAAATCTGCCCGAATCAGCCGGGACAGACAGAATGCACCTACGTACTAAAACATACCCCCTATTGGCAATTAGGATTTTCCACTAAGCACATTAATTGGCTTTTCAGCGGAATTTTAAAATTGAATATATATAAACGCGCATTTAAGTATACTTGATTCTATATAAATAAGCAACATCGAATTAAATAATAGTAATTATCAATTTAAGGTACCCGAAAAACAATCAAAAACACTAAACTCATTTTAACTGGTTTGCGACCATTGTCCAACCCAAGGACCTACCTAATGAGATAAATCTCATATCCGCCAAATCAAAATCCCAATTAGTTGGATATGCATTTGGGCCAACGCAGGCATAAATTTGTATGGAAAAGAGATATACTCCGGCACAGCAATCCAGGTGATAGTGTGAGTTCAGTCTAATTTCAAATCACGTGAGCACGTAAATCCCAATTCGATTAAAAATTAAATTATTGAATAATTAAAAAGTAAGTTTTAAAAACGATTCATATTTGATGGTGCTTACTTTATAAAACATAAAATCGAGACAAAAAAGAGAAACAGAACAATCTCAATTACCAATATTATATTGTTATAAAACTGCGTTAGCTATAATAGGATGAAGTTAAATAGATTTAATTATTTAAATGTAATATAATTTTCCGTTTTAAGACGTCTACCGAATCAGAAAAATTAATCATGTTGAAGTTATCATTGAAATCACTGCACATACATCGTAAAGGTTCTTTCAACAGAAAATGTCTAGTTTCTCTCCTTGGGAAGTTCAAAATTTAGAGCTGAGATGAGATATTCCGAATTAATCTCGCCGCGAAGTAATTTATACAGAAACATGACATTAAGCATCATTCTTCTGCTTCTTAGGGAAGGTAGTAAAATAATTTTAAGGCGTATTTCATACGATGGAAGCATAATATTGGGGTTCCAACGACTATGACGTAAAGCAAAAATAAAAACTGTTTTTGAACGGATTCTATGGCGTCGATGTAGACATTTTATTGTGGGTTCCATACAACTGATGCATATTCAAGAATTGGCCTTACGAGAGAGGTATATAATAATTTAGTAGTAAAGGGATCACTGAGTTCTTTAGCCCTTCTTTTAATGAAACCAAGGACTCCTCTTGCCTTATTTATCACCATATTAACGTGGAGATTGAAGCGAAGTTTTGAATCCATAATAACACCAAGGTCGAGAAAACTGGAAACTATTTCTAAGTTAGTGTTATTTATAGTGTAATTTATGTTACTAGAAGATCTTCGCGAGAATGTCATTTGCTTACATTTTTTTAAGTTGAGATTTAATATATTTAAGCTACACCAGTCCACAAGTCTATTTAGATCAGATTGTAAAAGATGTCGTTCTTCGGGCGATTTGTAACAAAGAAAAAGTTTTACGTCGTCAGCGTACATTAAGACGTTACAGTGTTTTATTACCAAAGGAAGATCATTAATGAATAGTAAAAACAAAACCGGTCCAAGAGGAACGCCAGAAGTGACCGAAATTTTTGAAAGAGAATTCTTATATAAAACCTTTTGAGTACGTCTAGATAAATACGAATTTATCCAATTTAATAATGTGACAGGAAATCCAATAAGGTGGAGTTTTTTCAAAAGAAGATTATGATTAACACTGTCGAAAGCTTTGCTAAAGTCCGTATAAATAACATCAGTCTGCAGTCCCAAAGTTAAACCATTTATAAAACGCGTAGTAAACTCTAAGAGGTTTGTTGTACACGGTGTGCAGGAAGCAACTTTTATTCAACCTGAAATGTCGACGCAATCTGAGTATGCAGATGTTTGAAGAACCATCTACAGATGCAGAATTCAGTGTTTTTAAAATCCTATGAGTTCGTTTAAGGGGGTTAATCGATTTTTTATAGTAAGAAAATCGTTTTTATTTTATATCATAAATAGGTAGTAAAACAATTAAAGAATATGTACTCAATGTTTAAAAAAGGATATGACTTCAAATATTTACAATTTAATAAATGAAAAAATTCAATCTAGTAAAGAATCCGGTAAGAAAACATGTGTTTTTTTTAAATCCAAAATAGCAAATAATTATAAATTGTGAAGTAAACTAGTTATATAATGCTTGTCTTTATCACCTGTAATACTATTTTCTTCATTGTGTAATGACTTTAATATTTACATATTTAGAGATGATATTAAGAGAAAAGCAACAACTGCTTCCTGCAACTTTGGTAAATATGCTGCATTATTCATTGAATTAACTTTTATTCGATTCCAATGTTTTAAAAATTCCTTGTGAATGGGGATTCCCCTGCTTGTTCAGACCGGATATCGAGTCCATCTCTATTTAGGTACTCCAGACAATGAGTAAGGTATTACATTAGCTTTCAATGTATTGGAAAGTTCTGTAGCTTAAAAATTTTTTTAAATTTTTCAATGTACTCTTAAAGATTATCACCGTTTTGAGTAGAAAAGCCACAGTTAATTATCTTGTTCATAACTTTGAGAGCGTTAATGAACAGAACTTATCGTAAATTGCTAATGTTTTGATATATGTCAAGATCATTTAACTTATCTGCGTTTTTCAAAAGGGTACAGCAGGCATTGCTTTCAACTGTTTCGCAATGATAGTTTAATTGTGTTAAATTAAGTTTTATTGGCCAGATCAGTGCATTTTCTCTACTGAGGATTGGAACTAATCCATCTCAAAACAAGTGATTGACGAACCCCTGCATTACATGTAATTCCAGAATAATACACTTTTGGATAAAGCAAACATCATCACTTTTTTTTAGCAATGGTGGATTCATAGTGCTATGACACACTTAACCTCTTTTTTTATCCGAATCAAGAGAAGAAACTTTATTAAAGTTTGAAAGGTTGTTCTTTTTGATTCAGTTCTTTTAAATTTTGTAAGCTAGCAAAGCAATATGAGCATAGACATGCAGCATTAGATCATTGACAATTAAAATTAATTTGAAGTCAGCAGTAAATCTGCAGGGTCTTTCATTGATTTTTGTTAAATCGAACAAAGTAGAAATATTACTTTATGATTCTGTATGTTTGGGACAATACACAGCATTGGTAACCGTTTTACACTTGTCAACTCTGCTTCTTTGTTTGCATTGCCTTATTTATTTTATAGCTTTTAATTAAAATGTTCATCGTTTTCATCTTCAACTCGGTACGCTGAAGAATAATTTTCTGGAAGCATTGTTAAACTAATTTTAAAAAAGCCCTGTCCTTCGTCAGCCATTACATTCATCATAGTTTCCTCTGAAATTGCGAGCCTCCAAAACCGCTTATTATAACTCAGATGCATCAGCCCATACCATGGATTAAATTTCTTTTGATTTATTATAAGTTAATCATAAGTTTTGCAAACATTTTTCAGAGTGTTAACTTTTTAAGTTGCATGTAAGGCGTAATTTTGTGAAATCGAATTTCAACTTTTTCTACTTCGAATAAAATTAGCAACATTTCTCGTTTGTTTGACGCTTGTGCCAGAATTTCTCATAATATTATCTTAATACATTTTTTTTAAAAAATTATACTTTTTTGCTCTTTTGGATTTATAACAACAGACAATCGCTTACCGGATCTATTACTAAATGGAATTTTTTCATTTCTTAAATTGCAAATATTTGAAATTAAATCGTTTTTTACACTTTGAGGACATATTTTTTAATTGTTTTACTATGATATAAAAAAAAATCGATTTGTTTACTACAAAAAATCGATTCACCCCCTTAAACGAACTCATAGGATTTTAAAAACAATAAATTCTGCATCTATATACTGTTCTTCAAACATCTGCATACTCAGATTGCGTCGACATTTCAGGTTGAATAAAAGTGTCTTCCTGCACACCGTGTGTAGTGGACTTACCCTTCAGAAAACCATGTTGAAAGACAGAAATGGTGGAAGACACGGAGTGGGTTAATTGATCAGTTATGATTTTCTCAAATAACTTAGGGATTGCACTTAAAATATTAAAAAATATTAGAAAATATTAAAAATGTTTGCTAGGTTTGCACAGGTTTGTAGCACTTTTTTTTTACTTGTCGAAGATAACACATGACATTATTTGGGTCTATTACAGGAGTTTCA
This sequence comes from Dichetophora obliterata, assembly GCA_963920525.1. Lineage (NCBI taxonomy): Eukaryota > Metazoa > Arthropoda > Insecta > Diptera > Sciomyzidae > Dichetophora > Dichetophora obliterata. The sequence continues at coordinate 211,634,433 of OY986439.1, forward strand.
AAAGAGTTAACTGGCGGGAGAAAAGGATACACCGTGCTATTATTAAAAGGTATATCGGAGTAAATTGATTTAAAGAAGTTTGCAAACATGTTAGAAATCAAATTGTCACAAGATGATTCTTCCTGATTGAATTTGATAAGGGGTGGAAAACTGGAGGCTTTACATTTTGAGTTAACAAAATTATAGAAAAGTTTTGGATCATCTTTAAATTGAGATTTTATGTTAATTATATAAGCAGAATAGCATTGTTTATTTCATAGTTGATATCTATAACGACAAGAAGAATAGGAAGCAAAGTCTAAACTAGAACCAGATATTTTATATTTTTTAAATAAACGAATTTTTAAATTTTTAAGTGCCTTTAGATCATTTGTTAGCCAGGGTGGATTTAAAGGATTGGAGAAACACCTTTTTTTTTGGGACGGACAATAAGAAACACCCTTGCAGAGTATCATTGAAAAACTGTACAGAAGATTCGACGTCATAATATGAATATGATGTTCCGCTAGTATTAAAATTAAATACTGGCCAAATATTAAAATTCAGTTTTAATAAAAGAAAGTATTGAAATTTTATGGTCAGTTTGTATTAATATTGAATACTAATTTTGTATTACAAATTAGGAATAATAGTAAATATAGTATCAAATTGATTTCAAAGGATATAAAATATCGTTGTAATATTTTATATGTATTAACATTTAATACGAAATTATATTGAAATATAATACAGCATGTCTTAAAAAATAAATACAATATCACAATAGTATTGAATTAATTGCAAGGGTATAAAATATCGTTGTAATATTTGAACTGTATTAAAATGTAAAACAAAATATATTAAAAAAATGTTGTAATCAATAGAGGAGTATTAAATTTAAAACTTTTTTAATTAAAAATCTTTGTAATACATTGCTTGTAATAAAATTTATTCCCAGATTTCTAACCGTGTACAATATTTAAAAAAAAATTAGAGTAATGCAAATTTTTCTCTTTAACCCATTAAGCGCGACTCCCAAGCGCTTGGTACGATTTTTTTTTTTAAATGTCATGTGTTTTCTTATATTGATTACAGAAACTTCCACAACAAATTTCAACTTTGTATCTTTCACCGTAGTCGAGATATGAGTAGGGTATAAAAATACCCAACCGTCGTTAATGTGTTTTAAATGGGCACAAATTGCTTCTGCAATGACAGCACAGTTTTATATCAGGAATTTTTTATCAATGGCAGGTATAGTTTGTTAATTTGCTAAGAGAGCTTTTACATTTTTTTAACATATAAAATTTTTTACAAATGATAACACAAATTTTCTGATTTTTAAACTTAATAAATTTTGACTTTAAAAATGTAGTAGTTAACGTAAAAATTTCTTGATACACTCCAATTACAATTTAAAGCTCTATGTTTTCTTAAACAACAAACCAAAAATAAAACACTTAGCTGTTACCAATCCTGAGATATGATCAATTCTGCAGAGACATTTTCATGGGTAAAAAAATACCCAACCGCGGTTAATGGGTTAAACTAAGATTGGAAAGCTTTACTACTTTTCTTAATTTAAGAAAGTCATATTGACAACTATCTAATACAATTTTTGAATATAGAGAAGTAAAAAAAAATTACATAAAAAAGAATCCTAAAGAATTTATGATGTTTATTTTTTAAAAAGTTGATAAATTGAAGTAGTATTTACAAGAATATACATTATTTCACCAAAAAGCATATAGAAAATAGGTGATGTATGGTAAATTCTTCGAACATTTTGCCAAGAAAGCATAAGTCTAAGATAATAAAAATTTTCTATAAGACGTTATCTTAGCTATCTACAATCCATATCTACTTTAAAAAAAAAACTAAATTTTAGTTTTCTTTAAAATTGTAATGCTAGATTTGAGTCAATTGATAGAAAATGACCGTATTTAGCATATCTGTCAGACGAAATGAAACAACAGCAGCAACAACAACGTTACGGTGAACAACACCGGCCAGCCACTAGCGACTAGCCAATATATTGACCATCATCATGTGCGCTCAATTTTATTCCCTCATTGACCCTTTTTGATACTAATTTAGGGGTAAAAAAATGCATTAATAACTACTCCCTGCAGGTATTACTTATAGTCTATCAGAGCCTTATATTAAGAGCTATTAAAACAACAACAACATACAGCAAAAGTCACACATTAACCCCTAGTGGAATGGCTGCGTAAAGTTGCCGTTACGATGTTACAATACAATATGTTAATACGTAATAAATATTCAAATTACAACTATTTTTCTTTATTTTTTTTTATTTTTTTTGTATTTTTTTTTGGTAAGGTTTTTCTTGTTGGTGGCAAATAACGTATCCAGAAAGTCAGTCGACATAGTCGATAGAGGGTGTAGCAGGTCAAAAATATTGCTATATTGACCAGTATTTGTTGCTGTTTTTGTTCTTGTTGTTGGTGATAGTGGTGCTGGTGGTGGTGTCGACCAGACAGCCAGGTGAAAAGTGACTAATATATGTTTGACATTTGACGTTGTTCGTTTTTATGGACATGCACAGAAGTCAACACGGTGGCCGCCTGCCTATTCTTATACGTACTGGTGTGTCCTTGCAGTCGAAGGATGTAATGAAAATAAATGAATTTCGATTGGGAACTGTTTGAAGTTTATGCATGTATTTAAGCTATATTGTGATATAGTGTATATTATATATTATCGTCTGGTTTTTTTTTTGCGGTTTATGTTAATGAAATGACACCCAATAGAATAGTTTTTCGTTTTTGTATTGAACTTTTTTGTGCGCCTTAGACTAGCCTTCATTTTTTGTTGGTGTTGGCGTTTTTTGTTGTTGTTTAATTTTATATAGGGTTGGTTTTTTGCTAGTGACTTAATTTCGTTTCATTTTGTCTTTATTTTTGGGCTAAGCTCTGTTTTATTATTGGCTAATATAGTGCATTGTTGTTGTTGTCGTTGGCAGCAGGTTAATATATTGGTTTTCCTTTTTTTTGTGTTTTCATTTTTTTTTATTTTTTTTTTTTTGTGTTTTGTCGTTAATTTCATATTAATTTGCATTTTATTGCGCCCAGAAGAGGGCATTAATTTGGTCAAGTTAAGCAGTTATTTTTGACTTTAGTCATATACCTGAAAATATGGTGGTTGAGTTATATAATCATAGCCATTAGTGGTGAAATTTGTTGAATTTGGAAGTGGAAATAGCTATTATAAAGTCTTAATTAATAAATTCTAAAAGTTATTTGTTTACAAACAATATCAAGGTTTTTTTATTAAAAAAAAAACGGCGTATTAGAAATTTTTCCACCATTTTAAGGGTTATTAAAGCAACAACTTTGATCGAAATCTACATCTGTCGTTAAGATTATTAAACTTATTATATTTTCAATAACAACGTTTACATACACGAAGAGAAAAATCTAGCATTTCTTGCTCAAACCAAGCTAGAGGGCTATCGGTTCTCACTCATGTGTAATATTCTCAATTTGAGTATTATTTTCATTGTATTGAGAAAATGCAAAGTATTGATATCTACCGCTCGCGGACAAAGAGCTTTCTCTGCCGCCATGCATTGCAAATAACAGCATAGAAAGCTTTTTCGTATGTGTTTGCTTGCTAGTGTTTGAATGTGCTACTGATATAAAGGCAAAAAGCACATATATAATTCCGCTTTGATTAAGCAAAAGTTGTGACTATCAGCTTGTCAAAGTGAGTGCACTGCAGAAGCCACAGAATATTACTGAAAAAAATAACCGTGAATATCACGTTTTTCTCTTGAAATTTGGAACTCATAACAGGTGCTACATATTAAAACACTCAGATATAGGTCACACTTTGAGATATAGGTTTTATATTGCTGGATTCAAGAATATGTCAAATCGATTAAAATTTAATTGAATCAAAAATTAAAAACTTGTTATTAGAAAACCATTCTTATTGTTATGGTAATTGTTATGAATATTTCTTTTTGTAATAATTCTCTTTGAAGATTGCTGGAAACGAGAAAAAATTGCTTTATTTTAATAGCTGAAACAACACTTACATTAAAACATTAAAGAAAGTGTGAAATTATTAAAAACCTTATATCAAGTTATATCATAATTACCATCGTTTGATTGATTTGCTAGCTGAAAGCATCTGAAAGTATATTCTAAGGCTTGGTTTTCACTGTCATTTTAATGGCCACACAAAAGTTTATCACATGAAATATCACCTCAATAAAACTATAGAACATTTTCAGCATAGCTCCATTTAATAATTCATTTTTTTTTAATTTTCCAATATTGCCAAAATTAGAAAAAATTACAACATGCTGTTATTTTCAATTTGATTGACAACAACTAAAATGACATAGTGAAAACCAAGCATTACTTAAAACAAACACAGAATGATCAGTGCTAAGCTGAAAAAAAACGTGTAAATCATACATAAAAGCGGATAAGCAGTGAAATGCTTATCAATATTAGATCATTGAGATTGATAAATAACTTTTAATATGTTGAAATAATCAATTAATGTCAAATTACAAAATAAATATGAAAGAACAAATAAGTAAATAGTAAATAAATAAAACAAATTCTTTTCTTGACTAGTAAATAATTTCCTTATGCTAGGCCAACTGCACTTACCCAGTGAACCAAAATAACCGTTTTCGAATTCATTTATGAATCTTTTCGGGTAGAAACGTTTATTTTCGGCACTCATAAATGAACTCTTTATATATCATTGATCGGACTAAAATGCCTCTCAAAAATGAACCTTATTTTGTTCGGAAATGAGTCAAAAAAGAACCATAAATCGCTCCTTTTTTTCTTCAGAAATGAGCTAAAAAAAGAACCATAGAAAAGTTCTTTTTTGGCACTCGGAAATGAAGCTTTTTTGAATCAGACGCCGAACGAAAATAGCTCTCAGAAACGAACATGTTTTTCTTCGGAAATGAGTTAAAAAATTAACCATAGAAAAGTTATTTTTTGGCACTCGGAAATGAAGCCTTTTTGTATCAATCGCCTGGCTGAATTTTTAGCTTCTAAAATGATTGTTTTTCGACTCGAAATAAGTTTTTTATGAATTTTGCAGAAGAAGTACAGTTTTTATTTATGGGAAAAGTTTTCACGAATTTAATCTTCTATAGCAAGCACTTTTAAGCGAAAAAAAATCACAAATTAAAAAAAAAATATTCTATCCAAAAAAGTTCGCAAAACTCTCACCTTACGCAAAACTTTCGCATATGGTTCAGTGGGATATTATCGATATGCAATAATAAGACAAGTTATAATAGAAAAAGATTAATTTCTGAGTGCCGAAAAAGTGCTTTTCTATGGTTCGTTTTTTAACTCGTTTTCGAACAAAAAAGGTTCGTTTTTGAGAGGCATTTTAGTCCGATGAATGATATAAAAAGAGTTCAAATGAATTCGAAAACGGTTGTTTTGGTTCAATTGAAAAAAGTGTTCAATTGATGGTTCTTTCTATAACTCATTTCTGAAGAAAAAAAGTTCGCTTTTGGGAGGCATTAAAGTTCGACGAATGAGTCAAAAAGAATTCATTTATGAGTTCCGAAAATGAACTTTTCTACCCGAAAAGGTTCTCAAATGAATTAAAAAGATAGTTTTGGTTCACTGGAATAATTTCAAGATGAAAGTCATTTTAAACCAATTATTTTTCAATCAGAAATAAAAATTCTTTTTTTACAACAACGACTTTTTTCGACCTTTAGGTTCAATTTTAATTGGCTTCCAGTTAAAATTAACCCAGTGAACGAAATTTATTCTTTTTGAATGCATTTATGAACTTTTTCGGTTAGATTTTCGGCACTCATAAATGAACCCTTTTAGACTCATTCGTCAGACTAAAATGCCTCTCAAAAGCGAACCTTTTTTCTTCAGGAGTGAGTTAAAAAAAGGATCATCAAGTGTACATTTTTTGTTTGGAAACGGTTGAAAATTAACTATTGACTCATTCACCGGACTGAGTTGCCTCTCAAAAACGAACTTTTTTTTGTTCGAAAAAGAGTTAAAAAACGAACTATAGAAATAACTTTTTAATAAATAAAATTTTATAATATAATAAATTTTCACGAATTTAATTTTCTCTAGCAAGAACATTGATCATAAAAAAAAACAAAAATTCTTCTTCAACAAAAAGCTTCTCATATTTTGCAAATGCTTTCATTTTAAACAAATGATTTACCTGGATCAATAAAATTAACAATTTTTTTTTAAAAACATTTACTAAAATATTTTATATATTCTCGATACAAGAAAAATTATACTTGAACAGAAGATTTCTCTCTCTGTGAAGAAATTTTAAATTTTACGATTTTAAATATTTTTAATGAATTTGAAAAAAAATGCCGAATTAACAAACCAAAATTTATGTATGTTGTCAAATGTCTAAACATATTCGCTACAGTTCCAGATAATTCACTTTCGCGCTCACTTGTAGAAAGTGCGAAAGTGAGTTGTGCACAAATGCACCTCAGCATTAAAATGTTTGATTTAAGTAAATAGAAATATATTGAACATATTTCGGAATCAATTAAAATAATTAAAATAATACAAGAAAATTATAATATATTGAACATATTTCGGAATCAATTAAAATAATTAAAATAATACAAGAAAATTATTGCTCTCCGTGTAAAAAAAAAATATCTTCAATGCTAAAATATTCCGATGTCGTCCTACAAACACCAATATCTATAAGATGCTAAAAATAACCCATCTTGAAAAATAGCTGTATTCCGCTACCCAACCAAAACCAAACGTTGACATAAGCATTCAACAATCTTCAACCGCATTCTTTCCATTTCAACCAAATTGGTATAGACTTTAGTCACCAGTTTGCCTAAAAAGGTTGTTAACACCTACAAAAAGTCTTTTTTCTACACAAAAAAAAATCACCCCCACATAAATTGGAAGAACAAATAAATGTGGACTTTTTATACAACATAAAAAAGCCAAAATCAAACATTTTTAAGCGTTTGACCACCCAATCAGTTAAGGCGAAGAAGTGGTAAAACAAAAACAATGCCCCATTCAAAAGTAACACAGCAAAACACATGCAAAAGCAACGCATTTCATATGCGAGAAAAAGTGTAAATGCGTTCTGGTGTTGGGCTACCACCCACACACAAAGACACATTAAAGTCGAACTGACTTCTAAGATAACCAAAAATACTCTACCCCTTTTCTATTTTGTTATTTTAACCCTTCTGAAAAAATTGCTAGTGCTATAGTGGTCAAGAAAATAACAGCAACAACACAGCAAAACAAATGATAGCTATACAAAAGTTTAACTTGTTGGTCAATTGCATGCATTTAACCCTAAAATTAAGGGTATTTAGCAGCGGACAGCTAGTTAGATGGTTTAGTTTTTGTATTCAGGATTGAGCTTAAAGAAGCGATCTAAAAATATATAAATAAAAAAATATAAAAATATAAAAATAAAAAATATCAAAATATAAAAATATAAAAATATAAAAATATCAAAATATCAAAATATAAAAATATAAAAATATAAAAATATAAAAATATAAAAATATAAAAATATAAAAATATAAAAATATAAAAATATAAAAATATAAAAATATAAAAATATAAAAATATAAAAATATAAAAATATAAAAATATAAAAATATAAAAATATAAAAATATAAAAATATAAAAATATAAAAATATAAAAATATAAAAATATAAAAATATAAAAATATAAAAATATAAAAATATAAAAATATAAAAATATAAAAATATAAAAATTTAAAAATATAAAAATATAAAAATATAAAAATATAAAAATATAAAAATATAAAAATATAAAAATATAAAAATATAAAAATATAAAAATATAAAAATATAAAAATATAAAAATATAAAAATATAAAAATATAAAAATATAAAAATATAAAAATATAAAAATATAAAAATATAAAAATATAAAAATATAAAAATATAAAAATATAAAAATATAAAAATATAAAAATATAAAAATATAAAAATATAAAAATATAAAAATATAAAAATATAAAAATATAAAAATATAAAAATATAAAAATATAAAAATATAAAAATA
>OY986439.1:212372499-212607499 GCA_963920525.1 Dichetophora obliterata
TAAATAGTAAGTGTAAAAGAAGTGTTAAAAATGTGTTTTCACGTTTTCCATCCCTGATATATACAAAAACAAAAAAACAAAACAAATAATATTCTAAAACGTTCTATATGAATTAAAAATATTCATATCTGAAGTCAAATATTTTTGAAAACTTATATGTATTTTATTTTATTTATTTTTTATATCTGAAGTCAATAATGTATATTATTTTATATTAGAAATAAGTGCCTACATTTTTTAAGAATCATTTTGTGTTGAAGTTAACTGTTTATCTCATTACAAAGCACAAATATCTTTGAAAACTAATATTTATTTTATTTTGTTTATTTTTTATTCTGAAGTCACTTTTATTATTTGATATTAGAAATAAGTACCTCATTTTTTTAAAAATCATATTGTGTTAAAATGAATTGCTTATCACCTCACAAACCACAAATATTTTTGAAAACAATATTTTTATTTTATTTCATTTATTTTTTATTATTTTATTTTTATAAGCATAATTTCGTTTTAGAAATTATTAAATGGAAACAAACAAATTGAATTCACGATCTCATATATAAGACTAAAACATGTAATATGTATTACAATTAACTTTATGTGAAACAATTTGTATGTTATTTATTTGTTATAGTTTTGAAACAACGACAATAAATGCAAAATTTTTAACTATGGACGTGTTTATTTATTTCTGCTTATTTAACCCATTAAAGACTGCTCATAGATTCCGCTGTACGATTTTTTTTCAAAATTTATCAGGAAGCTTATATAGGCCATAGAAGTTACTTTGCAAAATTTCAGATTTGTAACTGTCACCGTATTTGAGATCTGCATTGGGTATTTAAATACCCAATCGGCTAATCCGGGTTCTTGGTGTTAGTAAAAATTTGCATATATGGCAACATTCTTTTGTCATAATGAACACCTGATAAATAGAGGATACTAGAGGCAAACTGAACAGGAATTTTTCCCTCGATCATTCCATTTTCTAATTTTCTACATATCCTTATATTTGGATTTTGTCAATTTGGAAAATCACACATCTTCGATCTCGAAAAGGAACATTTAATTTCACATCGTAAAGACAATAAATTGTTTTGTTTTTCCATGTTTAAAAAAAAAACATTATTTTGATATCTCCTACCACTTTCGAGATATGGCATTTTTCGTAAACAGTGTTTTATGGGTATTTAAATACCCATTACTCATTAATGGGTTAGATGCAAAAATTTCTGGTATTTCTAAATTTTTCAAAATTTCTTATATATATGGGATTTTTCGTGGTATTTTTTTAATACGTATGGGATTTTTGGTGGTATTTTTAAAACGCGTGGTATTTTTGTGGTAATTTTTAATGATCGTGGGATTTTTTTGGGTATTTTTTAATAGCTGTGGGATTTTTTTTTGTTTACCTTTACCATAGGAGTTTTGGTGGTATTTAATTTATGTTACTTTGGGAAAAAGGTAATTTTCATGGGAATTGTTCCGAATTTTGGCTGGCAACCTTGCGCTCAGGGGATGCCCCCTATAAATGTGTAAGCATTGTGTTGATTCGGAAGATGGGTGATAATTAGTTGGCGTGTGGATAGGCGGAGTAGTGTCGGTGAAGATTTGTTTTAAATTTGCACAGTTCAAAACTGCCGAAAAACACATTCACAGAAGGACTATTCCACAACTTAACCGTGCGACTAAAGAACGAATTATCACGGTAATGCGAGCTTCTATTGAGCAGCGATACAATGGTAAAGGGGTGGGCTTGGACAGCTGCCCGAGTAGACTTGGGAAATACACGAGCTGGTGGCGTCAGGCCATGTTTCTTCCTTGAACCATGTTTCCTATGGTAATGCCTATACAAAAGGCTTAGGCAACCAACATTACGTCGATGCCCAAGAGAGTTGAGCGCGGATGAAATACTTTCATCCCCTATCAAATATATCGTGACGTTGAATTCGATACAGAAGCTCCAAATAAGATCTTGAAGCCCTTGCCCAAATGTGGGAATTATACTCCATTTTCGGCCTAATATATGAGGTGATCATGTGAAGATCAGCTGAAGTGAAATATTTTTTGCACCGTTTTAGAAAACCTAGGCAGTTGCCTGCTTCTTTCGACACATCGAAAATAATATCATTCCAACGAAGATCAGATTGGATCAATATGCCCAGTACGTCAAGAGCGGCTGATTCCACAAGATCCACACCATTCATAATGAGCTAAGGGGCAGCCCACACGCTTGTGGGTTAACAGACAGTACTGGGTCTTGCTTGCATTAAAACCTACTCTATTAGCAAGACCCCACTCGGAGATTTTTTGCAGATCATTTAGGAGTGTGTCATTCATATTTTGCCTTCTTATCTCAATCTCCATAGAAGTTTTTTGAATAAATATGAATAAAAAATGCTGCTGTCGTCTGCAAACGAATGCATTTGGTTATGCGTCAACGACAGAAGGTCGTTGATAAAAACCAGAAACAAGGTGGGCGATAGGACTGAACCCTGTGGTACTCCTGCGTTGATGGCGTGCTTCTCGGACGAAATACCGTCAACTACGACACGAATCGTTCTGTCCTTGAGGAAACACCTGATCCATCGAGCACAGTTACCACCAAAACCAAATGCAACAAGTTTTGACACAAGAGCTTTATGCCACACTTGGTCGAACGCTTTTGAAATATCAAGAGAAACAACCCTGCTCTCATCGAAAAAGTGAACACATTGATTTTATTTGAGAAATGGATTACACTGTGTGGCAAGAAAAATCTGTATGTAATAATTTCAATGTTTTTCACATCATTTAAATATGAGGAATCTTGTGGTATTATCCGTTTTGCCACTTTACCGACGACTTTAGAGCAAATTTTTTTTTTTAATTAGTCCAGATATGCACTCATTTGCATGTTGAGAACTCTTGAACCGTTAAGATTTTTATTTTAGTTTCTTCAGCAAAGTTCTTTCTATTACTCTTGCCAACCACTTTGTTGAACAAATATATAACAAAAAATCACCTGAAATTGTCTTTAAACCTTTAATAAGCGACATATGTCTTGCCCGTTATCAACGCTTCAAAGCAAAAAATGTTACTCATACGCAATGTTGTTCGAATTTTGTTCGTTTGACTTTTTGTAAGAAACACTCAATAAGACCCACTGGAAGCGATTTTTTCATATTCATTTATTCAGCAATGTTGTTGGCCAGAATTATAGAAAGAACTTTGCCGAAGAAACCAAAATGAAATCCTAATCAAGAGTTATCAACATGAAAATGAGTGCATATAGTGAATAATTTTTGATATATCTTAAAAAAGAAAATTTTGTTCTAAAATGTTCGGTAAAGTGGTAAAACGAATGTCACCACGAGATTCCTTTTACCAAAATTAAGTGAAAAACTTTTAAATTATCAAATACAGAGAAAAAAGATACCAAAAAGCGCACAGTGTTATTTATGTGTTGCAAAATTATGTTTAAACTAATAAGTAGTGGTTTAAAAGTTTTTTCTAATTTTAAAAACTACAAAAACTAAAAAAAAATCTCAATGAATTTTTCCAGTGATACTAGGTTAAAATATCAAAATCAATCTTTTTAAAAATTTACTAACTATGTCGCAAAAAATCGTGAATGTTATTTCTTGGCGGTTCATCCCCATCCCCTTGACGAATGCATTCTTTAGGTGGGGCGATTTGACCACTTTAGAGACCTTACCAAAAAAGTAATAGAAATTTTCGATATAATTTATTTAAAAAAATATAAAATCAAAACTAATAAATGTAACTTTACAAATTAAAAATATTTTTTTTTTTTAAATATTGGTTATTTTGGGGATCCATTTAAAAAAAAGTAGCGCTTGGTTCCGCCTTTAATTCTATGCACCACAGGCATGGAGAAATTTGCCACTGATCGGACGAGTGTGTGCTTTAGAGACTCGATATTGGAGTGTCGAGAAGAGCAAGCCATGGTCTTTAGAACGGACCACATTTTATAGTTTTTTGAAAGCAGTTGTTTGTCAAAAAAAAAAAAAAAAAAAAATTCGAAATATTATTTCAGCGTTACATGGAGAGAGCTTGTCTTGTCAAAGGAATATTTACATATAAGCTATTAGATTCATAAACTGTTTGAGAAAAGCTGTTTTGCCAAATGGAATTTTAAAAAAAGTTGAAAGATGCTGATTTGCCGATGCCATTTCTTGAGCTAAATATTGCAGAAATAACACGATTATGCCATACAAAACGTACTAAAATATTAATTATGTTTATGATTAAATTTAAAATAAATTTGACAAATAGTCATTAAAATGTGATGCTTAACAGAACTGACTCTGAATATAATTTATGATATTTCGCCCAAAAATACTTCATTTTTATTCATATAAAAATGTGCAACTTAATTGAATTACAGGTAAATGATATTATAAGAGCTTAATTGAGCTTTCGTTGCTACCTGGCTGCCTTGGTGCCTTGGTGGCACAGAATGCGTGCCACCAAAAAGATCCATTTTCAGAATTTGTTACATTTTCGATACGTAGTCCCCGATGTAATACTGTCAAATGCAAAAAAAAAAGAGCATAAAAATAAACAAAGTGCGCATAAAGGAAATAAATTTATTTTTTCTGACATTGAGTTTCTATCTACATACACACATATGTACGAACATAGCAACCAAATTAAAGCTATGTCTCACACAAGCATAATGGCAAGCATAGAGTTAAAAGTATGACATGGACAGACATTGAAAACGACAGGCAACGCCCTCTCATGGGGCAAAGCATAAGCATCGCGTGCAGCAGAGTTTAGTTGGTGGAAAGAGCCAAATGCTGCTTTATGCCAATAACAATGATAACAACAAAAACAACTCGACTTAAGTCGCTTACTTATATATTTTATGTATATTATATTTTAGCTTGAATACTTTTTGGCGCTTATGTTTTTTCTACGAAGAAAAAAAAATGGCGAATTTAAAATGTTGTTTGTTTTTTAAGCTTGTGTCAAAGTTGTCTGTTTGAAGTGTGGTTGAGTAAAAAAATAGAAGGAAAATAGAGTTAACAGGAAAAAAAAGTAACCTTAAAGACAAAATATTGATAAACATATATAAAAAAATAAAAAAAAAAATAAATTATAAACAAGTTATACAGTGAAGTTGTAAAAAATGGCGTTAATGCAATAAAAAACTGGCACTAAATGCCAACGAAAACTGACTTCAAGTTTTGAAATTAGCTAGCATTTTGAAGTCGTGACTTGAAATCAATTGATAAAACTGTCTGCTGCAGTCTTCTGCTGCCATTCACTTTGATTGAAGTCGTGCTCTTTGAAGTCATTGATTTCATTAAATTGCTAACAATTTAAATGCAATGAAATCATTAGGAGTCTCAGTGCAAATCATGTTGTAAATGTCGTCTATATGTTCAGTGCATACTTCAGCTACTCAGAGAACAAATGATCTCAACAAAATAACTATTTTTTGCATTACATTTTTAGTTTTTCGAAGTTGCACATTTTCCACTTAAATCGTTTTGTTTTTGTTGCATATTAGCTTTTGAATTTGTTTATGCTAAAGATTAAGTGAAGAAATAATATATCGTGACTTTAATAAACTACTTCGTTCATGATTTTATTTATTTTGAAAGATTTCAATCATTTGATTTTAAGGACTTAAAATTGAGTTCAAATTGCAACCGTTTCAAAAGAATTAAGGAATGTAATCGTCATGACTACAAAAATTTTATATATATAATTACTCAAAAATGTTTTTAGGACTTCTTGTTTTAAAGTCAATGCCATCAAAAATTATATCAAGATTGCAATACAAAATGTTTGCAATCTTTTCCAACTTTGTTATACAACAATAAGCAGCACCAAATTTTACTTGTGTAGAATAATAATCCAAAAATAATAATTAGAAGCAATTTTCTTTTAAAGTTATGGATATGGTTGAAATTTATTTGTATAATTTTAAGGTGCTCTTATAAAAGGCAGAACGAAAATAGATACATAATGTGTAATGATGCTCTGGCTAGGGTTGAAGCACGCCGGATGCAGTAGTCGTTCATACACAGAAAATTTATATTTGGAGACTTTAAGTTGGTTAGATTTCATTCTTTATCTTTATTTATTTTGTAACGTGACGTTACAAATATTATATACTTTTTATACACTAAATAAACTATAATATTAAATAATTTCGGTGTACATATATGTTCATATTATATCACTCAAATATTCCTACTTATTATTATAAATATAAAGACGTTACAAATATTATATTTTTATACACTACGTAAACTATAATATTAAATATTTTCGATATATATATTCATATTGTACTACTTAAATATTTCTACTTATTATTATTAAAGCAGCAATAACACACAACCGCACTACGATACCAGACCATAGAAACAAACACACGCTACATACCTACTCAATAAAACTAATTGACAACACACAACCGCACTACTGCATAAGCCACTAATTAATACGCACACCACCTATCTATGCATAGCCAGGCAGGCCAAAGACAAAACTGAACGTATAATTCCCAACTGGTTTTCTGTCCATATCGAATAAAAGGGCGACACAAAACCAACCAAAGCAGTCTTGCTTTAGGTAAGCTATACTTAATGACTCAATGGCGAGCCAGCTTGCTGGTTCTTCCCTTTGAGTCTCTGCTTGAGATGTCGCACTTGCGGTGAGAACCAGTCCGTGGTTCGTCCAACGCAGTCGGCATACTCTATATTTTTGGTCGCAGTGACTCAATAGCGAGCTAGCTTGCTGGTTCTTCCCTTTGAGTCTCTGCTTGAGATGTCGCACTTGCGGTGAGAACCAATCTTTGGTTCGTCCAACGCAGTCGGCATACTCTAATTGGAATTTGCTTGGTTTGGTTGCAGGGACTCGATGGCGAGCCAGCTTGCTGGTTCTTCCCTTTGAGTCTCCGTTTGATGACGTCGCACTTGCATTGAGAACCTGTCTTTGGTTCGTCCAACGCAGTCCGGCATATATTAACTTTCTAAAAATATTAATAATGAGTCTTGCTTTAGAGGCCCTGGCAGGATTCACAGATTTACCGATCTACCGATTACCGATCTTCGCTTTAGGGGTCCTGGCAGGATTCACCAATTCACTGATTTACCGATCTACCGATTACCGAATACCGATCTACCGATCTACCGATCTACCGAATACCGATCTACCGAATACTGATAACCGATTCACCGAATACCAATCTTCCGATTTACCGATCTACCGAATACCGATCTACCGAATACCGATCTACCGAATACTGATTACCGATTCACCGATTTACCGATCCACCGATTACCGATCTACCGAATTACTGATTACCGATTCACCGATTCACCGATTCACCGATTTACCGATTAACCGAATACCGATTTTGCCGCCAGCTGGACCTACAACTTCCGACCATTCGACCGCTTCCATTCACTGTTACCCAAACTGCTGACGTTACGCTGCATTAAGTATTTTTAAGGAGAATATATCAATAAAATACAAAATTATAATATTAAACCAACACCAACTGCGTTCTCATTTGCTGAAAGTTTGTGGATCTTTCACTCGATCCTGGCACGGCTGAGCTGACCTCAGCCATAAGATAAAACCACTGTTACAATTTCCATCTTTATTTATTCACATTTCAATTTCTTGTCTTAATCCTTACATATAAATTTTACGGCGTTGCGAATAGCTTTGCATGCGTTCAACGATGTTATATGATATTCTTCCTTGTAACATATGTCCTAGCCACGTTGTGTTGTACTCTGCGTCTCAATTACTTTACTTAATTACTTTATTGGATTACTTCAGCTTTTATCTTTATTTATTTCTTTACTTTTACTTTATGCCTTAGTGACAGGTATTCGTAGTAGTAAACTTAAAGCCTGCTCAAGAAGCTAAACTAAGTTTGACACTGAATAACTGGTTGGCAGGAGTCAAAGACATTCTCCAGCTCCTTTCCTTGCAATTTCTAAGGCTAGTCCAGGCGATGAGCTAATAATCAACAAGGAATTCAACTCAAACCAACAATCAGAAATAAATGAATCATGGGCCCATTTATTCCAATTATTAAGTCTTCGTCCAGACAAGCTTCTATCTACACTGAGCTGTTCACTTACCCGTCACGATCGACTGCTGCACGGCAGAGAGCTCAAATCTGGTCGTGCGTGGTCTTTTATAAGCGCATGCTTGTTCTTCTTTGTAGCTGATGCAGCTGTGTTGCATGGCAGTTATTGTCGGGTTGCTTTGTGCTTGAAATTTTTTATGTTGTTATAGTTGTTTCACTTCTTCTTCTTACTTGTGCTATGATGCAGCTGTGCCGCATTGCATATATTGCCTGATTGCTTTGTGCTTGTACTTTGTCGCTTTGGAGCCGTTACTTATAGCTGTCTCTTTCCTTCTTGTTAATTTTACTATGTCGCCGCGTTTCTGGTATTGTTTGGTCGTTCTATTCTTCTTTCCATATGATTTCCAGGGCTGCCACGCTATTGCCATTCGCCACTGATGTTTTAACATAAGATGACATTTGATGTCTTAACATAACTTAAATTCAACTGAACTTTATCTTTAATCTTAAATGCAAGCAAACTAATAGAAACTTCACTATTTAATAAACTTACTGCATTATTCTGTATCACGAAGATGCACACAAACGATGAGAAAGACACGAGAAGCAATACTTTCTTCCATACAAAATTGTATTGCTTCTCGTGTCTTTCTCATCGTTGGTGTGCTTCTTCGTGATACAGAATAATGCAGTTAGTTTTGTGTTGTCTAATCTTATTACATACCAGTGTATCTCTCTTAAGAAATAACTTAAATGATAAAAAGACTAATAAATACATTTAATTCAAAAATATAATTCAAAATCATACTATACAAAACTGGAATTTACAAATATGCGGCATAAGAACTTGTGCCGTCACAAATGTTTTACTTATTATTTTGTAGTTAGTGCTTTTTGACACTAATCTCCATTCCCAGCCACCTAACTGACATATATATGGACCACTTTCTATGTTTGCAAAATAAATGTTGCATAAGAACCCATTATCAGATATTCGGTAACCATTGTCAACCATATTACTGACAACTTGTTTGAAGTGAGTTTGGAGCTAGTTGAAAGATGAGAGCATACAAATTTTATATACATACGTATATATGCGTGTAATATGCATGCTATGTGTGTGACACTTAATGCTTTATTCAACTGGGAAACAAGCAGATGTTCTCACAGGACATACAAGATGGCAGATGAAAGTAAAATCACAAAATACTTAGTCATTAGCAAATGAAGCTAAATGTTGGAATAATAAAGAAAAAGCAAAATTTATTAAAGTCTCACACGCATTATTTGGCTCAATGCAGCTTGAATGCAGAGCTTTCAGTTGAAAAAGTCTAACTAACTGCATTATTCTGTATCACGAAGAAGCACACCAACGATGAGAAAAACACGAGAAGCAATACTTTCTTCCATACAAAATTGTATTGCTTCTCGTGTCTTTCTCATCGTTGGTGTGCTTGTTCGTGATACAGAATAATGCACTAAGTATATATACCTACTATACTTATGTATAAAAAATTTTTTAAAATTTTAAAATTGGCCATTTCAGCCTTTTATTGATTAATTGTGTTGTGCGTGGTATTAAATATTTGAACACAACTGATCGATCATAGGACAAGTAGCTATTTATTTTCATTTGTTATCGAAAGACTGTCTCTGGAAAAAATCGACAAATTACTAATTTGCTAGACGTTTTTATCGTTAGTTAACGATTTTGTGAGATTTGTTGTTTTCAAAAAATTCGATATGTGATGAAAAATACCAAAATCGAAAAAATTTTGTGAATTGAACCATATGACAATCAGCTGTTTATTTTTATTTGTTTACTGTTCATATTTTATATATGAAATGTGAAAGATGATAAAAGTGATTGCTAAAAGTATAAGGACATAAATTATTTAGGAATAAATTTTTCTAGTAATGTTAGCAATAAAGCACTATTTATTACAAATATTAAGGATTAAGGGTGTCAATTAGAGCGAATCGAAAAAATAAATTTCGCCGCAGACCAGCTAATCGTAAGCATTATTGAAAGAAAGTTTCAAAAAAAAAAATTGAGCGAACGTAGGGGTTGCACATCGACATATTTCTTTATAACTTCGGTATTTACCGTCCGATCTAAAAGAATGATATGTCCATGTTGTTGTCTCAGAGAGACCCATTTTTTGTTTTCAGGATTTTTTGACCTCAGTTGACCCCTCACAGTACTGACCCACAGGAACTCAGTTTCTACCATCTTAAGGTACCATTTTAATTTCAGAAATGGAAAGCCCGTTAAAATCAATAAAATTTTATTAAAGAAATTTTTCGTTATTTCTACTAGAAATATTTTTAAAATTTTTTTGATTTTGTTTTGCAAAACATAGGGAAAATGTTTAACATTTTTGTCATATCGTATTATTTTTATAAAATATGCACCGAAAACGTTCTTATCGGAATCTACCATCCTAATAAGTATACTATTCTAAAGTATTACAATTAAAGCCCTCATAATGATTTTTATGAAGAAAATGTCATCAAGCTCATTAATTTTATTAACGACAATCATTTTATATTTTCTCAATGCTAGAAAAAAAAATACTTTAATTCAGAATTGTATGAATTAGTGGGAATATATAGACTTTTTACTTGGTTCGCGCATAGAATGCTTGATTTTTTTCTCTCTGTGAACTAGTGACAAATTTAGTTTTTTCTGTCTTGTAATTTCTCAATATTTTTTGAGATTGCTGTCTTTTCGGAGACATGAAAGGTCAATCAGTTCAGTGACAATATCCAAAACCATCTATTTATGTATAACTTTGTTTGGAAAGCTCAAGTTTATTTGCTCAAGCCAAGTTTCAATCAGATATTCACACTGACATCTGCTCCATGCCATATTGCATGCTTCTCTAACTTTTCTTTCCCCATACTACTTTATTTCCCAGTTGAGCTGACAGCTGATTATGCGCTGTCTTTTATTTAAGTCAAGGTCTAATTAATTTGTTAAGTAAGTTTGCAGCCATTTCTCGGAAAGGAAACTTGTTGCCAGAAATCGAAAATGTCTTGTTTGTATACAAGTGTAGCTAGTTGTTTTGGCAGGCGAATGAATGCCTTAGGAGAGATGAATAATTTTTGATATGTTTTTCAAGCCATCAAATTAAGACGAAACAATATCCTTTGCAGCTTAAGCTTGAAATTGATTAAACTTCAGAAGAGCGACTTAATTGCAAGACAAACTATATTAATTAAATTTGAAAAGCTTCGTGTGGCGATAAGCTTAATGTTGATAAAGGGTACATTTAGGTAATGTGACAGCAGCTGGATCGATAATATCCAACAATATGTCTGTTGCTTATTTGACTGTTTTCCGTACAACTTAATATTTGATAGCTGGTTAAAAAAATGACCACCCACCTATTTTTAGCATTTATAAAATGTACAAATTCTTTTGAAAACTGCTGCCATTCCGATAGGACACTTCGATAGCTTATGCTGCCACTGGCTACAAAACGTGATTAGTTGTTGCAACAGTGATTCATGTTTGTCATCTACACACATTCACACGTTGACCAGCAAAGTGACATATTTGAAAAATAGCATTTCCAGCAGTGAGTTCGAATACAATGGAAACATGATAACAGTGGCAATGCGCTGTATCAATTTCTTATGCTTCCCATGCTGCATCCACATTTGGCGGTTTAGTGGTTAGATTCATATGAGCGCTTAGTTATTTTTTATCTTTTTTGTTGCTTGAAGCTAAAGAAGGTTATGCAACGATGTTGTCAGGTTACGAGAATAAAATTATAAAATTTGGCGGATGAAATTTATGATTACCTTTTTGCGCTTTTTGACATGTTTAATATGCCAGCATACAAAAATAACATTATTAAAAATATTTCAAATTTACAAAGGAAACTTTTAGAATAAAAAAGAATTTTTTAATATGTATTTGGCTTTGAAGTAAAATAAAAGAACATTATTTGAATGCTAAAATTTGTTTTCATTTCTAGGAAAAAAGCTTCAAGCTTTACAAAAATAGAATAAAATTTCCCTTTATGTATAAAGGCAAAATCAATTTTTTAAGTGACACAAATTGACAAGAATATTGTCTTAATAGGCGCAAACATTGCATTACACAGCTCTTCAGTAGTTCATTTAAAGTTTTTCTTGGCTTAATAGTTGTATTTGAAAATATGCTTGAATAAAAATTATTCTTGGTGGTTTTGGGGACATGTAAATGTTTCCAAATTTCTGTATGGATTTCCACTATTATGACAAAGGAAAGTTATAGCAAGCAAAAATAGAGTAATGGAAAAAGTAAAAATAGCCATATTTAGCTCTGCATTATAAAAATATAGATTTTTTATTGCAGTCTTTGCATTTTTTTTATATTTTTTTTTAATAGTATAAATATGTTTTAAGTTTAATATTTCAAAGAATTCATCCAAATTAACAAAAAATAATTTTTTTAGAAGCCACCAGTCAATATAATCGGCCGAATAGCGGCCGAACACTGATCAAACAAGGGTGAACAGCGGTAAAACATGGTCAAAAAAAAAATAGTGAAAAAGAGTTAGTTTGCAAAGAAGCCTACCGAACAGCGGTCAAACGTGGTTCGAACATTGGCTATTGTTTAACTTTATTCTATCATTATTATTACCTTCGAGTTAGCACCAAGCAAAAACATGTACGCACAGCACTCGATATCCAAACGCATGCGCAATAATGAAAGCAGTCATATTCGCTGTTTATTTTATTTGCTGAAGCACTTATACTGCAACATATGCATGCTAAAATAAAAAAAAAAAATGAAAAATTCTTAACTGACGCTGATAGTCACGTTTGTTGCGTTTGCTCTTGAAGCATTGTAAATTTAGACAGGATAGAAAATATAGCTGACTATTTTGTACAAACCTTCATTAAATGTAATTTCACTGCATACATTAACTTAATTTTTTACTTTCTCTGTTCTTACTTTTACCTATTTTTTACATTAAGGGCTTTCCATAGTGACTGGTGGGACAGTTTACTCCTGAATACCTAATGCTTAGACCTGTAAATTTGTATTTTGATGTAATATAATGATCAAATAGATATTTAATAATAGATTATGAACCGACTTATAAAACTTTTACCGAAAACAATAACTCATATAAATATTTTGGTGATATTTCATTGGTTAAAAGAGTGTGACTGGTGGGACAGAAATGCTCTATGTATTTAACCTAGACCCCTGCCTCAATGACTTAATTCTACGGTGCTCCAAAGCTTGGGACAAATATGAAGCGTCGGCCAACGCCCCTTCGGAATTCAAAAGATCCACCAGAAAGGTTCCCTAATTCCACAGCACAGACTAACCTTTAACCATCATTTGACTGTACATGACCGTGACACATTCGGCCACTAAAATTGTACTTGACGTGGTTATAACCATAGGTCATTATCGGTATACATACCGATAATTTAACCCATTTTTTGGCACGCAACTTCGCTCACACGATCAAAGAAGGTAGTCTTTGTCATGAAAACTAGGAAGCGATACCAACATAAAACCTATGGCACTGCTGCTATTTCATAAGGTTTCCCGATTATTTGTGGACACAACTCAGACTGTTTAGGTTTCCCCGTCGCCTGTTCTCAAATTCCAAAGGTAACAGTATATTGATCCGGTAGTTGCTTAACTTCCTAACATTTACTGTTTGAAATAACGAGAGTTTAATCTACCATCATTCTCTTAGTAATTTAAGGGAGTTACCAACCCGAGTTCAACCTAAGTGTAACTCAAACCGATCTTCCTGGTCTAACCACAGCCATGGTTAGCGTATGAACCCCGAAGAACCAGCTCTCGACAGTCAGTACCCGGGCTCAAGGTTCCACCAGATAAGGCACTTCAACATGCCGTCTACAGACCAAAAGTTCTCAGAACAATTATATTTGATTGTGACACCTTCAGTCACTAGAATTGTACATGACTAGGTTAATAAAACCACTGGTTTCCTGGTAATATACCGAGAGAACCACAACCCTAATTACGCAACTTCGTTAGCTTAATTAAGACTTCTTAAAAGCCTCTTTCGGAAAACTTGGAAGCGTGTGCCATAGCATACCAATTAGATTATACTCGGATCAAGGATTCTATGCCTCTTACATAGAACAACGATAGATCAGGTCTACTCATCTTGATGATTGACTGCCCCCGCTCTTCAAGTTATATTGTATTGATCGACGACCATCAAAAGCATATAACAATAACAATGTTATGATAACTTAATATCAAAACCATGCTTTCTCCAAGATTTGGCACCAACAACCAAGGTTCAAGGTAAACCTTTTGTTTTACGGAAATCAGATGAACATTCAAGATCCGTGCCTCAACAAAGAACTCATTTTGAGATAAATTCATGGGCCGTTCCTTGTAAATTGTCCACTAAATAAACAACCATCACCTTTTATTCCTGGCTTTCGACAGGCAGATTCTCCGCAAGTCCTCTGGCGGGTTTTTACTGGTGGGAAAGTAAAAAATACCTCACCTCCGCCTTCTGCACTGTCAATCGAGATTTAAGCCCAAATACCATACATATCCAGATGTCTTTTACTATGCTATGAAATGATTAAATAGACTTCAACAGAAACTGAAAATTAGCACCAAGTTTAGTTTCTACAAGAAAATATAGATAGTAGAAATTGTGACTAGTGGGACATCGTGGGATTGGTGGAAAAAAATGAAAGACTAGTTCACAATAAACAACAACTTGTCATAGTGGAAAAACACTTAACCCGCCGTTAGTATGGTGGGGTATGACATAACCCAGAGACCTTGTTTCCTTCAATATCTTGTAAGTAGTATTTGTAGATTTCAATCAAACTATTTTTTGTTTAAATTGCAATGCACTAAAAATATTATTTTTTAATAGTTATTCAATTAAGAAATCAGAAGCAATCAAAACTTTTTCGATAAATTTTTTTATGTAGTATTTATACGACTTTTACTTTTGGGGTATGTATCCCCACCACACTAATGGCGTGACGACTTTTTTCCACTACACTAACGGCGGGTTAATCTTGTTTTTTCTAAATAATTTTTACAGAGCATGTAAATTTCACTATTATACATTGCTTTAAACATAAATTGGTTAAAGTCATATCAATTTAAGAAAAAAACTCATTTTCCCATTTCCCATGGAATGCCCCATCTTCCCCTAATGCCCCTAAAGATATCTACAAATCACTATTTATTCATTGTGTCTGGTTCTTATAACGCATTGAAGGGTATGCTGTCACTTTTGGGCAAAGAGATTTTTCTGTTTTATCTTCAAAAATTTGAGTGAAAAATGTTTTTTAAAAAAAATGCTTAGGAATAACCAAATTATTCTGGTTGAAAAGGATTGGCCCTTGTTCGAAAGAATGGTATATAGTTTGACCCTTGTTTTATCAAGAGTACTTGAAAACAGCAGCTGTTTGATTCTTGTTCGACCGCTGTACGGTCGTTGTTTAAACCTGGTTTAACCACTGTTCGGCCTTAATTAAAAAAAAATAGTTTTAACCGGGAAACTTTTCAAATTTTTACTAAAAGACTGAAATAGACAGATGGGGAGGGGTCAGATTAGCAGGGAACGACTCTTTTGCACTATATGTATAGTAAGACCCAAAACGTTTACCAAACGCCTATTGTACGGCTTTTCTTTAACCTCTGTTTGCTTGATACAACTTCAAAACAACCAACTTTTTAACGCTTGTTCGGCCACACTTTGACCCTTTTTCAGTCGCTGTTGCACCTCAAAAAAATTAATTTTACTTTTAGAAATTCTTTTTAATTATCCTCTGTGAGAGAAATTTCCCAAAATTTTCTTCAATAAAATTATAGGAAATTTCAAATAAAAACAAAAAGGTACAAATTCATAAAATTAAGATTAAGTACAGCGTTCTACGTCTCTATAGCAAAATGGAGCTCCTTTTTTTACCATGTAAAAAAATCTGCATGCATAACAAAACTAATTAAATGATACATTTTCTATATTGAAATTTTGATAAAAATTTTCCATAAAATTTCTCTCTAAAAATATAAGCAAAATTGTCAAGTTTTGAACACTATTAACGCAATACAGTCTAATTGTAAGCACAAATGCAGCTCAACAACAGTTCAATAAGTAATATTTTTGTTGTTTTCCTTAGAATTTATTTTATTAATAACTGCACATATGTACATTAGGGTGGGTCAATTTGTATGGAAGTAATAAAATTATGTTGTCTGGGCAATTTTTGGATCCCGCATGAAAAGTTATTAAAAAAAGGGGGCGATACGGGAGCACTTTACCCTATCACATCTTTAATTTTGTGAATTTTATTTTTCAGGAATTTTTTTCAAAAAAGATTTTGTATTAAAAACATGCACAGCTAAACAAAACTGATGCCAGAAATTAAATCCTCAAACCCCATTCAACCTAAAACCAGTCTCAAAATTATACGTTTTGATACGTTTGAACGCTCTGGGGAGCTTTAAAAAAAAAACAACACAACAATGCTGCTTTAGTCGCACTCAATTGCAAATGATGTGCAGTATCTTTGATGCTTTTGTGGTTGCAAAATTATAATACACGTACTTTTTAAATTTTTATGAGGAATAAAAATCGTCAACAGAAATTGAATTTTTTTTAATAATTAGGTAAACATGTTACACAAATATTGTATATTTAATAAAATTTTTTATTTTATGTGCAAGTAAAATACATTTGTGACTAAATTTTAGTTAAATAAAAAAAGTATTTGAAACTAACGTTTGTTATAAAAAAAGCTTTTATAAGGTTTAATTTGAGGTAATTATTTAAATTTTTTTCTGCTATATTCTGTCAAAATATTTCGAATGTGTTAAAAAAAATGAGAAATTTTTAAATGCCCAGAGTTTGATTCAGCGTGTAAATAAAATAAAATTTCCCACTACAGGAAATTTTTGGGAAATTTTTTAAATACCCCGAGTTTAATTCAGCGTGCAAATAAAATAAAATTTCCCATTAAGGAAAATTTATGAGAATTTTTTTTAATACTGAGTTTGATTCAGCGTGTAAAAATTTCCTATTAAAGGAAATTTGAAGTGAAATTTTTAAATAACCAGAGTTTGATTCAGCGTGCAAATTAACTAAAATTTTCCATTAAGGAAAATTTATGAGAATTTTTTTTAATACCGAGTTTGAGTCAGTGTGCAAATAAAATGAAATTTCCCATTACGGGAAGTTTAAGGAAATTTTTTAAATGCCCAGTTTAATTCAGCGTGCAAATAAAATAAAATTTCTCATTAAGGAAATTTTATTTAAAATTTTTTAATGCCCAGAGTTTGATTCAGTGTAAAAAATTTCCTATTAAAGGAAATTTTGGGGGAATTTTTTAAATACCCAAAGTTTGATTCAGCGTGCAAGTAAACTAAAATTTTCCAATAAGGAAAATTTATGAGAAATTGTTTTAATGCCCGGAGTTTGATTTAGCGTGCAAATATTTTAATACGCAGAGTTTGGGAAATTTTTGGGAACTTTTTAACACTCAGAGTTTGATTCAGCGTGCAAATAAAATAAAATTTCCCATTAAGGAAATTTTATGGAAAATTTTTTAAATACCCAAAGTTTGATACAGCGTGTAAAAAATTTCCTATTAGGGGAAATTTGGGGGCATTTTTTAAATACCCATAGTTTGATTCAGCGTGCAAATATTATTATAATACAAATTTATTGAACATTTTTATAAAACCCAGTTTGATTCAGCGTGTAAAAAATTTTCTATAAAGGGATATTTGGGGGAAGTTTTTAAATGCCCAGAGTTTGATTCAGTGAGCAAATAAAATAAAATTTCCCACTACGGGAAATTTTTGGGAAATTTTTAAATACAGATAGTTTAATTCAGCGTGCAAATAAAATAAAATTTCCCATTAAGGAAAATTTATGAGAATTTTTTAATACCGAGTTTGATTCAGCGTGCAAATAAAATAAAATTTCCCATTACGGGAAGTTTAAGGAAATTTTTTAAATGTCCAGTTTAATTCAGCATGCAAATAAAATAAAATTTCTCATAAAATTTTATTTACAATTTTTCAAAATTATACGTTTTTATAAAAAAATTTATCGTGAAAAATTTCTAAAGAAAAAATGCACAAAATTCAATGTATAATCATAACGTTGGTGCGTATTTTTGACCATCACGACTTTTTAATTTCTTTTGTAAATCTGTGATGAAACTGCAAAAAGATTTCAATCAAATTCGGATTATCAATATAAAAATTATTATTGAATGCCACGAATCCTAAAAAATATTAAACCTTGAATTTTGTGAATTGTTTTCTTTAGGAATTCTTTACGATAAATTTTTTTTATAAAAACGTATAATTTTGAGACCGGTTTTAGGTTGAATCGAGTTCGAGGATTTCATTTCTGGCATCAATTTTGCTCTAGCTATGCACATTTATACACAAAATTTTTTTTTAAAAATTCCTAAAGAAAAAATTCAGAAAATTTAAGATGTGATAGGGTAAAGTGCACCCCATCGCAGCCTTTTTTTTAAATAACTTTTCATGCCCGATCCAAAAATCGCCCAGGTAACATAAGTTTGCAAATCAGACCCAGCCTAATATACATATATTAATAAGTTAACATGTATATTATATGAATATTAAAATGTATATTAAACGAAATGTAAAAGTAAGAGTAAACATTTTTAATTTACACAACACTTAAAAATTTGTTACTGCTGCTAATATTTTACACTACTAATTTTTGCTGTTGCCCTAGTTTTTGTTGCTGCTATTACTTAAACGTTTGTTGTTTCTCTTGCATTTTGTGTTTATACTGCCAGCACTTTAGAGGATAAACTCTAAACTTAAGCTGTTGTTGCATTAAGTGAGGCCATAAAGCGAAGGAACAAACAAATTTGCATTCTGTATTGCATACTTTCAGGCAGCGTTGCAACAAGCAACCAGCAGGCCTTCATAGTTTATAAAGTGTGGAAATGTTATGCCTTTGAAACATGTTGTTATTATTTTTTAATATTAATAGTTCGAGAAGACGTGGAGTTAGTCAAGTTTACTAAATAACGAAAGGGAAGCGAAGGGAAATAAAAATGGTCGATAAGAAAATCATTGAGCTTCGAGGAAAGAAAAAAATTTATATGCGCCTGATGTGGGAAATTTTTAATCAAAGCAAGTGGCAAGCAGTTGGCGCAAGAGCTGGTAGACATCACAGGGAAGGTCATACTGGCAGGTTGAGATGGCAAAAGTGAAACAACAGAAAATGCAACAGAAATATTGTGAATATTTGAATACTTCAGCTTAAGCATAGCATGAACTACGTGTGTTTAATATGCGTGTATTTGAACTTCTTCATATTTTTATGATAAAGGAACGGGGAAAATTTTGATTATGAGCAGAATATTAAAGCTAAAGTTTTTGAAAAGACTACGTTGATTAAAAAAATAAATAGAAAAAGTTTTCACCTGGCAAGATGTTTAAACAGTATTTGATGAAATGTCGAAATAAAATGTTGAAAGGGAAATTTAAAGTAGACCTTTACCATAACCTAAAAATTTAGATCTAAGACTAGGCTGTGATGAGTTTAAAACTAAACGCTTTGTAATTTAGAGCTAAATTTCTTTCTTTGACTTGACTTAATGTTTGTTAAATAAGAACAAAATATTATTTTAATTAAGCCATAGACGTTTTCAGTTTGGTTTGAAACCGTTTTTTCAAGCGATTGAAAAATTTTACTCAACATAAAATGTCTCACTTCACCCATCATTTAAGTTATTACATTTTTAAGTTTAAGGATTTCCGCTTACAACCGCAAACACACTCACACATACACACCAGTGCACACAGCCAAACAGAGTTTATATCTTTCAAGCTGCTTCAGGCCACAGCAACAAGCTGAGTCAATGTTTGAACAATCTTTAGTTGTAGTCATCGTTTGATGCTGTTCTGTTGTTGTGATAGTTACAAAATTGACCCACTGAACCACAGGCAAAGGTTCGGTGTAAAGTGAGAGTCTTGCAAACTTTTTCGATTTGATATTTGTTCTTAAATAAAATTTTGTTTTTGAACTTGGAGTTAATTTGCGTTGTGTCACAAAAGTTTTGAGATAACTTATGTATAGTGATTAAATTTTCAATTAAAAAACATACTTTTTTTTACCACAAACGTGTAAAGAATTAAATCCAAATTTTATTTTTAAGTTTTTTAAAAAAAGTGAATTTATAGTTGAAAATTAAACATGCTTGTTTAAAGTTTTGTTTTATAGAAACGCAAATGCGTTACATTTCTAGTTTAAAATGTTTTGTTTAATTTTAAAGTATGTTTTTATTCTCAGTGTATATAATGTTATTGGTTTCTTTGTACTTATTAAACGAAATTCGAAAAACAAATTAGTGTTTAAGAAGTATTTTAAACAAGGTTTTATTTCCTTGCCCCGAAAATGTTGGTACTTGTCTGTCCGAAAATGAGTTCAAAAAAGATAGTTTCTTTTTAGTGGGAAATTCCTGGTTTTTTCATTTTATTGCTATCCATTGTGTTGAGCGTTGAAAATCCATTAAAGCAATGTTTGAATTAATAAAATAGATATATATATATATATACGTTTCTATATAAGCAACATCATCAACGACATAGAGTATTAAACAAATAAAGTTCGTCACCATCTGTGCCCACAAAACAAAGCATGACCACAATAAAGTCCTACTGAAAACCAGCAGAATATAAAACAAACAAATAAGCAACTCAAAATAAAACAAAACAAAAAAATACACAACAAGCTTAAATAAAAACAAGCATAAGGAAGAGTCAACATTAAAAAAAAATGTATAAAATTTTGGTCAAAATGCGCCATTTCAAGATATATTCATGGCAAGCAACAACATGAAATTTTCGCATTGATTTTTTTTTTAATTTTCGCGGCCATTTTCGAGCTCAAGGCTTTTAACTGTTGAACGCTCTGGGGAGCTTTTTTTTAAAAAAAACAACACAACAATACTGCATAAGTCGCACTCAATTGCAAATGATGTGCAGTATCTTTGGTGCTTTTGTGGCTGCAAAATAATAATACACGTACTTTTTAAATTTGTATTAGGAATAAAAACCATCAACAGAAATTGAATTTTTTTTAATAATTAGGTAAACATGTTACACAAATATTGTATAATTAATAAAATTTTTTATATTATGTGCAAGTAAAATACATTTGTGACTAAATTTTAGTTAAATAAAAAAAGTATTTGAAACTAACGTTTGTTTTAAAAAAAGCTTTCATAAGGTTTAATTTGAGGTAATTATTTAAATTTTTTTCTGCTATATTCTGTCAAAACATATCGAATGTGTCAAAAAAATTGGGAAATTTTTAAAACACCCAGAGCTTGATTCAGCATGTAAAAACAAGAAAATTTCTCACTACGGGAAATTTTTGGGAAATTTTTTATATACCTAGAGTTTAATTCAGCTGGCAAATAAAATAAAATTTGCCATTAAGGAAAATTTATGGAAAATTTTTTATACCCAGAGTTTGATTCAGCGTGTAAAAAATTTCCTATTAAAGGAAATTTGAAGTGAAATTTTTAAATAACCAGAGTTTGATTCAGCGTGCAAATAAACTAAAATTTTCCATTAAGGAAAATTTATGAGATTTTTTTTTAATACCGAGTTTGAGTCAGCGTGCAAATAAATAAAAATTTCCCATTACGGGAAGTTTAAGGAAATTTTTTAAATGTCCAGTTTAATTCAGCGTGCAAATAAAATAAAATTTCTCAAAATTTTATTTAAAATTTTTTTAATGCCCAGAGTTTGATTCAGTGTAAAAAATTTCCTATTAAAGGAAATTTTGGGGGAATTTTTTAAATACCCAAAGTTTGATTCAGCGTGCAAGTAAACTAAAATTTTCAAATAAGGGAAATTTATGAGAACTTCTTTTAATACCCGGAGTTTGATTTAGCGTTCAAATATTTTAATACGCAGAGTTTCGGAAATTTTTGGGAACTTTTTTAACACCCAGAGTTTAATTCAGCGTGCAAATAAAATAAAATTTCCCATTAAGGAAATTTTATGGAAAATTTTTTTTATACCCAAAGTTTGATTCATCGTGTAAAAAATTTCCTATTAGGGAAAATTTTAGGGGAATTTTTTAAATACCTATAGTTTGATTCAGCGTGCAAATATTATTATAATACAAATTTATTGAAAATTTTTATAATACCCATAGTTTGATTCAGCGTGTAAAAAATTTTATACTAAGGGTAATTTGGGGGGAAATTTTTAAATGCCCAGAGTTTGATTCAGCGTGCAAATAAAATAAAATTTCCCATTACGGGAAATTTTCGGGAAATTTTTTATATACCTAGAGTTTAATTCAGCTGGCAAATAAAATAAAATTTCCCATTAAGGAAAATTCATGAGAATTTTTTTAATACCGAGTTTGATTCAGCGTGTAAAAAATTTCCTATTAAAGGAAATTTGAAGTGAAATTTTTAAATAACCAGAGTTTGATTCAGCGTGCAAATAAACTACAATTTTCCATTAAGGAAAATTATTGAGAATTTTTTTTAATACCGAGTTTGAGTCAGCGTGCAAATAAAATAAAATTTCCCATTACGGGAAGTTTAAGGAAATTTTTTAAATGCCCAGTTTAATTCAGCGTGCAAATAAAATAAAATTTCTCATTAAGGAACTTTTATTTAAAATTTTTTTAATGCCCAGAGTTTGATTCAGAGTGTAAAAGATTTCCTATTAAAGGAAATTTTGGGGGAGTTTTTTATACCCAAAGTTTGATTCAGCTTGCAAGTAAACTAAAATTTTCAAATAAGGGAAATTTATGAGAAATTCTTTTAATACCCGGAGTTTGATCTAGCGTTCAAATATTTTAATACGCAGAGTTTCGAAAATTTTTGGGAACTTTTTTAACACCCAGAGTTTAATTCAGCGTGCAAATAAAATAAAATTTCCCATTAAGGAAATTTTATGGAAAATTTTTTATATACCCAAAGTTTGATTCATCGCGTAAAAATTTCCTATTAGGGGAAATTTTGGGGGAATTTTGTAAATACCTGTAGTTTGATTCAGCGTGCAAATATTATTATAATACAAATTTATGGAAAATTTTTATAATACTCAGAGTTTGATTCAGCGTGTAAAAAATTTTATATTAAGGGAAATTTGGGGGGAAATTTTTAAATGCCCAGAGTTTGATTTAACGTGCAAATAAAATAAAATTTCCCACTACGGGAAATTTTTGGGAAATTTTTTAAATACCCCGAGTTTAATTTAGCGTGTAAATAAAATAAAATTTGCCATTAAGGAAAATTTATGGAAAATTTTTTAATACCCAGAGTATGATTTAGCGTGTAAAAATTTCCTGTTAAGGAAAATTTTGGGGGAATTTTTTAAATACCCAAAGTTTGATTCAGCGTGCACATAAACTAATATTTTTCATTAAGGGAAATTTTTGGGAAACTTTTTAAATACCTGGAGTTTAATTCAGCATGCAAATAAAATAAAATTTCCCATTAAGAAAATTTATGGAAAATTCTTTTAACACCCAGAGTTCGATTCAGAGTGTAAGAAATTTCCTATTAAGGAAAATTTTGGGGGAATTTTTAAATACCCAGAGTTTGATTCAGCGTGCAAATAAAATTAAATTTCCCATTACGGAATTTGAATACAAATTTATACTGAAAATTTAAAAAAATAAACTGAACGGGTTCTGGTGGTGAGCATTAATGGGTTAATCTGGCAGTTGAAATTTTTAATTGAGAAAAGCTAATGGACTTGCTTGAAGTTTTAAGACTGTCAAAAGATATAAACGCTGATCTCTTATATTCTAATTATTGCTGATTTTGAGATGTATTCACGAATTTCTTGGAAATTCCACACTTGCCACAGCCTCTCTATGGGGTTGAGATACGGAGAATTTCCGGGCCAGTCAAGTACATGGACTTTTTTCATGAAGGAATTCTGTGACTCGCACAGCCTTATGACAAGGGGCTGAGTAATGCCTAAATATAAATATGTTGTTTGGAAACCATTTTTGAGTTTGGGGTAGCATTTTTGCCTCTTTGTAAAAAAATTCTAGTGGCTCTAATAACATGATCACTCACTGTATGTGGCAATAAGTTGTCAACTTACTTGCGTAATTGAAGTTCAAATAACGAATTAAAAAAAAAAACTTCTTTTAATACGTTTATGACACTCATAACCGAGAAACAATTTGTGTCCGTACCAAATAACTCAGGCACAAAAGTCCTGAGTATCTTTATTTTTAAAAGCTACGAGTAGTAACGAAAAACTGTGAAGTTTATGAAAACAAATTAATCGCACATTGATACTAAGCCGAATGCAAACGAGCTACAGCGGATAGGACCCGAGAAAAAAAAATTGATATATTGTGTCAATAAAGTAGCTGATAGTATCGAAACTGGCCTGAGTCTTAACTATAATGTACCCGAAACATACCCAACAAGTACCTTGAAAGGCTCCTGAAAAAGTACCGTAGTAAGTTAATAAAGTTAGTAAGTTATTATGTTAATAAAGTGTTCAAAAACGAGCGACTATATTCGGACCCAATTAACTGAAGAGTCTTGAATCGGCCTTCGTTCGTGCATTGTACCTGCCCAAGATGTTCCAGAACTAGCATTTATTTCGGTGCATAGGTCGAACATTTACTGACACGGGCACCGGACATATATCAGCTACTTTATTGACACAAAATATGAAATTGTTTCTCGTGATATTGATCCATTTTGTAAATTTTACCCTATCTATATATAGCTCAAACAAACAATACGTCTGTACACTTTGGTGTAACTACAAAAACTGAGTCGTGTCAAAAGACAAACTTGACCGTTGAAAGATTGGCGATATGTCAATTAGGGAAAGAAAATTAGGTAATGGTTCACAACACTGCCCTCTCCCCTATATGTGTGCTAATTTCTATTTAGGCACACTTTTGGAAAATATTTTTAAAGACTCTAAATTTGATTCAGCGCAAACAAATTTATTAAAAATGTCTCACTTCTTTACGATTTAGTATATGAAATAAACTATTTGACAGTAGTTTTTTTTTTATATACACATGAAAAAAGGCAATAATTTTCATGAATATATGATATGTGTGCGCTTATTTCAGCATAAAGTACAATTTTCTACTACGGCAAGTTTTTGAGAAGTTTTTAGGAAATTTTTAAAAACATTAGTTTGATTTATAAAAAGTTTACATAAGGCTTAATTTGAGGAAGTCATTTTGCACTTACTTCACCACATCATTAAATGCACTTACTACCTTAGCACACTAAAAAATTTTACCTCATAACTCATAGCGCCATGAAACTCCAAATCTTTATGCTCATGGCGCAATTACGTTAAGGCATTTCGTTGATACAGTAAACTACGCTTAAAGTAGTTGATATACATTCTGTTTTTTGTGCAACAGTATATATTACTGCTATAACAACGACTCCCTGCCAGCCTGTCTATCTCTCTGGTTGTCATTCAGCTAGTCAGCCGCAGAAAATGTCAGAAACAAATGCTACAAGTGCCAGAAACAACCAAATATATCGCACAAACATGAAAACGTACGCATTTCCGTGTAAAATGGCAAAAAGAAAGAAAGAAATAAATAAAAAGGTGGTTTGTTGAAATCAAACAGGGGCTTTATTTTAAATTCTTTTGTCTAAAAAAAAGCACTTGAGATAAAAGCGAGCGCAAGACTTGTGTAAAAAATAAAATTTGACTGAATTTGAAGTGAATTTTTTTTACAATAGCTTTAAGTTAGAAGTATGTAAATCATTGAGTTATCTACATTTTCGATCAATGAGCGGAAGTGAGCTGCTTGACTTTATTCGAGTTGAATGCTGTTATGTTCTATATGTCCTAAAATTGTTCTTTGCTCCAACGCTAAAAAAAGACTATTGTTGACCTAACAAAATGAATTGAGTTGGCGCCTGTCTAGCAATATTTATATTCTATTAATAAATTTTGGTACATATTACCAACCTGCTTTAGTAGTGGCTCGTTTAACTCATAACTGTTAAACCAAACCAGCTATTCACATATTTGAAAACATGCTTTGACATACCTTATAATTATAATTCACTTGTTTAGCTTTAGTAATAATTAGTAAGGATTAAGTAAGAGTTACTAAAGATTTTGTAATAAATAAAAAATCATATTCTGAGTCAGCAAATGATATTATCGTGTACTAGCTAAAAATGAAATAAAACAAAAACCGTATTTAAACGTCCAATTTTGGTGAGTTAAGCTAGGTTTAATTTGACTCAAGCTTAAACTCGTACTGAAAAACTGGCCTTTAGTGTAGCTTAGCTTTGCTGCTTATTGCCTATTTGTGTGTTGTTTTTTTTTCGGCTGCGCCATCAAACTGCCACTTAACTAGAACGTGTGCAAGTGACTGAGAGAAAATAAAAATTTCAAAGCTAGCGAATTATTTGCCAGATTGTGATTGTCAAGAAATCGATAAAGCGCATGCAATTTATCAATTTTAAATGTAACAATATATAGCTACAATGTGTAAGAAACAAAGAAAGTGCCAAGGAACTAAAAATTAAGCTTAAAAATATAAAATTTCAAAATGATTTACAAAATCTCTTTAAACTTGTGCCTGTGAAGAATTTGTTTTTGAATAACCATTTGTCGAGTTAAAGCAGTATACTTAATTATGCGTCATTTTGTGCTAATTTTGTGTTCGCATCTACATTTGTGCGATGTGATCAACAGCTTGTCTGCTGAACAACGCGCTTACAACAATTTGTACAAATTACGATTTCCGTTTCCGGTGGCATTAAACTACAGAACACACATGCAAACGTGTATTGCTACGTGCAATTATGTACACAAACAAACACACACATACACTAAAGTGCATCGAATACACGAGCACTTGCGAGTAATTTAACACAAAAATAACACTCAATGGCTCTTTGCTCTCTGACCCGCCGCCACCAGCTCAGCTCCTGTCCGCCTCACTCTTAACGCAGCCAGCTCTCTTCCTTTGCCGCATTATTAAGTCAATTAAGCCAAACAAAACCAGCCAGGATTAAATTTAACTTTGATTTCTGTTGTTTTCTTTCTTATTCTGTGTTTTTGTACCTTTGCTTTTACTTTTTTCAATGGCATGCTTTCTTTCGCCCTCGTTTGGTGATTTTAGCACGGAATAAATAACTTTTAACTTTCATTAAAACACTTTTATGTGGGCGAGGTTTTTCTCAACATGGCTCAAAGGATTTCCTTTTCCGCTGTGCATGTTTACAGTTCAGTTATAAAAGTGCTGATTCAAAGACTCAGTGTTGTTGTAACGCGATTTCTTTATGTTAGCTTGTATGTGCCAGCTACTTAATGACTAAAAACATTAAAAGAATGAGATGAAAAAAAAAACAATTGTTGCGTGCAATACTTTCTCAGAGTTCCAGCTTTGAAGGCAAGAACAAACTTTGAAATTTCAAGCAAGATAAGCTAATAAAAAGTGAAAAGTTCATACTATATAAAAACGATCAATAATCCATAAGCTAATTGGGAAGCCAACTTAAGGTCTTCCAAAAAAACAGCTATGTTTTACTTTAAGAAAACAATTTAATTTAATAT
The DNA here is from genome assembly GCA_963920525.1 of Dichetophora obliterata. NCBI lineage: Eukaryota > Metazoa > Arthropoda > Insecta > Diptera > Sciomyzidae > Dichetophora > Dichetophora obliterata. Next base: position 212,400,147 of record OY986439.1, read on the forward strand.
AATTTTAAATAAACCCAAAGAATCAGTACTCAGTTTTTCTCAAATGCTTTTGAAGTCAGAAGAAAATGATATTATTGATATAAAGTGCTACTCGTAAAAAAGCTGTAAGAGTTGCAAGCAAACTTTTCAGATCTATGAAAGCTTCACGCGACGTTTTTTTTTAAAAATTTGTAATTTTATTTAAAAACCTTTTTTATTATTACTTTTTCATTAAAAAAATAACACTTTGATGTTTAAAGTGCTATATTAAGCTCAAGCTTAATCACAAGTACCAAGAATCTATTCAAATATTTTTTAAAACCTTTTTAAAAAAAAAGTTTAATTTATAGATTTTTAATATTTCCCAAAAATTGCCAAGCAAAAATGTACTTTTTTGTTAAAAATTTAATTGTTTTTTTTTTATAAATAATTGTAAATTAAAACAGACTTCAAATACTTCATGATAAATATTGTTGCAAATGTTTATCAAAAATACCATTAAAATCAGTAAAATACAAATTTTCCGAAACTTCCCAAAAATATATTTTTAAATAATTAATGATAATAATTATAATTTTATTTTTAAACTTTAAATTTTTAGGAGATTGTTTTTTTCAGATAAAAACTTGACACATTCAAGTCTGCGCATAATTCCCGCTCTACCCATCCAAACACCTGAGATAATGATGGGGAAAAATTGTACCCCTTCAGATAAATCATTCATAATACATAGGTGAATACTTCGATTGATACCAACATTTCACGAATTGAAGCCCCATTCATTTTATCTTACTTCACAAAATTTCAAACAAAAAGCTACGAGCATTTAGTCTAAAACGCCAAAAGAAAAAAATCAGACTGAAATGGGTTAAAAGTGTTTAAACGATTCTTTTGTTAAAATATTTTTCCAATAAATCAACACTTTGACATGCATACATATTATGTTCAATCAAAACTTAATTATATGCCATTGAAGCTTCTTTATTAAAGCCAATTTTTTTTTAAAAAAGATCATAGAACCAAGGCATGCGCCTTTTACAAACAAGGTTTGGTCTTTGACCTAAAAGGAAAGTGATAGGAAAAGTAGTAGGAAAGAACAAAGAAATTGAAAAGAGCCATGCCCGAGCCCGGAGGGACAGCTGGGTTGATAGTCAAACGCACTCTCCACTACACTACAAAGGTCGAAATGGCCTGATTATACAATTCAGCAAAATTAATTTTTTTCCAGCAAAATTAATGGATTGCCAAAATTTATTAAAAATAAGCACTTTAAAATTTAATTTTTTTTATAATTATGTTGTTTTTTTTATACATAATTACGAATTAAAACTGATGAGATAGTTTTTAATGTAAAAACCAACCCACATACTTTAAGTACTTTATGGTTAATGCTTTTAAAAAATTTTATCAAAAATACTTGCAAAATCGGTTAAAAAATTTTTTTCGAGAAATTTCCCAATTGAAGCCGTCATTTATGATTGCACTTTCAGAATTTTTCAAGCCTAATTATTTTGGAAATATTTGCCTAGAACTAAGTTATAAAGCATGTAATTAAATATATAACTTATAAAATATGCAAACATATATTAAATGGCAACAATCAAAATGTCTTAAAGACATATTCGAAAATGTAATGGGACGCAAGTAACTTGAAAGCTTTTGATAGCTATGACGAAGAAAGTGCTTATTGTACTTTTATTACATAAGTGAATAAAAGTGAAAAAAGTCGAGTTTGGTAACAATCATATTCATACAAAACTTTACAAACTGGCCTTGCAACCTTCATATACGTAGCAACTCAGGTGTAGTTTTGTGGCTGATACAATTATATTTTTTGGTACAATCGACTAAAATCGACTCAAAAGAATTTCATTAAATTCGCCATAACTTTTTTATAAAAGGATGAAAAAAAGAGGTAGTTAGATCAAAAACGTACTATTGCAAAAACCCAATATTGTCACTGAGAAGTATCAAATATATTTTCTGTGCATACTTTCAGGCTGAAAATTTTTGAGAACAGTGTGTCTTGTAAAATTACTCTACAGTCAAAAAATAATTACAATTTGAGAAATACTGTGTGCGGAGCAGCATGCTTGCCTTTTATGTTTCAAGATGTGCATACTTTCAGGCTAACAGTTTAAGAGATATTGGACACGGAGCAGCGTGCTTGCCTTTACACCTGCCCACTTAGATGAAATTGGTCCTTTGTGATACCACAGAATGACTAATATATCTCTTAAAAAAGAAACAAGATCATTAATTTTGTGTTAATAAGCTATAACAGCTTAAGTCCGATATCAAAGATTACAGAAATTTTGCTTAAAAGTTTTCAATTGCCATATAAGTTATATGAAAGGATATTTGGTTTTTGTGTCCTAACATTGGCTAAGGTAAGGACTGGAATATGCGTGGAATAGCTACATCAATCACTCAGTTCTGTCTTAAGGCGACTTAAGCTTTAATTGCTTATCAACACAGAATTGTCGATACAGATTAAGACATTCATATCAGCAAGAACCATTTACCTTCAGAGCAAATGCTCGACAGCTTAACGTTTGGTTGATTGAAAAGGCCAAGAAAGGATTAATCAAGAGCAAAAATAATCAAACAACCACATATTTAAGAATGAAACACAAAAAAAATGTAATAAAAACATAAGCAAATGATAGCACAAGCGGAAACAAATACTGTGTTTTTTGCAGAAATGTTCACACGTTCGCACAGGCAGACACTTGTTGCGAATAAAACATCTGTTTTCAGTATTATATTTTATCTGTTCAGCTGCTAATAACAACTTTAGTTTACCTTTTTAGTTTACCTAACAGCTCAAGTGGTATGGTGACGGAGTAAAATTGAGGCTTGTATTCAATAAATGTTTTAGTGGATAAAGACAATTGCGATGCCGCAGCCAGATTAAAAGAAAAGTAGGAAAACGGGATCTGAGAAAATTTCTAAAAAAACGAAACACTTTAAATAAGTGTATTTATTATTATAATTTCTAAAGGAAAATATCCCTATAAAATGTTGTAATAAAAATATCATGTTTTAAAACTTTTTTTTTATAAAACTAAGCCCAGTACTTTTGGAGTTTACTGGTAAAAGTAAAGTTGCACTTCAATTTTATATAATAACTTGTATGGAATAAACAACTCTTTTTCCAAAAGCTTTTAAATTTTTAATCCAAAAAAAAATTAAAACTTAAAAATATATTTTGATAAAGAAGAGAGAAAAATATAGAATGTGAATCAGTGTATGAAATAATGCAAATTTTTGTGTTTAATGTATTAAAATAGATATTTCAAGTACTGTTTGTAGAAAATATCATGTCAGTTGTATAAAAAATTTATTAAAAAGTATTTCAGTATAGCTGAAATTGATTTTTAGATAAATTTCCCTTAAGGGAAATTTTTGGGAAATTTTTGATAAAGAAGGGAGAAAAATATAGAATGTGAATCAGTGCATGAAGTGATGCAAATTTTTATGTTTAATATATTAAATTCGATATTTCTAGTACTGTTTGTAGAAAAAATCATGTCAGTTGTATAAAAATCTATTAAAAAATACTTCAATACAGCTGAAATAGAATTTAAGTAAAATTTCCCTTAAGGGAAATTTTCGGGAAATTTTTGGGAAATTTTTATTTCAATACTTTTTATGATAATTTACGAAAAAATTTCAGCAATAATCAATTCTGAATAGTTTGACAGACGAAGCAGCTTTTTTTATGCAGTTTTCCTTTATTTTCAAAAAGCTTTTTAACGGTTTAACAAAAAGTAGCTTTAATTTCTAGTTCTTTTTAATATAGCACTAAAATATAGCTTAAAAAGGCGTTTGAGCAGAATTTCCTTTAAGGAAAATGTTTACTTCTGTATGCTTTATGCTAATTTATGACAAAAACCAATTTTTGAGCAGCTATTTTAAGCAGTCTTTATTTGGTTTCAGAAAGCTCTTTAACGATTTTAGTTTCTTTTTTAAGGTAAAAATTATAGCTTTTATTTCTAATTGTTTTAATAAGCCAAACATATTATTGGCAAAAATTAACATGGTGTTTTGTTATATGATATTTGAGAAATACGCACAACTTATATATAGCACACAATTTTTTTTATTTATATACCAATTTTATTTTAAGGTGTTAGCCATGTCTTTCGGCTATGTGGCTGGAGGTAACAAATACATTGATTGACACTTTGATGCAGTGATTAATTTGAAATGTCAATCCAAATTTGAGACCCAAAGGCATTGGTATAAAAAAAGCCCACCCATTTTATCAATTCTTATTTCACGCCTTGTTGTTGTGCGTGTATATGACAACATACCGTACACTGTCTTGTACAAAGTTTATTTTTAGTCGTTAAAAAAAAAATAAATGTACCCTTATTCTACTTTTAGACAGTTCAAGGTTTGAAAGTTTGAATCTGTTTCTTTTATATTTACTGTTAATGTAGATTTATACTTCCAAATGAAAAAAAAATTAAAACACTGAATTCACTTCTGACGTTGACTCTTTACACCAACACTCACTGTAAGAAGTAACACCAACCGGTTTCAAATGCACGGCTTGTTGTTCGCCACTTACAGTAAGCGGCAATGAATTCACACAATAAGCCACACAAATTTAAAGGAGTAGAAAATAATTAGTGAACTATATGAATATAAAACGAAATTCACTTTAAGCGCCGTATATGTGTATTATCAAAATAGAATAATGAGTTCAAAATGTAATTACTTGAGTTTGATGAGCATTTAACATTATTAAGTTTTATGTTTTTAGTGTATATTGCATACTGGTTTGCAGATTTTAAGTATATTTATGAAAAGCCAAAAATTCAACATGCCCAGCGGGCATTGCAGGAGTCCGAAGGGCAGGCCTGCGTTAGGTTTTAAAAGGTCTTCCACGCTCCTTGCAAACACCGTTTTATTGCTTGTATGAAATGGGAAAATTTTTCAGGCCGTAATGTGTTAGTTTTCGGGATCCCGAGTTCGAGACCCAACTCGGAAAAAAAGTTTTTTATTGTTTTTTTTAATTCTACATTTTTTTACAAGCTGTTCTGTGTATTTCAAATTTTTTTTGGAATTTTTTGTTTGTAAATTTTTTCATATAAAATAATATGAAAAGAATCAGAATCTTCAAAAGGTAGGCCTTAAAGAAGTACTCATCAATGCAGTGATCATGGAAGGTGTATTGACGCCAATAATAGCAGTGCTAGCATGCCTTCTTTTGTGGAGCACTCGCTAAAATGCCCACTGGGGAAGCTTAAAGCTCTCTAACACAGACGCAAAAATGACTTTGTTGTAGAATGAGCACTATTGGTTTAGACAGTAAATGAGGAAGAAAGCGTTCAACTTGATGAAAAATTGCAACTACCGATATATAATTTGTCGAACCATCAATAATTCAAAGTTCAAAGTATACAGGAATCATAAAGAAAAAATTACATACGATATCTTTTTAATAATGAAAATTGCCTTAAAACGGTGCAGCGGTTCTGGAGCATACCCAAGTTTAATTTTTATTTAATTGCACGATCAAATAATACTGTGATATCATATATATATATATATATATATATATATAATGGCGCATCAGAAATCGTTTAAGAAGTTCATAGATAAGAAATAAATTTACAACTGACTACTTTTGCATCGCAGTGTGAAATAATGCAATAAGCCATAAACACAAAGTAAACCATCTTATTCACTTTTGTGAAAGATTTCTTACTTCTATCGAAAATATTCTGCTTAAACTTGCTTTATTTACATTGAAGCTTGGCAGCTGAACGCAGCTCCACGATAATTAATGTGCCTCATAATTAATATTTACTCAGTTAATTAATTTAAACCTTTGTTGCGGCCTTTAATTTCCCGTCATTATATAGAAGCTTCATTCCACCAACCACGCCTTAGAACACACACAATTTGCTCATTTATTAGCCACACCGTGGCTAATTGTAGGTTACTTTGAAGCATTATTCTTATGTGAGAAAAGCAGTTGGGCGCAAAAAAAAAAATGCAAAATGTTGTGAGCGTTGCCACCACCTGTTAACGACTAGCTTCTGTACCACAGAATTAATTTTTCGTCAAATAATTTAAGCGTACCCGAGTGACTGGGCGTCAGTTTGAACAAGCACTGTTTTGCAAAATCCTATTAAAAATAATGAGTTTACTTTATCAAAAGAGTTTTCTAATGAAAAAAGGGAAAAAATTTGGGCCCACCCATAAAGTTAAGCCTTTTTTTTGTGTTGCATATTTGAGAGTTACTTAAAAATTTCTAGAAAACTGGATGCTTCAATGAAAGTAATAAAAATGTATTCAATTTATTAAAAGATTGCTTTTATTGCTCTTTTTCCTGAGAAGACGTTACAGAAACTTTCCAGTTATAATCACATAATAAAATTTCATGACTTCTCATTCAAGTGTACACTGATTTTTTATTTGATTAACTCTGTATTCAATGTTCAAACTTGTGGCTATAGAAAAAAAATTTATCTTCACAAACGGTCTCTGGTGTCAAATTGTGACATGATAATATACGATGACCGAAAATGTTGAAACGTTTACTGTTACTTCCAAGTCCTTAGGGTCATGGTAACAATACAAAAAAATTTATGTTTTCTATGCGCAGATTTTTATCGAACAAAAAGGTTCAAACTATGTTCTATTTTCTTTAAGCAATTTTACATAAATTAAGACACACACTTTGGTAAATAGCGTAATTTTTGTTTGAAGAAAGCTTAACATAATATTTAGCAAAATTTCACTTGAGCCAAATTTATTGGAATTTTTTTTTGAAATGGTTTTGTGTGTGTAAGCTAAAGAATAAATTTGCCAAAAGAAGAATTTAAAAAAGTTGTTGAAGAACTTAAGAATAATTGAATAGTTGAAGTTGTTGAAGTACTTAAGAATAAAATTTAAACTTAAGAATAATTGAGCTTGAGTTTATTTTGCTATTGTGTAGTCTTAAACATGTTTATTTATGCTTAAGTGTGTTTATTTTGTAAGAAAATTATATATAATTTTTTAACCCTACTTTGATAACCTTATTAGAAGTCGCTCAAAAGCTAACCATACGTGTAGCACACGTGTATGCTAATAGCAATTTAACAATTCTTTTTGTACTTGCATAGCTTTATTACAATTCCCTTGTTATTCAAACACATTTTATTAAAAATTTTTTATTTAAAAAATAGAATAAAAATTTACAGTGAAAGCATTCCACGAGAGAGAGAGAGAGAGAGAGAGAGAGAGCAAACAATTTCGAAAACTTACGTCTCGCAGACGTAGGTTATCAAAGCAGGGTTAATTATCAAAGTTTCAGCAGCACTTTTGAACATTTTTGAGGTTTAAAAGCACTTTTTAAAGTCCATCTTCCAAAAAGAAACACTTGCTGTCTTTTTTTGATTAAAATACAGTATAGTTGCAGCTTTTTATGGAATAAATGCAAAATTTCCCCTAACTGTTATGCATAATTTACATTTCTATATTTTTGTAATACATGAGACACTTAAACATTTGTTGCTAAGTAAAATTTTAAAATGTTTATTTTTTGCTATTAAAGCTGTCATAAGAATGTGATTTACTCTATTTTAAGTAATAAAAATATATAAATATATACAAAACACTTTGTATTTTAAGGATATCAGTGAGCAAGAAGATCTGTGAATAAGCGTAAAAAGCTCTGTGAAAAACTCAATATCAGTCAGTTTTTATAAAAATAAAAAAACACACTGTACAACACATGGAAGTGTCCGAATAGAAGCACTGGGAAGTGGACAAATAAACAGTTCAACATTTATTTGTATTTATATTTTTTTACATCTAATGTATAATTAATAAAATATATTCTATAATCTGTTAAATTATTGTTAGTTTTAATATATATTTAGAAGATAAAATAAAATAAAAATTAAGTTGTAAAAAGAAGTTATAATTGCGCTTCATTTAAATCCTAAAAATTGATGAAATAAAGCTTAAAGTGCCTTTTAATGCATGAATTTAATGGAATTTATTGGAAATAATTAAGTAAAACAATACAATTTCTCATGACAACAACGCAAAATAGAGTTTTATTGAAATTTCCTAAGGGGAAATTTTTGGGAAATTTTTATTTTGCCGTTTTTTCACTTAATTGCACAAAATTTCTTCGTGGTAATGTTTTGTGTTAGCTTTTCATCTAAAAATGTTGTTTTATATCAAAACCTTAGTTAAAATAAAGCTAAAAATACAATTTTGACATATATGTCAAAATCTTGTCAAAATATGTCAAAATATGTTTTGCTATCGAGCAAAATTTTTGGGATATTTTTATTTCACTGCCATTTTTATAAAGAAATAAAAAACCATGAAGTAAACAATTGCCTTAAAAGCTTTTTATGAGCTTATTTTCATCATAAAATTTATTTATTCGAAATTTCCTATGTGCAAGTTTTGAAAAACTTCAAGACAATTTTTATTTCTGTGTACTTATATTTAAAAAAAATTTTTTGCTTCTTTAAAAAAAAGTAATGAAGTTTTGGAAAGTAAAAGGTAACCATTCAAGTAGGTAAGTGAAGAAAAGTGAGAATAGTAATACCGACCAAGATCTGTATTAATTGACCAAAAACTTAAGCAATATAGCTAAAATTTCTTAAAAATTAAAAAATTTTGCTGAAAACAGCGCAAACTAGGGTTTTTTCAAAATTTCCTACGAGGGAAATTTTTGGGAAATTTATGGGAAATTTTTATTTTGCTTATTTTTAAAACAAAATTATGCGAAAATTTTAATCTAAAGCCATTTAAAATAATGTAAAGTTTTTAAAGCTCTTTAAAGTTTAAATAATAATAAATTAATAAATAAATTAATAATACTAAAGCTCTTTAAAGTTTAAATAATAGGTACAATATTAATGTTTAATTAATAATACTAAAACCTTAGCTGCTTAATTTATACTGAGCAATAGTTTATCATCTGAAAAATCAAAATCTCTTCCTTCTACAGGCGTGTTCATATACATATATATTTCTTTACAGCATTTTGTTGCATTTCAACCGAGCAATAAATGTGTCAGTTTACCAAGAACATTAGACATAAGCCATCACATTAGTTTTATGATCTCTGAACTTTAACCTTTTAATAATTTACACAATTCGTAAAGGTTTATTAAAATTGATGATGCCAAAAAGTGACAAGAAATTGTTTGAGTATCCATTTTTATTAGTTTCTAATGTTTACCAAACATACTTTTTCGACACAAAGTCAAAGACAACAAAACCATATGAAAAACTTGTTATAAATACCTATAACTATTATTGAACAAACATATAATGTCATGGTTAAGTCTCAATAAGAACAGGCATTGAGACTTTTGCTACGGTAATATTTGTAAATAGCAAACGACAATAAATAAAAAGAGCATAAATGTTATTTAATCTGCTGATGGTTAATATAAAAAAAAAAATACAAGGAAATAAAATAAACAATTGACTTTAAGCAAAGGAGTCTTCAAAATGTTCGCAGAAGCCAAAAACTAGGCGATGTAAGAAAAACTTGCGGAGAGAATCATTAGTTGGGCTCGTGTTCATTCATTTGTTGTGCATTCCTTGTAGTCTGTTGACCTTGAATTATTTCTGTGTTTGTGTGTCTCACATGAATGGGTTAGTTTCGGTGTTCAATGTCTGACTTGAAGCCATATTGAGTTCATATTAACTTAAGTGGGTCTGCATTTTTTTACGAGTCCAACACTCAAATAATGTACTAATGAAATTTAGTAAAAAAAAAAAGAACCAAAACCATTGAAGTTGCTGCAAAAACGAAGAAAAATTAAAAAGGATTTACAAGAGGATAAAGTTGCAAAGTGATTATCTAGCTTGAGGCCACAGTGTAGTGTTCACTGTGGCCTTAACCCATATCGGTGGCATGAAAGCATTTATGTCAGTCATGAGTGGGTGTGTGTATGTGTATGTGTGCTTTGAACCGTATTGGCATCATATGACAGAAAATATGACAGCAGAAACGAAAAAAAAATGAATAAAAACAACAATGCAAAAAGGAAAATACGCAAGCGGCTAAGACCAACAGCATACCAAGATGTGCGTCTAAAAGTATGCTAGGAATTTTTTTGCGTATTGAAGAAATGTGTAGATATAAAATTTTGCACTAGTGCGAGCAGTCATGAATGCTTGAGTATGGATAAGTCCATTTTACACAACAGACAGCCACAACCACAAACTTCTTCTACACATACAAACCGCAGAGCACTTACACACAGATAATAAATAAAATGCTGTTGAAGCGAAGCAATCATAGAGCTTGCTTTGCACAGAATATATAAAAGTTGGTAAAAAAAAATAAACAAAAAGAAAAAACAAATTTTGGGTGAAAACCAAAACTCATGTTTACAACTGCTACGGTGGAACGTGCGAAAATTCTTCAATTTTAAATGATGTCATTGAAAAGTTATTGCTTTGTGTTTGAGCTAGCGAGTGTGTGTAGGTGTGTAGCCTGATCACTTATACATAAGCAGTCTGCAATTATGGATTATTGGTTTTTGAACACGCTGATGAATGAAAAAAAATGTTGTTTTGCATTAAAATTGTATTGTGTAGCGTGCCAACAAGTAAGCATGACAGCATAACTAGTGCCACCTAAAGGTATGCAACAATTTGCTATTTCCGCTGCTTCATAAAGTTATTTTCATGTTTAATACATTGAAAATCAAAGCAGCTGCTTGTCGGTGCAAGTTGCTCTTTTGCTGCTTTTTGAATGTGTTTAACTTCAAGCTAACATCAAATGACCAAAATTTACGAAAAATGTGCGAGAAAAACCATCTTGATTAAGAGCTAGTTACTTAAAAATAAAATATAAAAAAATAACTTACAAATGCATAATATATATACACATCTATACTAACATCCTAAGTAAAAAAGTTATATCTCCATTTGAGTAGTTTTGAGATATTTAGCTTTTACGTTTTTTATCTTTCTAAGAAACACACTAGAAGTGACCAGTTCACTTAAATTTTTCAGTCATTTGGAGTTGAAATTGGTAATATTAGCTTAACACAAAAATCAGAAACTCATTCACCGTTCCGAAATTGCCTTTTTCTACATTTTGGAATTTTGGCGTTTGTGACTTTCTTTCTGAGGGTGGTGGTATATTATAGAACTCATTTTCTGTTTGTTTGTTTGTTTGACCTTTATAAAAATCTAAACGACTCAACGACTCAAACGACTAAAAATAACTCTAAACATATGAAAATAATTTGTTCATACTTACAAAAATTTTGTGTACATAAAATTTTATACAGTGTAATCTGACGTGTACGTGTTTTATACAGTGTAATCTGTGTCGATAAGCAATAACAGCTTAAGTCTTATTTCAAAGTTTCCAAAAATCTTGCTTCAAAGTTTTCAATCGCCATATAAGTTATATGGAAGAGTCTTTCATTTCCTGTCATATCTTTGGCTAAGGTCATGCTAGAAATTCTAGATTTTGTGTGGTTATAATGATATATACGTGGAATATAGCTATATCAATAACTCAGTTCTGTCTTAAATCGACTGAAGCTACTATTGCTTATCGACACAGATATAATACAATATATTCAAGCAACACGCAAGCGCAGATTTTATCTGCTTGACTTTCGCTTGAGCACTGAAGCTTCCCAGAAGTTCCAGTCCTGAAGAAATCTCAAATGAATCATGTACGATTTTTTTTGATCCTTGACGAAATATGCTGCTTTGGCCATACATTTCATTGACAAAAATTTCATATAAATTTTTCAAATTCGTGCAAGACGCAATGCAGAAATGTCGGGATTTATCATGCACGAACCAAATATCGAAATATTGAGGAAATGTCGTTAACGAAAAGCAGACACAAATATAAAGAAAATTCGTCAAGGAATTAAAATCGAAACGTGATTCTGGACAAAATGCAACGTCGTGCGATATATATGATAGGGGATAAAAATATTTCATCCTCTCTCAACTCTATTGGAAATCGACGTAATGTTGGTTTCGTAATGGCCTGACGCCACCTCACCGTACGTTTTCCAGGTCCACTCTGGCAGCTTTCCAAGCCCACTCCTTTACCATTGCCTTGATGTCACACAGAACCTCACATTGTAGTGATAATTCATACCTTAGTCGTACGGTAAAGCGAGCGTGTTTCCCGTCAAATTTAAAACAAATCTGCACCGAAACTACTCCATCTTTTCAACCTCTAACTAACTATCACCCATCTTCTGAATCAACACAATGCTCATACATACATTTAAAAGAAACATAACATGAGCTTTCACTCTACAAAACTGAAAAAAATGATACCAAATTGTCAAAATCAAACGAATTCAACAGCAATGGCAATGACACCTAAAGAGTGGTGTCAATGATTATTTAAATACTATCGAAAACCATCGTCAGTCGAAAACTTTCGATAGCCACGATAGTGTGAAATTATCGATAGAATCGATAGTGTCATCGATAGCTTGCGAACTCTACAATTTAGCCTCTGAACGACTCGGCAAATTACAACAATCATGAATATCTTGAAGTGTTTGTAATAGAGTGGAAAAATTTAGGCGCTGACAACCGCTACTTTGCATTGTATTTTGTATGCATTTTTTTAGGTCCAGCAACTCATGCAGAAACTTCCTGTAAGAAATCATCACGAAAAGTTCGTCAATGATGCCACGAACTAATGGGATTGATTGATCTGTAGGTGAAATGAATACATATTTTACTGCACAAACACAATCTCCATTGATCTATAGTAATAACACTCATTTTTTGTTTGTTTGTTTGTTTGGCCTTTATACAAACATAAACGGCTCAACGGATTTCGCTCAATCTAGGTATACCTATTAAGTGCATTTCAACTTAAAATATTATTTAATTAGTTTTTGCCACGCCCCCTCCGATATTTTTTAACTAACGGTAATTTTGTTATTGTAATACTTTTTTTACCGGAGTTTTTTGTGCATTTAATTTCAAAAATTTTTTGTTATTTTGACATCAAAAACACTCACGTATATTCAAAATTGTAGAAATTTTCAGTACAACGGCTTTTTCATAAAACATCGTTACCTAAGAATGAGAAAAAACGACATGAAAATCAAAGTTTGGTCCTTCGATGCAAATATCTCTGCTGTCCATTAATATTCAAATTTTTTTTGTTCAAAAGTTCAATAAAAGCATATCGCCAAAAAAAGGGTGTTTTTTTATAGAGTGATACAACTTTGAGTTGGCATCACGGCTTTATTTGACCACCCATTTAACAGCTGACAGTTGCTTTTTGTTGAGTTTACTTTGACATTTTATAATGGATCGATGTACACCAGAGCAACGCGTGCAAATTGTAGAAATTTTTAATCAAAATAATGGTTATGTTAGTCAAACTTATCGTGCACTAACTCCATTTTATGGCGTACATAATCGTCCACCAGAGCTGCTTATTCGAAGAACAATAGATCGTTTTCGGACCACATTTACTATTTCTGATAATGTGCATCCTGTGAGACGCTGAACTAAGCGCACTGAAGAATCTGTAGCCGCTATACAGGAAAGCATTGAAGATGATTCTAATCAATCAATTCGTTGCCGTCCTCAGCAACTGGGGCTGCGTCCTTCCACTTTATGGAAGATTTTACGAAAAGATCTTGGCTTAAAACCTTTCAAGATTCAACTTGTGCAGGAATTAAAGCCAAACGACCATCGTATGCGCCGCCAATTCGGCGAATGGGCTGAAGCAAAAATTGATATTGATTTTGAATTTTCATGAAAAATTTTATTTTCCGATGAAGCCCATTTTTGGTTGAATGGGTACGTAATGGGTAGAATTGTCGTATTTGGAGTGATGAGAATCCACAAGCAGCAACTTCAACACTTTTCAACTTTTTTTTGCTCATAAATTCAATAAAAGCATTTCACAAAAATAGGTTGAACTGTACCGTTAAGTCAGTGCAACTATGTTTTATAATTATGTCAAAAAAGGTTAAAAATATTGAATTTTTACTCAAAAACTGACTCAGAAATTGTTTTTGTTGTAAAAATTAAATCAATTAAAAATTGCACATCTGGCTACCTTTCATATGACATAGCATTTATTTGCAAAAATTCTTCCAGCCAAGCCCAAAAATTATTTTACTGTTTTTGTCATCTTTGATTTTTTGATTTTTGCGAAATTTATTTTTTCCAAAATGTTGTTTTTATAATTTTTGCAAAAAAGTCAAGTCTCAAATTTATGTGAAAAAATTACGCCAATATCTCTTTCCAATCAAAAGTTATGGCAACAAATCTATTTTTTCATACAAGACTATTAATAAAACTGAGTTTTGTTTTAAAATTCTCTACATCATTTGAACGCTCCCATTCATCTCTAAGAATACAGCTGTGTGTCTAGACTCTAGAGCAATTATGAACATTTTGGTTTACATAAAATCTTACTTATAGTAACCCAGTAAACACCAAACGAAGAACGATTCGTAAACGAGCTCGTTAACGTCCGTGATCTCGGACTCGTAAACGAGCTCGCAACGAACTCGAAATCTCGGATCCATAAATTTTTCTAAGTGACTTATCCTAAGAAGAACTTAACAAATTTTTCTGCGAAAATGATAAACATTTAAATAAAAGCTCAAAAAAGTTTCCATAAAATTTCTTTATACAAAATTAAAGAAAAAAATAAATTAAAAGATTTACTTAAATTAAATAAAATATTTTTATATAAAAATTATGAATTTTTTTATGTTAATTGACGAATTTTTAGCAATTAACAATAAAAAAATACTTTTTATTAAAAAATCTATTTTTTCATATAAAAAAGACGAACTTGCAAACGAACACGAGAGCTCGGATCCATAGAAAACTATCCAAAAAGACTTAGAATTTTTTCATATTAATTTCTTCATAGAAAATTTTTTAAAAAGACTTTGAATATTTTCATACAAATATTATGATTTCTTTTTATTTTAATTGACGTATTTTATCAGCCAACAATGAAAAAATACATTTTATTAAAAAAATTCTATTTTTTTATATAAAAAAGTCAAAATCATGCAAAGACGTCGTGAAAGACGGTGTAAAAAAAGAGTTGAGTGCATTTATGCATGTAAAATGGTATGTTTGTTGGTGAAAGTAATGCTCAGAGATGACTTACTGCATTATTCTGTATCACGAAGTAGCGCACCAACGACAAGCAAGACACGAGAAGCAATACTTTTTTCTATACGAAATTCTATTGCTTCTCAATCAATTTCTAAAAGCAATTTCTGGTAGAGATCGCAGGCAGACATCATATGTATATGTAGGTCAGGATTTCATATTTCCTGAAAACTTATGTTTTTCACAATAAAATTAAACCTCTTACTGCTTTATGTTAACAAAAAAAAAAATTAATTTAAAAATTTAAAAATTTTTTTTTAATGAACCATGGCATGCGTCTTATACAAAGTTTGGTCTTTGACCTGAAGGAAAAGTGATAGATTATTTAGGAGAATTGATTGGAACCATACGTGAATTATTGATAAGGCAAAGCAAACGTGAAAGACAATTTGAATTGGTTTTAACCGAGGCTAGTGTTATGCCTTAACCTCGGCAAGCGTTTCTTTTTTTTACCTTATCTTTTATATTTTTTTTTTATATACCTTATTTATAGGATTAACATTAATCCAATAGAAACATATTTTTTCCATATACTGTATAAGACCTAGATGATCTAAGAAATCAGTTTTCGTAATACTTCCGCAGGAATTTATTTTAAGCTTCAATCCTAAATAGATACCTGGAAAAAACCTTACTCAAGCTAAGTTATTTTCTATTTGTGGGAATATTATATAAATTTTCAGGGTAATAAATGCTTTTCCATTATTAAAAAACAAGTAAAAGAAATTTTTGGCTCAAAAGTATTTACTAAAAAAATAAATGTTTACTTCAATTGATCGAAAAAGTAGACATACAAAATACGTTAACCTTAGATTGTTGTAGTCTATCACTTATCCAAAACCGATTCAAATTGGCGAGTGACAGCTGAATACCTTTTCTTGTTAGACGTATTGTATCAATTTGTATAGAAAAAAATGCTTAAGCAAAATTTTCAAGTAAGAATTCAAAGGATAAAAAAGTTTTTCTCCACTTACAAATCTGTTTTGCCATTTTTTAAGCTTAGAAATAGTAGGCAAGAAAACTTTTTGGGTTCACTTTAATATATTTGTAAAAGTTTCTTCTAAGATTAGTACGAACAAACATTAAACATTATTCAAAAATTTTAATAATTTTAACTCACATACCACATCAGCTAATTTTCTAAAGCCTGAGGCATGGTCGTATCTTAACACATTGCTAAAACTCTTGCCATATAAATGCGGTTGACCGAATTTTACGCGCAGTTCACCAGATTCATGTGGTGCCTTTTAAGTGTGCAAAGAAATTTCGCTGTGTGTTAAGGTGTATATGTGCACATATACACAAAAGCTTCAACGCTGCTGCGACCGCTATATCACTCACATTATGGCTCTAATTGAAAGTAGTAAGGTTGCAGTGGCTGATTGATTACATGTCAGGAGTTGCTGTTTGGCTTTGCGCTGAGTGCCAAAATGAATGCAACAAGATGTTAAGCAAAGTAGCGAAAACTAAATGTCTGTCACAAGATTGAATAGATTAAACGTAGGATATTGGGGATACTGGCAGAGAAGCAGCAGTTAAAAAAAATTGCCATACATTTTCTACAGCCACTCCCATTTTTCCCTCTTAACCACCTTTGCAAAGCTTATGGCTTGCCATAAAGACAGGTGGAATACACTATTTTCGACTCTTCTTCTACAAAGGTTTTTACTGTTTTCATGATGGCTTGCTTGTATAAATATGGCAAAGGAAAGCGCTTAAATGCTAACTTCTTAGCGACCTTAGCAAATAAAACTAAGGTCGACTAAACAAAATTAAGTCAAATTTATGATGAAATGTTTGTTTAGGGGGAATAGCTGAGGAGAGCAGGTCGGACAGTCATAAAAGTCATACAAAAAGTACATGTAACTGCCGCTCACACTGGCACACGCCATGATTTATTGCGTTAAGGCAAAAGCTAAGGGACAAATACGCAAACTAAATTTATATTAAAATTAAAATTTTAGCCATCGCACAGTGCGTTGAGCCGATATAAACTCCGACACTACTCCCTCTGTCCACCCTCCAACTAACTATCACCCATTTTCCGAATCAACACAATGCTTACAGATTTATAGGGGGCATCCCCTGAGCGTTGGTTTGGCAAAAACAAAAAAAAAACAGGAAAAAAAGAAAGTGATATATCGGTCATTCCATGCCAAATCGGACGCTTTTTGAAACTCACATTTCTGTAAAAATTTGGTACTTTGCACGTGAATAGTACTTTAAAATAGAAAAATATTTGTATATTTTTTTTTTAATTTTTAAATTTTTTTTGCAGTTATACACAGTGAAAAATTATAAAGAAAAACAAAAATTGTCATTTGGACATGTACTCAAACAACTATATTTTCTAAACTGTTAGTCCTACAAGAAAAAATTTAGGACATATTTAAAAGATCTTGATTTGTTCTTTATTGTGGTGTCCTTTTTTACGAACACTTTCGAGAAAAATTTTAAATTTTTTGACCACTAAAAATTTCATTCCAATTTTTCAAGGTCAGCACCACTATTTTTTTGGCACTTTGAAAACATTATCGTATTGAGGCATTCATTCTTAATGCATTCTCAAAACTTGATGTTAGAGAACCAATGTTTACTATTTTTAACGACATTTTCAAAAACTGACTTCAAAATTTTTAAGTACAAAATACTTGAATTTTTTATTAAAAATGGAATTTTTAGTATTTTTTTACTAAACTAGGTACATATCGTCGCTGAGCCAGCAAAACCAGTTATATGTTTTTCAGTAACTTTTTAGGAGAGCAAAAAACAAATTTGTTTCAGAGCATTTCTGGTACTGCGAGCAATAACTGTTTTTGATCACTTCTAAACCATAGGTTAGGTTAGGTTAAACCGGATGCCTTCGTGAAGGCTCACATAGACCAATTCAGGTCCTTAGTGGTACCGGTAGCGAACAAAAGGAACCTTTGTGTTTGTTTTAAAAGTCTTTAAAGATTTGCGTTGAGTTCGCAAACCTTAGGAGGGATTCTAGAGACACCCTGGCTACATCTTTAAGCGACGGAAATGTCGATGATCCTAGGTATTTTAGTCTCGATCTAAGTAGGGCGGGGCATGTCCATAGTAGGTGCTCCAGGGTCTCCACTGTGCCCGGTTCCTTGCACTTCCTGCAGTTGTCATCCGTGGTGATGCCAAGCTTCTTCGCGTGGGCTGCCGTCATGCAGTGACCAGTGAGCATGCCCACTAGTGTCCTGCAATCGTTGCGCGGGCGTGCCAAGATGAACAGAGTTCGTTTTTCGCATTGTGCATTGCACATGATTTTCGAGATTTTGCACGATGTCGTATCTCTCCATCTACGATTCACTGCTATTGTGGCTCTTCTTTCGAGGTTCCTGTACAACTCTTGTAGCGGAGTAAGTACATGTTCTGCGAGTTCTGATTCCAGCCCGGCGCCTTCCTTTGCTAAACCATCTGCCATCTCGTTTCCCTCAATGCCCTGGTGGCTAGGGACCCAGTAGATGCGCACTCTTTTCGAAGCGCATAGTGCATCTCTGCTAGCCAAGACACTTTTGGACTTGATGCTAGCGGAGCGCATGGATTTGATCGCCGCTTGACTGTCAACGAAAATGTTGATGTTAGAGTGTTGTGTGTCCATGCTGAGGGCTATCTCAGCAGCCTTTCTTATGGCAAATACTTCCGCCTGGAAGATACTGCAGTGGTTCGGCAGTTTATATGGCTGCCTTATATTAGGCTCTGCGCAATACAACGCCGCACCTACCCCCATAGGCATTTTGGAGCCGTCGGTAAATATGTTGACCGCCTGCTGTGCTTGTTCTATACCTTTGCACCAGTCCTTTGGTCCCAGAAGAGTTCGTACTTTGGAATTGACTATCGTGCGAGGCACCATGTAGTCCGTGCTACTAGGTAGATCCTTTCCGATTGTACAATGTCCAAAATTTTGAATGTGCATGTTGCCTGCTGCCGTAAGGCGTTGTGCCGTTTTTCCGGCTATTAGTTTTGCGTGAATGTCCAGGGGGTCCATACTTAGAATGGTTTCAAGCGCTTTAGTTGGATGCATAGCGCTGCCTGCCGCTGAGTTTTCTCCAAGTGCCTGAGGAATGTTGATTTGTTCACAGCCGGACACCACACAATAATCCCATAGAGTAGAATAGGACGCACTACCGTTACATAGATCCAGTGCATCAGAAAGGGTGAGAGACCCCAAGTACTGCCTAGCATCTTTTTGGATGTGTATAGTGCAATGGTGGATTTCTTCACCCTTTCTTCCACGTTGGTTTTCCATGACAGCTTGCTGTCCAGGACGACTCCTAGATATTTTGTGTGAGTTTTCGGTATGAGACGTATATCGTTCAATTTCGGTGGTATCCACTGTGGTATCTTGTACCTTTTCGTGAACAGAACCAGATCCGTTTTCTCTGCGTTAATACTAAGACCGACTGAATTTGCCCATCTAAGTACATCTTTGTGTGTGCTCTCCATTATGGAGCTTACTGTTGATAGACATTTTTCCCTACTATAATAATGCTTATGTCGTCTGCATAGGCAGTTATCCTCGGGGCTCTACCTGCGAACTTTTCGAGTAGTTCATTAACTACAAGATTCCATAGTAGTGGCGAGAGGACCCCTCCCTGGGGTGTCCCACTGCGAGCTTCCCTTACCATGGATTTAGTGCCCGACTCAGCCCGCACCTTTCTGCAGCTTAGCAACTTGTCTAACCAAAGGTTTATTGCCGGTGGTGCCTCTATTGCACGTAATCCACTAAGGATTGCGGTGGTTGATACATTGTTGAATACACCTGAGATATCTAGAAACGCCCCGAGTGCGTTGAGCACTATGTTTGAGCAGAAATTATAAAAAAGTATGCAAATATTTTTTATTTTTAAAGTTCTATCGACGTGCAAAATTTAAAAAAAAATCGAAATCGCCAAAATTAGTTTTTGGACAAAAGCGTCCGATTTGACATGGAATGACCGATATATAAGACCGATATGAAAAGAAGGTTGGCGTATCGTAATCCAACTTTACAGCCTAATCAAAGATGCTGATTTAAAAAAAAAATTAAACAGATTTCACGTAAGTGTTATACTTATTTAACCCTTTCGGCAAGCAAGTCAGTTGATGAAGTTATAGAAATTTTACATTTTATAAAATTAGTTAAGGTGCTTTTCAGTAGCATAATTCATAAAAAAAAAGTATGGGATTTTAGGGATGTTTGCACTTTTGATGGTGCACATGTGTACCGTGCGTCCCGAAAGGGTTAACTAAGTGCATTTGCTAATTTATTATTGAATTGAAGCGTAGCTGCGAATAACGTTGTAAGCGTCAAATGAATCAAAAATGTTTTTTGTTGCTTACTACCGTTAAAAGTGCCCTGGTTTGCATCTAGATATTTTTTTGTTTACATACAGGGAAATTTCATGATAACTCTTACACAAATAAGCTGGAAAATGAAATCAAATTGTTCTAAGTGCGCCATTAAATTTTTTTTTTCCATTCCGGCAAACTTTTTATTTTGTCGCCTACAATGTTATTCGGGCCGACGCACAGTGTGCTTTTTCGATTTAAGTATGACATTTGCATTTTCTCAGAAACTATAAAAGCTAGGGCCATGAAATTTTGTACAAATGAGTGTTAGCCTAAATTAAGTAACAACACAAAAAAAAAAATTAGAATTCTAGGTCAACTGCACCGCCTACCTCCCACACAAACCATATTTTTTTTTAATGAAAAAAAAAAACCCGCATCAAATTGCTTATTTATATTTTTAAAGAGTAAATTAAGTTTATTTAACTTCATTTAAACGTCATGCTAAAAATATTCGGAAATCGGCTAACTTTTAGATATTGATATATCTCCAATAAAAAAATTTACAAAATTAACAAAATTAAAAAATTTTTTTTTAAAAAACGGTTGCTAATAAAAAATAAAATCACAACTTATGTTAAATTATGAATTCTATTTTATATTTCTTTAAATTTAAGAGTACCTACAAATTGTCTTGGAAATCAGTGCATTTTAGGACAAAATTTGATTTTGAAGACTTTTTTTTCAAATGAAGTGGTTTTTCTTAATAGCAGCTAGATGCAGCAGGTTTTTACAGAAACAGAAGGTAGAACTACGATATATTACGGTAGTTAAAGCCTTCGACTTTAGTAATGCTTAATTAGCTATATATTTTTTAATGAATTTTACTTAAATTTTCATACCTTAAAAAATTTACAGTCATATTTTAACGATTTTTCTATTTTTATTTACTACCATTTTTTATTTTATTGTATATTAAATTCGATGACAATTAAGACATAAAAAAGTCCAAAAAAACCAAACTTTGAAATATACTTTGTGCTCGAAGTTATTATTGTTCAAACTTGACTTTAGTTTTTGGGTTTTATTGAGCTTATTTTTGTTAAAAAAGTTTCAACTTCAACTTTGAATTTTATTCAAAAAAACTATACAAAACATCAAGTTCTTAATACCACATTCATAATGCATGTTTTATAATCTGACGAATAAAAATATTTTTTTATAAAATTTAACAAAAAAAAAAAAAAATTTAAATGTCATCCAAAAATTAAACAAAACGCACTGTGTGACATTTCCATTGGAAAAAAATAACTTAATTATGTCAGATTTTAATCACAGTTTCCAATTGCAATTTGAAATTAAAAAAAATCAATTAAAATTAAAAATTCTGTTTAAAATTTAAAAATTGGAATTTGAAATTCAAAAAAGACCAATTAAAATTTAAAAACAGTTTCCGATTGCAATTTGAAAGAAAAGAAAAGAAACGATCAATTGAAATTAAAAATTGTATTTGAAATTTAAAAAATGCATTTGAAATTTAAAAAAAAATCAATTAAATTTTATAAAAAAATCAATTTAAAAATTTCATGTAAAATTCAGAAAAGATCAATTGAAGCTCAGAAAAGATAAATTTAAATTTGAATTCAGCTAAAAAAATTTTGGCAATCTAATAAAATTTTGGGGCATTTCGACAAAAAAAAAACAGAATTTCAGAAGTTTTGAAGTGAACTATTTCCCCTAAAAATGAGAAAACAACAAAGTAGAAGCAATAAAGCTAGACATGTTTTCTATGAGCTTGTTCTTAGCTTAAAATATATTTATTTGAATTTTCTTAATAGCAAATTTTGAAACACTGCAAGAAAATTTTCATTTGTATTTAATAGTATCTAATAAAGAAGCTGCATGGGTGTGTTTAGAGAGCAAGAACAAAGGAACATAAAGAATAACGAAAACAACACAAACGAGAACTTTATCAAAGCAAGCATACACTGAAAAATATTTGTGTGTAAATATTACTAATAACTGCGTCCACTCTACGAATTTTATTCGTAGTTTTCAGCCACGAATAGGATTCACAGTATCGACGTATATTACATATTACGAATATTTTATTCGTATTCTTAAAAAAGTAAATGTATATTGTACGAATACATTTGTTACATATACGAAAGATCATAATATATTATAACGAAAAAAATATTCTGTCTGTGCTGGGGTTTGAACCTCGGCTTTTTAGCTTGCGGGTCACGCACTCTGGCAGTAGGCTACAGTCGCTTTTTAATCATACAGTTCCTTTTATTCAAGTCTGAACGATTTCGGTTTTCAATTATTTAAGCTCTACTAATAATTCGTTCATTCTACTAATAAAATTCGTACATTCGAATGAATTGTTTCTACTAATATTATTTTTCATTCGTAAATAGTACGAAAGCATTAGTAAATACTACGAATGTAATGAAAGTAATCACGAAGTTTTTCGTGAAATTTACGAATATTTTTATTTATATGTACACAATCATTCGTGCAATGCACTAATACGAATTGATCTGTTTTTGTTTACGAATATCATTAGCATATAAAACAAATATATTCGTAGATACTACATCAGGTACTAAAAAAATTTTACGAATGAATTCGTAAAGATATCACAATAAAAATACTTTGTATATTGTACGAATATTTGTAGAATGAATGAATATTTTGTTTACTTATATCATTCGTAGACTATCTACTAATACATTTTTTGAGTGTATAAAGTAAAACTGAACTGTGTTGAAATGTGTTTATCAGCTCAGTAGCTCAGTGGTGGATACTGTGTTCTGGTGCATTTGATTCTTATATTTGAAAATGATTAGACAATTAAAAAAAAAGCATAAAACGAATATAAAATTACTGAAAAAACAACAATTTGCCAAAAAATAATGTGTGTTGTTATTTTTTTTTTGTGTAAATCGTTTTCTGCTTCATATCAGAGAAAAAAAATCACATTGGATGCAGTTATTTCTCTATCATATATTTGTTTACTGGTGTGCTCGTTGTGTTTTTTTTTGCATTGATATCAAGCATTTAGAAATAGTAAGAAAGTGCATATCTTGGTGAGAGGCTAACGTATGTTTTAGAACAACACTTATTGTGAGAGAGCTTGAAAGAATAAAGTAAATAGAGAACAAGACAATCAAATGCTCGATGCACTTTATTGTATCAAATACATCTACGCAACTCTATAGTATCTAAAAAGTTTCTATAAATATATAAAATGAGTTTAAAAAATTTTAAACTGTACTCTTTCCTTTTTTTTTGTTT
Source organism: Dichetophora obliterata (assembly GCA_963920525.1). NCBI lineage: Eukaryota > Metazoa > Arthropoda > Insecta > Diptera > Sciomyzidae > Dichetophora > Dichetophora obliterata. The sequence goes on from OY986439.1 coordinate 212,423,853, forward strand.
TTTAAGATAAGTTAGGAAATTTACAAAAGTAAAAATCAACTAAGCGGTTAGTGTTTAATTGTGTGAAACTTAACGCCCAGAGTCAGTTTTAATTTTATCTTAAACGAAGTAAATAACACATTTAATGCACTCAAAATTCAAGCAATACAGCTAAAAAGGCTTTTTAATTAGCCTTTTTTGTGGCAAAAAATATGCAAACAATAAAAATTTTTGCTGAAAACGGCGCAAACTAGAGTTTTTTCAAAGTTTTCTAAGAGGGAAATTTTTGGGAAATTTGTGGGAAATTTTTAGTTTGCTGTTTTTTTGACAAGCTCAAGCGAAAACTTTAATCTTGTGACATTTAAAAAAAAAATTCAAGTTCATAAAGCTTCTTTAAGCTTAAATAGCAATTAAGATATTTAATAAAACAGATAAATAATAAAACATGAGCTGCTTAGTTGTACACTGATTTATCATGTAAAAAAATCCACATCTTTTACTTTTACCAACGACTTCATATATATATCTGACATTTTTTTACATTTCGACCAAACAATAAATGTGTCAGATTTCGCTGTGCGTCACGAAAATCTGTTTTGACTAATTTCAACCTTTTTCATTTAATTGTAATATGAAAATCTAGTGGTGACATCCGTTTTGTCACTTCACCGATGACTTTGATATACACTGATAGACACTTAAGATATAAATTTATTATCATGCTGATAGCTCGTGAACCATTAAGAATTTAATTTTTGCTTTTTCAGAAAAGTTATTCCTATTATTCTGGCCAACAACTTCGCTCAACAAATAAATATGAAAAAATCGTTCGAAATTGTCTTTAAGCCTTTGACAAGTCACATATGCCTTAGGCCGCGTTCATAGTAAACGCTTTTAGCTTAGCCGAGAGGTTTAGCTGAAAAACGCTTTGTGTATAATCGTATGGAAAAAGCTCAAAGTGTTCATAGTGCCAGCATAAAGCTTATTTTCAAATGCTTTTCAGCGCTTATATCTCCATCTCGCTTGCTCACACAGAAAAATAACTTTGTTTTTTATGCTTTGTTGTAGAGCTTTCTTAAAATGCTGTTCGGCACATGTTTATTTATTTTGCCTGTTAACAATATTTTCGTTGATTTTGTTTTATTTGTTGGATTTTTTTTTGTGCTGAAGTTTTAACTGTTGTTGTGTTGTTGTTGCGTTGTTGTTTCGTTTTGTGGTGCTTTTCATATGTATGCACTTGTGTATTCTATCTCGTTTGTTTACATAGTTTTCGTTGTTCGTGCTTACTTCTTGGGTACTTTTTGTGCTGTACTTTCCACCGTTGTTATGCTTTGTGTTTTCAAGTTCCTTTGAACTTTTGTTTGTTATTGGTTTGATCTTTCATTGATGATCATCGCGAATCTAGATACTCATAAAATAAAAAAATCTTTCATTTACTTTGCAAAACGCAATTGAGAGCATTATTTTCCAAAGAGACAAATGAAAACAAAGCATCTCAGCCACAAGCATTAAGCGCGCACTATGAACACCAATAAGCTCAATAAGCTACTTTGTGCAGCGTTGAATAAGCGTTCACTATGATCAAAAAAAGCTAGACAAAGCAGCTTTATGCTTCAGCTTCAGCCAAAGCGTCCACTATGAATGCGGCCTTAAACAATTCAATGCAATTAATGTTACTCATACGCAATGTAGACCTAATTTTTTTCGTTGAAAACTATGTTGGCTTTAAACTAGACTTTTTGTAGTCTAGTGAAGAGTGCTCTAGGCTATCAACCCAGAGGTCCCCGCTTCGAATCCGGGTTCGGGCATGGTTTTTTTCACTGTCTTTCTTCTTTCACAATTCTTCCAAGGCTACAGTCTGGTGGGCAGTAGCTTAACGAACATTTTGATGCATAAATCGTCCTTTTATGATGTATGGTTTAGGAGTTATGGCTAAAAAAACAAGAAATCACAAAAAATGACGAAGAAAACTATGATTCTTGTAAAAAAATTGTAAACTAGGATTCTTGAAAAAAAAAGATTTTTTCTGAATATGCAGTCTTGTGTATATATGTATTAGAAACAATTTGGTGCATAAACCGTCCTTGTAGGATGTATGGTTTTGGAGCTATGACGAAAAAACCACATGTTTTGTCCAACTACCACTCCAAAAAGTGTTCTACAACTCCTAAACTACAAGAGATAGAGCAAAATGCATTGCGACAGAGAAGTGACCTTCTTTAAGGACGAAGACTTGGCGCTCATTTTAATGCATGAATCGTCCTTATCTGATATGTAGTTTGGATTTTAGGGTGCATTTATGGCAAAAAAATAAAAAAATAAAAATTGACACAAAAGGTCATACGAAATTAACATGAAATCTAATTTTTAAAATTCTTCCAAGGATACAGTCTTGTGAACAGTAGCTTAACAAACATTTTGATGCATAAATCGTTCTTTTATGATGTATGGTTTACGAGTTATGGCTAAAAAACCAAAAAATCATAAAAAAAGACGTAGAAAACTAAAATTTTTGTAAAAAAATTTTAAACTAAGATTCTTGAAAAAAAGATTTTTTCTGAATACGCAGTCTTGTGTATATATGTATTAGAAACAATTTGGTGCATAAATCGTCCTTGTAGGATGTATGGTTTGGGAGTTATGACGAAAAAACCACATGTTTTGTCCAACTACCACTCCACAAAGTGTTCTACAACTCCTAAGCTACAAGAGATAGAGCAAAATGCATTGGGACAAAGAAGAAACCTTCTTTAAGGACGAAGGCCTGGCGCTCATTTTAATGCATGAATCGTCCTTATCTGATATGTAGTTTGGATTTGAGTGCGAATTTATGGCAAAAAAATAAAAAAATAAAAATTGACAAAAAAGGAGATACAGGAGATACAAGGATACAGTCTTGTGGACAGTAGCTTAACGAACATTCTGATGCATAAATCGTCCTTTTATGATGTATGGTTTAGGAGTTATGGCTAAAAAACCAAAAAATCGGAAAAAATGACGTAGAAAACTATAATTCTTGTAAAAAAATTTTAAACTAGGATTCTTGAAAAAAAAATAATTTTTTCTGAATATGCAGTCTTGTGTATATATGTATGAGAAACAATTTGGTACATAAGTCGTCCTTGTAGGATGTATGGTTTGGGAGTTATGACGAAAAACAGCTTAAATTGTGAGAAATGTATAATTAAAGGACAGGAACAACTAAGGGCTTGCCGAGGTTAAGGCATTACACTAGCCTCGGTTAAGAGCAATTAAAATTGTCTTTCACCTAATCAATAATTCACGTATGGTTCCAACCAATTCCTCTTAACAAATCTATCCCTTTCCTTTCAGTTCAAAAACCAAACCTTGTTTGTATGAGGTTCTTTGATCTTTTTTTTAAAAAAAAACTTTGCTAAAAAAAATTAAAATTAAAATTCTAACGGTTCACGCGTTATCAACATGAAAATGAGTGCATATCTTGAGTAATTTTTTGATATATTTACATCTTAAAAAAAAATTTTGTTCTAAAATGTTCGGTAAAGTGGTAAAACAAATCTCACCACGAGATTTCTCACACTAAAATTAAGTGAAAAAACGTTGAATACAAATCTGTATTAAATACACAGAAAAAATGTTCAAAAAAACGCACAGTGTTATGAAAACCATTGAAAATTAACCATCACATTAGTTTTAAGAGCCCTAAACTTTAACTTATAAATAATTAAAACAATTCGAAAAGGTTTATTAAAGATGTTGATGTCAAAAAGTTATAGGAAGTTAAAAAAGAGAACAGATCAATTCAGATGTTCCGTTTGAAATTCAGAAAAATCGATTGAATTTCAAAAATTAGATGAAATATTCAAAAGAAATCAATTCATATACAAAAATTCCCATTTAAATTCAGAAAAGGCAATTCAAAATCGTTACTTTAATTTGATTTTCAAAAAGATCAATTGAAACTCAGAAAATAATAAAGGAAATGAAAAAATATAGTTTTTTAATTTTAGTTAATCTGTTCGGAATTTCCATTGATCTTGGTTGAATTTTGATTGTTTTTTCTAAATGTAAATTTAATTTTTTTGAATTTTAATGGATCTTTTGTGAAAGCAAATTGATATTTTCTGATATTTAATTGATTTTTTTTTAATTTCAATTGATCTTTTTTGATATTCCATTGATATTTTCTGAATTTAAATTGATCTTTTCTAAATTTTAATTTATTTTCTTGAATTTCCATTGATCTTTGCTGAATTTTAATTGTTTTTTCTAAATGTAAATTTAATTTTAATGGATCTTTTGTGAAAGTAGATAGATATTTTATGAATTTTAATTGATCTTTTCTGAATTTCAATTAATATTTTTTTAATTTCCAGTGATCTTTTCTGAATTCTAAATGAGCTTTTCAGAAATTCAATTGATTTTTTTGAATTTCTATTGATCTTTGCTGAATTTTTTTATTGTTTTTTCTGAATGTAAATTTAATTTTTTTGCATTTTAATGGATCTTTTGTGAAAGTAGATTGATATTTTATAAATTTTTATTGATCTTTTATGAATTTCAATTGATATTTTTTTAATTTCCATTGATCTATTCTGAATTTCAATTGAGCTTTTTTCAGTTTTAATTGATCTTTTCTGAGTGTTGATGGATCTTTTCTGAATTTCGCCTCTTTCTGAATTCTAAATGAGCTTTTCAGAAATTCAATTGATTTTTTTGAATTTCTATTGATCTTTGCTGAATTTTTTTATTGTTTTTCTGAATGTAAATTTAATTTTTTTGAATTTTAATGGATCTTTTGTGAAAGTAGATTGATATTTTATAAATTTTTATTGATCTTTTATGAATTTCAATTGATATTTTTTTAATTTCCATTGATCTATTCTGAATTTTAATTGAGCTTTTTTCAGTTTTAATTGATCTTTTCTGAGTGTTGATGGATCTTTTCTGAATTTCGCCTCTTTTCCAAAAGTTGGCATTTCATTTTTAAATGCAAAATTGTTTAATTTTCTTGAAATAAATATGGAGTAAACACTAAAATCTTGCAGTTTTTTATTAATCAAGATAAGCACAAAATTCTTTCAGATTTGCTAACAATTTAGTCAGTTGAAAATTTTGACGTTTTTGCGCATAGAATTTTTTTTTTTGGAAATTGCACTACTTTATTACACTGTGCATCGCGCTGTAATAGCTTTCAAAGCTTGCTTAATTTTAATTAAAGCACTAATGTTTGCTTTTGCCATTATTGGCGCCTTAATAACTTGTCTTAAATATAATTACTCTTGCCTTAGCTTAATTCTATGACAACAACTCTGGTATTTCGTTGCTCAACATAAGCATAACAAAACAATGAACACAAACAATAATGCGTAAAACAACAACAAAAACTACAGAAACAATGACAACAATAAGCAGCTCATTTCATTGTCATAATAATATTTTTATTTTAATTTGAGCTTGAGCAATGAATGAAATAGGGACGACAAGAAGGAAGTGAGCGGCGAAAAGATTGGTTAGCTGGAGCAACATAACGTGGACAAGGCACAGCATCAGCTCGGATTAAGTGGGTTTGAGGTTAGGGCAGTTGTTGCAGGCACAGAGGCAATGCTTCACGTTGGCTTTTACTTAAATCATATTGTCACGTACACGCCTTATTCTGTACTTGATGTCCTTTGAGTCCTTCGGGTATACGACAAAACGTGCAGAAATATTCTGTGCTTACTTTTGTACCTAGCAGCTTTTATAGCTTTTGGGTTTTTTTTTATTTTTTCAAAAGTTTTTTTTGCCACACATACAAACACATGCAAATAAATTTAAAATAACTTTTTTGTGACGCTTTGAAAATTTTTATTATCCTTAATACTCAATACAATGACTTAGGAGCGTGCGTGTGGCTTTGCATTGCGACAAGCTTTAACAAAACAAGCGTTAACCAATCATAAAAAAGGAGTAGCTATAATAAAAAACCCATCCAATCTGGCCAGTTCTTCTTCTGCTTACAAAAAAAAAATTGCTTTGCAAATAATTTTGATTGAATTTGTTGGTGTTGCTGTTGCTCTTGCTTCATGTAGATGTAGATCACGCAGTATTGATAACAATTTAATTGCTTTTCTTTTTGACTGTTGCTCATGCTGCATACTTTTAGGGTTTGTCAAAAACTTCAAGCTTCATTGGTATGAGTGGCAAGTTGAACGAACGAATGATTGATATGCTGCTTGACAGATTGTGTGATAGATAGCAGTGATGCTTTTATAGATATTGACAGAGTATTGCTAAGCGAAATTCTATTAAAAGATTTATCGGTTTTTGTTGCAGTTGACAGGGGATTTATTTGCGAGTTAGAACAAAAATTCAGTAACTTTATGGAAATATTGTAATATTTTGACATATAACTCTGGAATGTAGAAATATTGTAAGATTGCGGCAAAGTTAATAAGCATAAGTGGAGTCAAAGAACAAATATGGTGCTACCATGTTTTCAAGATATTTTTCTAATTCAAGTTACTCCCGAACTTCATCTAGCTACATATGAAAGGTATAAAAGCTTAGAGCCTCAATAATTGCAGCTTTTGTTTGATTTTAAATTGATATTTAAGTAGCAATAGCTAAAACCAAAGCATTTATAAGGTAATTCTGTGGTGTAATTAAAAATTTTTCTAAAAGTTACCGACTCGAAGTTTCTAATAAGAAATTATGAAAACCTGTAGCTTCTGCAAAGATTTAGAATAAAAAAGAAATTGCTACAGGTAAGTCTATTAACAGTTTATTTTAAAAATAATTGCAAGCTTAAGCGAAACGTATGTATTGAAGCCTTGTGGCAGAAACCAAGTCATGGGAAGTGGAGCTTTAACGGTTGTGAGGCAATTTCTTGTGAGAGACCATCTTCTTCTTCTTATATATATTACGCAAGCGCAAATTTTGTACGGCGTAAGGCTTTTTAAGTACAAGTCCAATCTTAATAAAATTAAAATGCTTTGGTAGTTTTAGACATGTAGATGTGCAAACTGGTCATTTTATTTCTTAAAAATTTATATTTTTTAAGTTATAGCAAGTTAAAGTTTGCATATAATTGTTGTTGTTATGTTGCGTTTTCTCTTCTTAATTTAAGTATATGCCTAAAAATATGTGAGGAATTTAGCGCTACTTATCGGTTAATAGCTATGAAACTGTTATACTGACGAATAATCTTTTATAACTTCACAGCTAAAACTATGAATTGATATACTAATATCAAAGTGATACTGGAATGATTTCTTACAGTTGAAAAAAAAAAATATTTCTAAAATGTTGGTCGGAAAATTTTTTACTTTTTAAAAATTTACACAAAAATTTAAAAAGAAATTGGAAACTGGTAATGAAGCATTTATGTTCAAGCATTTTCTAACTGGAAATCAAGACACAATTTACACAAAAAATTAATAAGCAATTGTAAACTGGTAATGAAACATTTTTGTTCAAGCATTTTTCAACTAGAAATCAAGAAATATTCTTATTTCTGTATATATAAAATAAATTTGGGTATGAAATTAAATATGCTAAAATTATATCGTCGTTGCACGTGCAATAGCGCGTATATTGCAAAAAGGCCAAAATTAATTTCATTTAAATTTTGATCAGTTGAAAAACTATTCAATAGCTCAAAATAAAATCTAGGTATGTTTGATTTTGGCATTTTAACGCAACTCGGTTTTAAAAATATGTCTTTATATATTACCTTTTATAATGCCATTTACTTAAGCTTTCCCGATGCTTTTTGAAAGATTTAACGAGGCTTTATAGAAGCTTTGAGTTGGACTAGAAGCTGCAACTTCTATAATGCATAACTAGTGTAACATTTGCTGTATAAGTTGTCGTTATTAAATGCATGAACTGATTTTTATGTTTCTTTTTAAACACAACAATTTGGCTGAGCGGATAGCTTTTTAATTATCCTTGCGATGAGTCAAGGCTTTGATAGAATTTTCAAAATTTTTGATTTTCAAGTTTAAAAAATACCATAAAATTATTTTTTTTTTGGTGAAACCCAAGACCAGGTCGCTTAGATATTTTCGTTGACTTTCAGAATCAATGTTTAGCTAATTCAATCTTTTTATCAAGTAAGCTTCAGGTGTCAAATAGATAAAAGCTGCGTTTTGGCAATGTTCGTGAGAAATGGACTTAGTCGTAAAAGACTTAGACTTGATAATTTAGTTCAAATGCTCATTGTCGGCAACTATACCAAAAATGGGCTTCCATGTCCCGTTTTACCACACACAAATCAATAAAAATGCTATATTTCAGACGGTTTGGGTCGTATAACCTAGCGTTTCTACTGCCCGAACGAACGAAGAACTCATCGTTCATTCCGGCAGTAGAAACACTTTAAGTTATTAAAATAAAGTTGTGTTTTGAAAATCGTACAAATATTCATTAAGCTACCTTTAAAATGCTTATTACTTATTTTCAGCAAATTGAAACTAAAGACTCGAACATTTTCTGGACGCACTGACAGTGAGACGTTAATATTTTAATGCCATGCTTTATTATTTATTTAAATTTGTTTGAAAGCACAATTTAATTTTGCGCATCAAACCATTGCTGGCGCCACAAGGAATGCCTGCTAAATAATTCACTTATACACAGTTAGCAACTTGATGGCCGTTCAAACACACACACGCACACTCAGTCACACCCAACGCATTTGGACGCACCAATATGCGAATAGAACATATGTTTGCATGAGTGCGTGTGTTTTACTGTTTTTTTATTATAAAACGCGAAAGAAAATGAAAACTCATAAAATCTCGTTTTTCATTGCATACTCTTAGGCGATCATGCATAATGTGACGTTTAGAGGCGGACGTGCACTTTGCACGCCTTTAATTGCATAACGGTACTCATTAATTAGCGGCGGCACGTACAACACAAAAGTAAAACGCTGCATAAAGTTGGCAAAATGTGCAGAAGAGATGCTACAGGATTCTACCAGGACATGGCAGACACTCACAAGTGAATTTTATGTAATAATGTTTTTTTTTTTATTGTTATTTGCATAAAATAGAAGCAACAACAGCTATGCAAACAATGCCAACAACAAAAAATACTACTACTTATACTACTACAAGTACTACTGCCACTAATATAACTCCAGTGTAATGCAACAAGCAGCATTCAATGCGCTTTATTAATTCATAGCTATCATACCGTTATCCTGCAGCATTAAATGCAGACGTGCGCGTCTTAATGGCATGAATTAAGTCATGCACATTAAAATGTCGAGTGTGTGCTGGCTGAAGCTGGAACAATTGAGAGTCAAAGAAGAAGAAAAAGCCGCAGCAGTAGCAACAAAAGCAAAAAAGACAGACAAGACAAAAACAAAGAAGAGCAAGCAATTTCAAAAGATTTAAAGCCGTCTGGCAAGGCTATCAAAAAGCAGTTGTGTATAGAAGATATAGGTATATGAATAAATCTTGGATTTTGTTATAGGTTCTGTTTCTAAGTCTGCGAACAGAGTAAACGCTGATGCAAGCAGGCAGGCAGGCAGGCACCTGCTCAGTAAATATGCCGTGCAGAGTGAATGCGAGCAGGTCAGATCAGATCAGTGCGAGAAAAAGTTATTTATTTTTTCCCCTATTGCTTTCTATTTTGCATCCTCCGCTAATAGCGTTTATGGGAAATTTTTATTTTCTATACATAAATAGCACACTCTCTTCAAAAGACTAACTCAAAAAATTTACATTTTCAGGAAGAGCAAAAAACAATTTTTTTCTTCAAGGGACTCCATACAAAAAAAAAGAGACAAAACTATTTTTTTTTAATTAAAGCCTTAGAATATGTGTACAAAATGAAGATAGCCAATGTATATGATCCCTACAAATAGTATTACATGAAAAAGTATATATGTAAACATTTTGAGTTATGACTTTTTTGAAGAGAGTGTGAGAATATTTCAAACTAAAATTAGCGTTTTCTTCAGTGGCTAGAAATGTTCCATTGGCCGATAAGATAACTCTCCAAAAATTTTATTCAAATCGGACATCGATAAAGCAAGGCTCATCGCGATTTAATCTCTTTACTTTAATCATTAGTTTAATGTAAATTTACTGTGCAATGATAACCTCACCAAAAATTTGTGTGAAAATATATCGTCCGTTGGTCTGTCCGTTGTTAATAGTGAAATGCCCACCAGGTTTTCCTTTAGTGATAATCCCAGTCTTTTAGATTATTTCATTGTTTCAGATGTATCATCTGTTTTGCTGTTTGACCAAATTTATTTTTTGTCAGATCACGATTTAATTTTTTGTACTTTAAATGTTAATTTTGTGCGCACTGTGTCTCCAAACACGTACTTGAACCATGACTTTAAAAATATAAATCGTTTTGCTCTTTTACAAGATCTACTTACAGTTCAATGGAATGAAGTTTGGAACAGTGAAACTGTTGATGAAAAGTTACTTTTTTTCTCATTTATTATTAATAGGTTATTTTCCAATCATGTCCCCTCTCGTAGTGTCACCATAAAAAATGCCTCCTGCCCTTGAACCAAGGTTCAATAACCGAGTTCAAAATGCTATAAACAAGCGAAATAAACTACACAGTTTGTGGAAAAAATACCCCACAGTTGAAAATTGGGAAAACTACCGATTAGCTAGAAACGAATCAACACGTATCTTAAGACACTCAAAAAAATTGTATTTCTTCTCCAAACTTAAAACATCTCTTTCTTCAAAAGATTTGTGGAACAATGTCATAAATCTTGGTATTTGTAGCAAAACAAAGTCTGAATGTCGTATTGACCCTGATCTTCTTAATAATTTTTTCTTGTCTGGCACGCAGAACTCCGTTTATATAAATTTTTCAAATCCAACACAATATGTTGAACAAACGTTTGAGTTCTCTGCAGTAAGTGAAAGCGATGTAGGAAAATGCGTTCAAAAAATTAAATCAAATACAGTCGGAGCAGATGGAATTAATATTAAATTCATAAAGGAAATCTTACCATTTATTCTCAGTCCACTGACACATATTATTAACCACTGTTTCACAACATCTTGCTTTCCAAGTTCTTGGAAAACTGCAATTGTTCTTCCTGTTCCCAAAAAAACCGCAGCGAATGAGCCCAATGACTTTAGGCCAATTAGCATTTTGTCGTCATTATCAAAAATTTGTGAATCTCTAATGGCTTATCAAATATCAAGCTACCTATTGCAAAATAAGCTGTTATCTCCACAGCAGTCAGGTTTCCGCGCTGGACATAGTTGTTCTACTGCTATGATTAAGATTTTGGACGATATAAGAAACTCGTATGACAATGGATCAGTAACTCTGCTATGCTTACTCGATTTTTCAAAAGCGTTTGATACATTTAATCACCATTTACTATGTTATAAGCTTAAATATAAGTATGGTTTTAGTGACAGCGCTGTGTTACTCCTGAAGAACTATCTTTCCTATCGCGTACAGAAAGTTAAGGTCGGTGAAAATTTTTCGAGTCTTTCCTCTGTTTGCAGTGGGGTTCCCCAAGGATCGGTACTAGGTCCTCTTTTATTCTCCATTTTTACAAATGATATTTTCAGCGTTTGCAAGCATTCGTCTATGCATGCTTATGCTGATGATATTCAGATATATCTGTCACGTAGAACTGGTCTCATGGAAGACCTGGTATTCAGGCTTAATGAGGATCTAGAAAGTATAAGTCAGTGGGCTGTTAGTAATGGGCTTCAACTTAATGCTGCGAAATCATTTATATTACCCATCAGCAAAGATAATGTCTTCTTTGAAGATACGCCGGACCTTATTTTAAAAGACCAAAAGCTAAGTCTCGTCAGCAAAATCAAAAATCTAGGTTTTCATATTAATTCTACACTTACCTGCAGTGACCACATCAACAGTGTGGTTCAAAAAGTATATTATATTCTGCGTAATCTAAGAGTTTCAGCTGATTATACGCCAGTTGAATTGAAACATAAGCTTGTTCTTCAACTTATACTACCTATAATTACTTATGCAGAATGTGTTTATAGCAGTTTGGACTCCCGATCTCAATTAAAATTAAACTTAGCATTTAACCAGGTTACACGATATGTTTATGGGCTGCGAAAATTTGATCATATATCTCAGTTTAAAAAATCCATTCTTGGAAGTGATATTATTAACTATCTCAATGCTAGAAATTGTATCTTTCTGCATAAAATAATAGTGTTTAAAACGCCTCCTTATTTGTTTGAAAAAATTCGATTTGGTCACTCAACAAGAAGTTTCATGCTGACCCCACCAAGTTACAACTACCTCAACTCCACAAGATTATTTTTTATTAATGCCACTCGTCTTTGGAATTCCTTACCGAGCCATGTAAGAGCTTTAAGGGAAATAACAAGTTATAGACTTGCCGTATTTCAACATTTTGCTTCTAATTAACGATTAATAAATTCGCCAGTTTTCTTTAAATCTATACTTTCTTCTTGTCACTTTTTTTTCTCACTTAATTTCTTCAATTGTATACTCTATCTGGATTTCTCTATTTCTACTTAATATTAAGATTAATTTTATAATAAGTATAATTGTTTAAATTAGGTTTAAGAAAATCTTTAATTTGTATAATCCTAAAAATATTGTTCCAACTTGTACATTAAAAGAACTAAGTTCTTATCGTACTATAAATAAATAAATAAATAAATGTTAAAAAATTACATTGGTATAAAGGGCCAAAATTAGGTGTTTCGTCATTAAAAAGTGTATTAAAATTCTGTAAACTGATTAAATAATTCTATACTTTTAATCAATAGCACATTCAATTACCTTTACAACGTGTTATCGGTGAGAAAAATTGGATGAAAATTATCAGAGTTGTGATATTTTACATTACGAAAAAATTCTATTTTCTTTCTTGTTGTAATAAAAAAGATCGTAAAAATCCAAATTTTAAAAAATTGCAATGAAATATTGTTTGACCATTTTCTGTAAAAACACTTAATACAAATACAAAAAATTGTGTTATGGTCGTTATGGAATTTTTATTAGAAGTGTATGTTTTTGAAAATGTCGAGTTTAGAGTATTTTTACGAAAAAAAATTCTCAAAAATCCAAAAAATGCAAAATGTTAACCAATAACAACAACAATGCTTAAAGCATAGTTTTGAGCTATTTTGTGCACAAAACAAAACAAAAATCAAAGTCCTAAGAAAAAAGTTGTAGCTAGTGAAACATGATTTTTTTTTTAAAAAAATCCGCAAAGTGCCTGTTTCTGGCATTTCGAACACAAAAAAAAAATCATAGAAAAATCATAAAAACGTTATATCTCATTTGAAATGACTTTAAAATTAATGTTTTTTTAAATATTTTTGATTTTCGTATTACAAAAATTTTGCAATTTAAAGGCTGCCAACATATTAAACCTGGTTTTACTGTTCACAATATTAAAAAATATGCAAAACCAAGCAATTTAATTTTGTATTATTTTATTTGTTTTATATGTATTTGTTTTGTTTCTTACGTGCCCAACAATTTCCTATTCTATCAATCTATCATTTTTGCGTGCACAACTTATAACCAACAACAACACAATCTTAATCAACGTTAACCAAATTTGTCAATACCCATCAAAAACAACCCTCGCACTCACATAAACATGTGCGCCTTCGCTGCTGTTGATGTTTGTTTCGTCCAACGCGTTGTTGTTGTTAAATTTTTTTGTTGTAATTATTCTTGTACTCCAAAGATAATAAAAAAACGCGTTTTCCTTGAAAAACTACACAAAAAAACACAAAAAAACAAATTCAGTTGCGAGAAACCTGCACCAGCCTGATTTCTCGCAACAACCTGATCTGATCTGATCTGATCTGACTTGCCTGCTTCCACTCTGCGCACTTCGAGCAGGTTTATATGAAATTGTATGAAGCGAGTTTTCTCGCACTGAGGCAAGTAAGCAAATCTGCCTGCCTGCCTGCCTGCCTGCCTGCCTGCCTCAGCGTTTACTCTGTCCGCAGACTAAGTCAGTTACTCAGTCCGTTTCAACTTAAAGCTTGGGACTTTGTTTTATAGTTACAACAAATTTTTAACGCCTACATCAGAAAAAATTTTCATATCAATAATAAACACAAATATATGATTCGCTGAAACCCTCGCTGCACAGTGTAACGAGTGCGGCCATAATTACATTTTTTTTTTAAATACAGAAAAAATAGTAAAGGGTGTTTTTTATAGAGTGATACAACTTCGAGTTGGCATCATTGCTTTATTTGAACACCCATTTAACAGCTGATAATTGCTTTTTGTTAAGTTTGCTTTGACATTTTATTATGGATCGACTTACACCAAAGCAATGCGTGCAAATTGTGGAAATTTTTAATCAAAATAATGGTTCTGCTCGTCAAACTTATCGTGCACTTCGTCCATTTTATGGCGTACATAATCGTCCTTCAGAGCTGCTAATTCGAACAACAATAGATCGTTTTTGGACCACATTTACTGTTACTGATAATGTGCATTCCGCTGTACAGGAAAGCATTGAAGATGATCCTAATCAATCAATTCGTCGCCGTTCTCAGCAATTGCGGTTGCGTCCTTCCACTTTATGGAAGATTTTACGAAAAGATCTTGGCTTAAAACCTTTCAAGATTCAACTTGTGCAGGAGTTGAAGCCAAACGACCATCGTATGCGCCGCCAATTCGGCGAATGGGCTGAAGCACAAATTGATATTGATTTTGAATTTCCATGGACAATTTTATTTTCCGATGAAGCCCATTTTTGGTTGAATGGGTACATAAATAAACGGAATTGTCGTATTTGGAGTAAAAAAAAATCCACAAGCTTTTGTCGAAACACCAATACATCCACAGAAAATTACTGTTTGGTGCGCTTTATGGGCTGGCGGAGTCATTGGCCCATATGTCTTCAAAAACGATGATGGTCAGAATGTTACTGTCAATGGTGAACGGTATAGGAACATGATTTGAAGTTTTTCGTACCTCAATTAGCTGGCATTAATCTTGCTGATATGTGGTTCCAACAGGACGGAGCCACATGCCACACAGCGGGCGCTACAATTGATTTACTCAAGCAAACTTTTGAAGAAAAATAATTTCACGAAATGGCCCAATTAATTTTCCCCCAAGATCCTGTGATTTAACCCCATTGGATTATTTTCTTTGGGGTTATGTAAAATCACTTGTCTACGTCGATAAACCACAAACAATTGAACACCTGGAAATCAACATTCGTAGAGTTTTCGGCGAGATACGGCCGCAAATACTGCGAAAAATTTGTGAAAATTGGTGTTCCAAATTGCGCCTTGCACGCGCCAGCCGTGGTGGCCACATGGCCGAAATCATATTTAAACATTAATGTCATAAAATTTTCTATCCAATAAAGCCCGTTTCATTAATATTAAAAATTACTATGTTTTATTATGATTTAAACTTGTATCACTCTATAAAAAACACTCTTTAAAAAACACTAGAGAAAATACTTGAATTAAGTGTAATCCAAAATATTTTTTTTCGAAACTTTTATTTATGTAGACACATGACACCATGGGATTTTCAAAGTAAACTCATCGTCGTTGCGCGTGCAATACAGCGTATCCGCTACTTGTAATACCAGGTAAATTGCAAAAAGACCATAATTAATTTCATTTTCATTTTATTCATTTTGACTTTTCATGAAATGCTTATCTTATTTCAATAAATGTTTAGTTCAGTTGAAAATCCATTTAATAGTTTAAAAGAAAATTAGTTTTTCTGCACTTTTGTAAAATTTTACTATTACCGCCATTGGCGTCCACAGGGGGCACTTGCCCCCTGGGCAGTGGATTTTTTTAAATATCTTCGTATTAAATCAAAAAGCCGTAAGCTACAACTAAAAAATTTTACGGGAGAGTCAAAAAACTTTCCAAATTCTAATTGTATGTTGCGCTCAAACTCAGGGGTTTTAAAATTTTTTTACTAAAAACGTCGTTTTTATTTGTAGGAGTGTACAATTTAGCAAGAACATGTATTTTGATAAGGTGCATCAATAACACTGTGCGGCACGAAAATCTGTGTATAATAATTTTAACGTTTTTCCCTTAATTTAAATATGGGCAATCTCGTAGTAACATCCGTTTTGCCACTTTAACGAAGACTTTAGTGCAAACATTTTTTTTAATTACTCTAGATATGCACTCATTTGCATGTTGAGAACTCTTGAACCATTAAAATTTTCATTTTGGTTTTTTCAGCAAAGTTCTTTCTATTATTCTTGGCAATAACTTTTTTGAACAAATACGTAACGAAAAATCATTTGAAATTGTCTTTAAACCTTCAATAAGCGACATATGTCTTGCCCGCTATCAACGCTTCAAATCAAAAAATGTTACTCATACGCAAAGTTGTTCGAATTTTTTTCGTTTGACTTTTTGTAAGAATCACTCGATAAGACCCACTGGAAGCGATTTTTTCATATTAATTTATTCAGCAAAGTTGCTGGCCAGAATTATAGAAAAAACTTTGCTCAAGAAACAAAACTGAAAATCCTAATAGTTCAAGAGTTATCAACATGAAAATGAGTGCATATCTTGGGTAATTTTTGATATATATTAAAACAGAAAATTTTGTTCTAAAATGTTCGGTAAAGTGGTAAAACAAATGCCACCACGAGATGCCTTATACCAAAATTAAGCAAAATTATAAAGATAAAAAAAGCGTACAGTGTTATCAACCAAAAAGTCGACTTTGAATTTATTGTAACTTACGCTCTTTTTTGAATTTTTATGACGATATTTTTATTTTAAATGTTAATATATTTTGAAGAGAACTCAAAAATACCATTTTAAAGTATATTTATAAATAAAGCTGAGCTAAACCATGCATGCATTTTTAAATAGAATGTTGTACCCGTCGCAGTATTCTTACACTCAAAAAATGTTGTGTGTAAATATTACTAATAACTGCGTCCATCCTAGGAATTTTATTTGTAGTTTTCAATCACGAATAGGATTCATAGAGTGGACGTAATTTGGTGCATATTTCAAATGTTTTATTCGTATTCATACAAAAACAAATGTATATTGTACGAATACATTTGCTACATTTACCAGAGCTGTAAAAGATTTGATCAATTTGATTTTATCCACAAAAAAGTAAATCAGTGAATAATAAAATAACAATGCTTTCAATGAATGCAAAATTTATTTATAAACAAAATTTTTAATTCACATTCATTTTTGAAAAAATGATTAATTATTCATTTCAATTATTTATTTTCGTTACTTAGAATAATGAATAATTTTTTTATTCATTTCAATGATATTCACAAAGAATGCTATTCACAAAGAATTTCAGAATTTTCAATTATTCTTTCCTTATTTATTATTCATTTTTAATTCATTATTAATTTTGTATTCGTTATTCACTTGTTATTCATTATTCATTTTTTATTCATTATTAATATATTATGCATTATTAATTTTTTATTCATGATTAATTTTATATTAATTTTTTATTTATGGCTTAGGACCAAAATTAATAAAAAATTAATAAAGAATAACAAATGAGTAATGAATAAAAAATTAATAAAGAATAACAAATGAATAATGAATAAAAAATTAATAATGAATGAAAAATTAATAATGAATAAAAAATTAATAACGAATAAAAAAGAAAAAATAATTTAAAAAAAGAGTCACTGACAATTCTGAAATTCTTTGTGAATTGCATTCATTATGAATATCATTCAAATGAATAACGAAAACGAATAATTCAAATGAATAATTAATCAGTTTTGTAAAAATGAATGTGAATTAAACATTTTGTTTATAAATCAATTTTGCATTCATTGAATGCATTCTTATGTAGTTATTCAGTTGTACTTAAAATTATGAATATGAATGCCGATTTTACAGCGCTGACATTTACTAATAACAAAAAAAAATTCTATCTTAGCTAGGGTTTGAACCACGGTTTTTTTCAGCTTACGGGCCACCTTGCAATCATGCATTTCCTTATATTCGGTAATTGTGCAACAAACCAGGCTGAAAGATTTTGGTTGTACATTTTTTAAACTCAACTAATTCTAAATAGTACAAAACCATTAGCTAATAGTACGAATGCAATAGAAGAAACTACGATGTTATTCTTACAAGAAATTGAGGAATGATAAGGAATGATATCCCTATTAGTCGAAGATCATTCTTTGGAGCAATAGATGGTAAGGTGCATTTAAGCCAATTAATCAAAATGCATATGAACTTGGACGACAAGTGAATTTATGTCTTAAAGTAATTAAACGCAAGAAGAAATCAAAGAAAAATGAATTTAAAAAACCAAATGCTTTCCCAAAAGTCGGCTTAAAAAATCGTTTTTCTGTCATAAAGATGATCCGATTTCATAATTTTTCATAAACTTAATTAAATTGCCAACAATCTTGCAGCATTTAAATTTGAGAAAATTGCAGGCAATTGGTTTATGAGTTACAGGCCTCCAAAACTGGAAAAATGGTTTGAAAATATTTCTGGTTTTATTCTTTTTTTTTTTTTTTAAATATTGGGAGATTTTTGTATTCTTATTTGAAAAGAGGAAAACTTTGGAGCTAAATAGTAATTAATGCGATTTTATATATGGATAAATGATACCTCACATCATTTAATTTAATAAAATACTAAGAATATTTGTTGAAAAAGATTGTTTTAAAGTACTTAAAAAAATTAAATTTGAATATATTTCGGGCATGATACGAGAATAATTTTTACCAGTCTTTGAAACATATTTAATTTTCTAATGTGTACAAGCGTGTGTCAACCAGCGTACCATGATAACAAAATTAGTACCAATAATCTCAGAAAATAGAATTATTTAGGTTACATTTTCTTTATGTGCATTCTAAACTCCTTTATGCCTTTGCCCCCTCCCCCTAAAACAAATCCTGCGGACGCCCTTGATTGTGAATACCCTTGTAAATTATTTTTGAGACTTGATTTTTTTTTGTAAAAATATAAAAACAATAATTTGGAATAAATACATTTCGCCAAAAAAATCAGATGGTGTTTTGATGACAAAAACAGTTAAATAATTAGTACGTTTAACTGGAAATAATTTTGTAATTTGTCGTACTTGAAACAAATCGACTACCAAAATTTTGGCTTAATTTAGCTTAAAACAGCTTAGCTTAGTACAGTTGCCGAGAGTAACCATACGAACAATATAACAAAATTTTATTCTAATACGACCCAAATTATCTGATATAAAGCATTTTATTGATTAGTGGGCGGTAAAAGGGAGTGTGACAAGTTGTCTTTCTTCCTAAACCATTTCGTACTCGAAACAAATCGACTGCCAAAATTTCGGCAGTTGCCGAGAGTAACCATAAAACCAAATTACATTTACATTACAAATTGTATTCTAATGCGACTCAAACTGTCTGAAATAAAGCATTTTTATTGATTTGTGGGCATTAAAAAGGGGTTTGACAAATGTTCTTTCTTCCTTAACCATCTCGTACTCGAAACAAATCGACTGCCAAAGTTTCAGCTGTATTAAGTTTATACCTGGCGCACTTTGCTTAACTCCACGCTTATTCTCCAAAAAGTGGGCGTAACTAAAGTGCGATACGCCCATTTTTAATACAGTAAAGTGACCATACGAACTCGATTGTCAAATTTCAATCTTATACGAACAAAACGTCTAAAAAATAGCATATTCATTGATATGTGGGCGGTAAAAGGGGCGTGAAAATCTATTTTTATATTTTTTCCGACAGTCACCATGCAAAGTAAATTCCCAAATTATAGTCTTATACCGTCTGCAACATAGCATCTTTTGCTATGAGCGTGAAACGTAGGCGTGGCAAATCTAACAAAACTTATCACAATTAAGTAGAAATAAAAAATCGTTTGGTAGCTATATCGTCTGAATCGGTTCAGTGGTTCTCACGTGATTGTGGAACATCCGTGCAGTGTCACAACGCTAATATGTTATATGCAATACATATTTAAAAGACACATATGCATAAGGTGCTTGCATACAAATAACTGTACTTGTGCACTATTTTGTTTATCCCTAACATTAATAATGATTCTAGAAATAATATTGTAACATTTATTTACAATAATTTAAATTTTTTTTTTATGTCCTTAAAGAAGAGAAAATTGACTAGAAAGTATCATATGTGTCAATGAGAATCAAAAGTGATCAATTCCACTTTTAATTGTTTGGAGTAAATAAAAAAAAACTTGTTAAGACTTCTGGAGGTAACTATTGAAAATTTTTATTTTTGTTGCTTATAAAGTGGACTTTTTAAACCCTAACTGCGTAACGACTATAATTGAAAATTAATTGCATTGTTTTGTATTAAGCAATTTATTTTGGAATAGTGTTGTTTTGAAACTCACTTTGTGGAATAGAGTCGTTTTGTTACAAACAAACTAGAAAAATGTTATTTTGATCCTTAAAAAATGGAATTGTGTTGTTTTGATTCTTAAAAAAGTTAAATATAATCCAAGCACAAAAAAAATCATTAGTGATTAGATTTAATTCATTTTTTTTTATTTATTTATGAATCTAATCTTGAAAGTTATATAAATAACATAAAATATTAATTGAAAAGAGTAAACAAATTATTAAAAATTTGTTAAATTCCTATAAGACGATCTTCGGCATTAAATTCGCAAACAGAATCATTAATGTTCATTATATCTTCTTGAGAATTATTATTGTTCATAAGATTTTTATAAAATTTCAAGTCTTCAAGCATTCTTCATTCATTTCCAATTGCAGTCTGATAAAGTCGTATATATTACGTTCATTGATTCTTACTTCCAATGGCAATATTGGAGGAGACATGGAAAACACATGTTTTCTGAGAATTACAACGAATTTTGACTCACCAATAGAAGATCTATAAAATTGTTCACCTTTAACTCTTACAAGGTCATTTTTACACTTTTTAATTATAAATTGTTTGGTCTCGTTGAATTTAAAGTGCCAAGCAGATGGCGGCTTGAAAACCTTCGATACTTCTATTTTAAAATCAAGAATGGGAAAGTCATCGTTTTGGTGCTATATTTTTTCCAGCCAGTATTGGCACATACCTTTCATAATTGAGTTTTTGTTTTAGCCTCCGCAGCCATCAGCCATAAATCGAACTATTCTTATACCTTCATAATCCATGTTGCATAGATGATAAAAAACTGCGGAGGCGATTTCATTAGAACCTTTAGGGCGAATATTCTCCATCCAGTAATATAAGAAAACGTTGTTTTTTGTGATAAATGAATGGGCAGTACCTGCATCTACTCCAAAAAGATATAAGGATAATTGACGGGTGAAGTAAGCTGCGTGGTCAGCTACTTTTGGAAGCGATATATTCTTTTGACAAAGGATATTGTCAGTAAATCTATACAGTGCTGTCACGACAATGTGTCTAATTTGCGAGAACGTTAACTATAAACTGCAGTGATTAGGCTAAATATTACAAGAGTTGTACTCCTTTCTGGAGAAAAAAAAAGTAAAGGTGGAATTGTGTTGTTTCGATGCCAACAACTAGGTGGAATAAATCATCTTTGATTCTCAAATTGATTTTTAGTACCAAATAACTCTAGAAATACTAGAAATTAAAAAACTTTGAATACAGTCATTTGTAGCATTTAACAAGGGTAATCAGAATCAATCATTAACTCATTTTTTTCAAAAGTGGAATTGATCACTTTTGATTCTCATAGACACATATAAGAAAAAAAAATGTTTGGGAATTAAGAAAAATATATTTTTACACTTTGAGTTGTTTATATTTTTAGTACTTAGTTTTAGTTTTTTCCCTGCAGATGGGCATCTTCATACGAAAAAAGCCTTTGGTTTGTGCCCAACATATCATAAAGAACTTCTGCTGATGATACGTTGAATTAATATGTAACCTCACTGTTTGTCAATATAACCATTACAAGGTTACAAATACTTATAAGCAAAAGATTATGCAGTCGTTTGCTTTCTTCTTTTTAAGAATATTTACATATTTTTTCATTGAAAAAATGAATGAAATAAAGTTTAACGGAATATTCTCAATTATTTTCCCTCAAGGATTGTTTTTTCAGTTAAAAATTTCCATTTTTAAATTTTCTCTTTTTTCTTGTGAGCAAAAGATTTTTTTTTTTATATTTGCTATAAGCTGCGCAAGCACTCTGGAACTCTATCTGATAGTTACATATCAGAAAAATATATTTGACAATAATAACATCGTGATTATTTTTGACTCTAATCATTTATTTCAAACTCTTCCATTTGTAATGCATAAAAAGTAGTGGCTGCATGCTGCTCTGTGCTTATAAAACTAAACAGTTTTTCTTTGCTTGATTTTGTTTTGTTCGTTTTTTTTGTCTATTATTCCTTTTAAAGAGCAAGCAAACAATTGCTGAAGTAGTTACATTTTTGAAAAAATACCTTGAAGTGTTTGCTGGAATTTTGTGCTTGTGTCCTTTGGCATTGTTTGTGTTTGTGTGTGTGCATTAAGTGCATTCAATTTCCTGAGCACATCCTGCTTGCCAAGCTAGATTGGTTGACAATTGAAAGCATTTCATGCGTAAACTGAAGACATTCTTCGAAAATATTCTTTATACTTATTTGGAAGAACTTATTACAGAAAATTATTTTTTTTTTGCTGTAAAACTCAATAAAGAACTGATTTTTCCTAAAGATTTTAACAAGTTAGTATGTTTGCAAGTAGTTTTAAGCATAATAAAAATTAAGTAAAAAATATGTAGCTGTAAGAATGACCTGATAGGGCAAAAGAAGCAGTAAATGTCTTTGAGCTGCATTTGTTAAAAACACTCTTATTTTTCATTTCACGAAAGAAATTTATAAAAATCTGTGGATTATCAGTAATTAAACAGTTTTCATTAGACATTTTCGTGTCTTTGTTTTTTGTAAGCCGTTGAAATTATTTGGTTTTACATGCCTTTAAAAAAAATTATGAAGTTTAAATTGTTTTGGTGCTTTAAACTTTTTTCAACAAATATTTCGGGTCAGTTTTGAGAAGTAAAATAAACAGCAGCATAGCTTAAAAATATTTTGCAATTTTGTTACTAAGCCATTTTCAGCAGAGTCAGCAGCTTTGTAAATCTTTGTCTAGCTTATAGTTGCAAGTTCATTACTTTCATTTAATAATATCGTTCTAGATTAGTAATTTACAATCCTTATTACAATCAGGTAATTCTGCTCTATACAGAGTTGTTGTTGTTGTCTTCTTGAAAACTTACTTGATCTAAAGCTCACAATCTTAATTCATGTTATTATTCAATAGATCATAAAAACTAATTAACTTAACTATGGCGGAGCACGGCCAAATAAGTTTAATTGATGTCAAATTAATAAAATAATCTAATAATTGATCGATTTTTCGGTCAAAGTCATGTGTAATTGAAGATTTGGTTGTGAAAATAGCCAACTTTCAGTTAGAACACTAGCTTCTGGCGAAGCAAAAACTCGTTTCATTTCTATGGTGCATTTCGACAAACTATCGAACACCAATGAATATTGAAATAAATGAAGAAGCAACTAGAACAGATGGCAACCCTTGATAGAGTTGATGGCGGTGATCTATAAATAGCCTACTGCTTTGAAAGTTCATATGATTAGCAGCCATACGATTCATAAGAATGAATTCCAAAATCTGCACATTCATATGCTAGTTTAAACAGTGAGTTGATCACAGCTTAATCACTCAAAGACTACTGAAGAGGAAAATGTAGCGATTTCCGAAACAGTCTGTCTAGTCAGCTGAGTGATTGACTCTAAACAGAGTTGTTGTTGTTGTGCCTTCTTGAAAACTTACTTGATCTAAAGCTCACAATCTCAATTCAATCTGCTCCATTTTGAAAATGCAGTATTTATAATGTGAATGTCATAAATTTTTCCTTTGCACGAATATAAAACCTTTAAAGCCGGAGCGTTTTTTTATAAAAGTCTGATTATATAAGCGCCTACTTTAAAGGTTTTATATTCATTTAGAAATTAATATATTTATGATAATAACACAGAATAGAAAAAATTTATAGTAATAAGATTTCCAATTAAATAATATATATAAATAAATTAACAAATTTGACCAAGAATTATTGTGGAAAGTAATTTAAAATTATTTTTCACTTTGTAGTGGTTTTGAAGTTGGTTTTTTTTTGTTAAAAAGTTTTTATTTCTTCCTTTTTAGAGATTATGATAACAATTTTTTCATTCTTGTAAAGAAATTTCATACCTTAGTGTCAACATTAACTAAAAGATAGTATTTTGCTGACATTGCCACGCTCTTTTGTCCAGTAACGCCCACTTTCTTGACCGTACATTTTCATAATTATGCCTACCCCTAATTTCAGTGTCCTAGTGTCAATATTATTCCAGTTATGGCGTTTTTCTAATATTGCCACGCCTTTGTCGAACAACGCCCACTTTTTTGACCGAAATTTGTAATAATTGTTCCAACCTTTGTACCGATCAGGTAATTCTGCTCCATTTTGAAAATGCAGTATTTATAATGTGAATGTCATAAATTTTTCTTTTGCACGAATATAAAACCTTTTTTTTATAAAAGTCTGATTATATAAGCGCCGACTTTAAAGGTTTTATATTTATTTAGAAATTAATATATTTATGATAATAATAGAGAATAGAAAAATATTTATAGTAATTAGATTTTAATTAGATTATAGTAATTTGATTTTTAGAGGATTAGAATATATGTAAATAAATTAACAAATTTGACCAAGAATTATTGTGGAAAGTAATTTAAAATAATTTTTCACTTTGTAGTGGTTTTGAAGTTGGTTGTTTTTTTGTTAAAAAGTTTTTATTTCTTCCTTTTTAGAGATTATGATAACAATTTTTTCATTCTTGTAAAGAAATTTCATACCTTAGTGTCAACATTAACTAAAAGATAGTATTTTGCTGACATTGCCACGCCCTTTTGTCCAGTAACGCCCACTTTCTTGACCGTACATTTTCATAATTATGCCTACCCCTGTACCTAATTTCAGTGTCCTAGTGTCAATATTATTCGAGTTATGGCGTTTTTCTAATATTGCCACGCCTTTGTCGAACAACGCCCACTTTTTTGACCGAAATTTGTAATAATTGTTCCAACCCTTGTACCGATTTCCAATACCATAGGGTCAATATAACCTAAGGTACAGTAGTTTTCTTATATTGCCACGCCCTTTTGTCCAACATTTCAAACTTTCTTCACAGTAAAATTTCATAATTATGCCTACCCCTGTACCTAATTTCAGTATCCTAGTGTCAATATTATTCCAGTTATGGCGTGTTTCTAATATTGCCACCTTTGTCGAACAACGCCCACTTTTTTGACTGAAATTTGTAATAATTGTTTCAACCCTTGTACCAATTTCCAATACTCTAGTGTCAAAATTAACTAAGATATAGTAGTTTTCTTATATTGCCACGCCCTTTTGTCCAACATTTCAAACTTTCTTCACAGTAAAATTTCATAATTATGCCTACCTCTGTACCTAATTCCAGTATCCAGTGTTTCAATATTATTCGAGTGACAGCGTTTTTATTCTACTGCCACGCCCTTTATCTAATTACGCCCACTTTTTTGACCATAATTTGTAATAATTGTTCCTAACCCTGTACCAATTTCCAGTACCCTAGTGTCAATATTAACTGAGATACAGTGTTTTTCTTATATTGCCACGCCCTTTTGTCCAACAACGCCCACTTTATTTACAGTAGATTTTTATAATTATTTCTACTCCTGTACCTAATTTCCGTACCTCAGAGTCAATATTATTCGGGCTACAGCGTTTTTCTAATATTGCCACGCCCTTTATCGAATAACGCTCACTTTTTTGAACATAACTTTCAATAATTGTGCCAACCCCTGTACTAAATTTCAGTACTCTAGTGTTAATGTTAGTCGATATACAAGGTGTTTCTAATATTGCCACGCCCCTGTGTCGAATACCACCTACTTTTAAAGACGGGCACCTCCGCATCTAATATCTCTGTCTGTTGACAAAAAATTGTGGCAATCGGGCAAGTACTTTAGGAGTTATCGATGTACATACAGTAAAAAAAAAAAAACCAACCAACTTGAGAACCTCCTCTTTTTTGAAGTCGGTTAAAAGAATGATAAATTCTTAATGAAAGTGAGAACTCTATTGATTTCTACGAATATCAATAATTTTGCGCAAATATTACAAAATGTCAACCAAATTAACGTTACTAACCGAATAACTTTTCTTAGGAAATATTTTTCTCTTTATAAAAGACATTTAATTGGGATAAAAATGTTTAGAATTATAGTTAGAACTGAAGAATAAAATATGTTAACACTTTTAAGTGACAAAAGAAATAAAAAGGAAATGCAATTAAAATTTAATGTACTAAGAATCGGTTTTGTATGATTCGAATCCATGCACTTAAAATTAAAAAAGCATCACTAATGCCACAAAATTAAAAAAATTTATGACGGCAAAAATAAATCAAAAATTAAACGATGGAAAATGAAAAAAAGTAAGTTTTATTCTCCAAAAAAGCATTATGAATAATTTTATTTTATCTTAGAGAGTTATTGCCGGTCGCATAACACGCAGCTAAAAGCTTCAACTACTTATTTTAATGAAACAGCACCGAAGCGTTGGCAAGGGGCATTTCATTACGAAAAATGCAAGAAAAAAGCATCTTGAAGTTTCGGAGATTGTAGCAAATTTCAACTTTTCCTTGCCTATTTGTATTCCAGGTCCATCACATTCCAAAATCATTTCGATTTTCAGCTGCAGACACACTTGAACTTGCGTAATCGACAATTTCGGATCGAAACAGTGTGACGTCAGTAAAATCGACAAGTTCTCGACTTAGTTACAGAACAGAGCTACTAACTCCTTTTGTGCCACACGTTTTGTTACCCATTTTGTTACAATAATGTAACATTTTAACGTCTGCGGTTGTCGCAAGAAAAAGGTGAGATATTCTTTAATTACCAAAAACAGGGAAGTTTTCCTGAGCATTTACGATCACATTCAAACATTTGCGCTAGTATTGTGCAATTTTGACGTAAAATCGAACATCGTGTATCCCTTTCTAACACACTCACCCATCGAAGTTTCCTATCTGGTTATCTGTGGTTCCAGCGATAGCCAATGATATTATGAAAAGAACATTTAAATTTCAGATGATTCGGCTGAATAGTTTTTGTTTTTGAAGTGAAAACTTCTTTAGGCGCTTTGAACGGTTTTGGTAAGAAATACCTACAAAAAGTGCACTTACAGGTCATAATAATTTTCTATAAAATATTTAAAGCAACATCTTTTAAATATGTTTGCGCAAGAAAATGATAAATGAGAAAACTTATCACAAAAGTAATTTTTTGCTAAATTACAAGTATTTCAAGTGAAAATTGAACCAAAAGTAAAAAAAAATTGGAATATTAAAAACTTTTTTGTGTATGGGCATTTCCAAACTGGCGTTATGGACGATTTGTGCGAAAAAATATTAAGAAAATAGAATGAAGAAGTCTAAATTTTAAAAAGCTTTTTTTATATTTGAGTATTAATTAAGTAGCACTATATTAAATAAAAACAATGACAACAATTAACCCTAAGGATCTAAAGATATAAGCAAAAATATGTGCTGGCGTTACGTTTCAAAAAACGAAAGTGATTTCTGACTTGGATTACAAAATGTGCAAAATGTTACATACTTAGTTTTTGCCACGCCCCCTCTGAAATTTTTCAACTAACGGTAATTTTGTTATTATAAAACTTTTTACCATCGGAGATTTTTGTGTATTTAATTTTAAAAATTTTTTGTTATTCTGACATCAAAAATACTGTATCTTCAAAATTGGAGAAATTTTCAGTACAACGACTTTTTCATAAAACATCGTTGCCTAAGAATGAGAAAAAAAAACGACATGAAAATCAAAGTTTGGTCTTTCGATGAAAATATCTCCGCTGTCCATTAATATATTTCATTAAAATTTTTTTTGTTCAAAAGTTCAATAAAATCACTTCACAAAAATAAGTTGAACTGTACCGTTAAGTCAGTGTATATATGTTTTATGATTATGTCAAAAAAAGTCCAAAATAATGACTTTTTACTCAAAAAATGATATCTAAGAATGCAACTGTGTCTAGAGTAAATTTCGAACATTTTGGTTATAAAAATCTTCTATGGAAAGCAATCCATAGAATTGGGCAAGACTTTTTGTATAAAACTTTTTTAGAAGGTTTTGAAATAACATAAGTTTATTTTCCAAGTGATCAAATTGAAAAATATTTTATGGTTTTTTTTTATTAGGATTTTTGATATGGCGTTACGTTACTTCAATTTCTATTGCAGTTTAATTGGGTATTAAGTAATTAGGTAGTTAAATTATTTTGTAATTAAGTTATTAAAAAACATATTTAATATATTGTCTTTTGCCTGCCTCAACTATTTTTCATTATCTGTAGCCAATGCCTTCCATTTCTACTAAAACAAAAAAGCTTATGAAACATTTACGAAAAAGAAAAACTACATTTGTGAAACAGTGGAGACGATTTGATCATCATGGTTAATGAATTTATAAAGAAATTGCTGAAACTAATATAATCAAAGTGTTTCTCTTAAATGATATAATAAAATAATAAGTTTTAACTTTTTGGTCGCGGTAGACTTATTTCTGGAAATGCCCATATAAAAAATCTTGAATTATCTATATAGCGTATTTTCGATTTTAGTTTTGTTTTTAATTCTTGCAATGAAAGGCCTTTTTCAAAGAAAAGTTCATCATATTATTTTAACTTGAAAGGAAAACACTTGAAAAAATTGTCTTAACAAAAACTACTAAGAATTTTTTTTTGGAAATACGTGTGAGCTTTTTCAGTGTTTTTGGATTTTCCAAAAAAGTTGCCAAATACGATAATCCAAAATTGACTAAATAGATTTTGAAAAAACTCACATGTATTCTGCTATGGCTACCGCTAAAATTTTTTTGACTAGTATGTAAAATTGCTTGTTAAGTAAATTCTACAAGAATTAAAAATTACTCTTAAGAATTAGTCTAGGAAAGTAAAATTCAAACCCGAAAAATAAATTGATAGATAACTCAATTAAAAAATAATATTCTGTGACCAGAATATTATTTTCAGTAAAACAATAGATTTGTGTCCCACTGTGCGCTTTGATGTATGCATTTTTTGCTGGCTGTTGTGCTTAAGTCCTTTGCTGTTCTTCTAGTGCTCGTGTCGTTGTGCTTGTTTCTAGTTGTTTTCGTTGTTGTTGTAGGGATTATGATTAGCGTAGCGATTAACTTGTTGTTTGTTATGAAAGTGATAGTAATTAAAAATAATTGGTTGCGTGCAAGCAGCGCAAGCGAACAGCAAAAAAAAATTCAGTTAAAAAAGATATGAAAAGTAATAGCATAAAAAATGATAAAAGGATGAAGCTAAAGCTCAAATAATGATGAAAAAAAAGCAATAGCAAAATCATCAATCAAAGTATATGATTGCTTTTTGCTTATGTTTGCGTAAAAACTTCATTAAAACTTGTGCAGCAGCAGCAGCAGCTGTTTGTCGACTCAGCAAAGTCTTGTTTGGCTTAAACAGCTTTATTAGAAAGTTTTTTTCCCTTTTTCTCTCTGCTTCTCTGTTTAACTCACACACAGAAGTTCAATGTCTTTCAGCTTATACTTATGTATATGGAAATAAGACAGCTTTAGTTTTTTTCATTATAAAAATAGTATTTGTAAATTTTTTTAAACTTTAATTTTAATTATGAATTTTCAGAAACGAGCGTTTGTTACATTTCATAATATTGGCATTTTCTACTTTTAGTGATGCTTAATACACACACATTTCTGCGAAAAGTATTCAGTTAAAACAAACGCAGCTTCAAGGATTTTTTTTTCTGCTTTAGAATAGCTCAGCAAGGGACACAGTGAAAAAATAAAATAATTACAGATATCGATCAATGGATTTTGGTAGAGGAGAAAAAATAAATAAAGATATGTGTAACAGCAATTTGAAAAGATACATCTAAGAAATTTTTAAGATATGTTTTAAGTTTACTCGAAATTTAGCGATTTTCATACTCAAACTATTTTTGTTGTGTTCGCAAACTTTCAGTGGAATTTTTCAGGATTGTCGAACGGTGTTATCAGCAGCGAAAAAAATCCATGAAATGGAAGCTTAGCTGGCTTCCATTTTTAAAAATAAAAATTTTAAGGAAAACATTTAACATATCAGTAAAATACACCAAAAATATAAAACTCAATTTATGAGAATAAAATGAAAATTCAATCTTTTTAAAAGAAACCTGGAATATTAAGAAATTTATTTCAAAATTATTGCAATATCTCAAAAACTGTAGATGTTCTCAGTACAACGTATTTTTGAATGAAAAGTCGTTGATTAAGAAATATAACCGTATACGAAAGTTTTTAAGGTAATATTGTTGATGAACAAAATTTTCCTTATTTTGACATCAAAACTGTTGCGATATCTTGAAATCTAATGGTTTTTTAGTACAGTGCATTTTTTTAGGCAAGGTCATCGCCTCAGAATGAGAAAAAAACTATTGAAATTTCAAGTTTTTATTTTACTAACAACTATCTCCGCTTTATCTCTTTAAAATTTACTTTACTTTGAGGGAAAAATTATTGAAATTTCAAGTTTGGATTTTATAACAAATATCTTCGCTATTTTGTAATCGATTTTCCTTAAATTTCCTTTGTAAGTTTGATTAAATCATTATAGAAAATTGCAAACACATTTAACGCAACCTCACCAATTCTATGTTATAGTATATTGTTTTTAACAAACCTCTAAAATATTCAATGTTTGCTTAAAAAAATAGGTCTAAAGCTGTTTTTGTTTATTTTTTTTTTAAATATTAAAATCTCACACTCTATCATATGTCATATAATTTATCTGCACAAATTGCTTCATTTTGGCACAAAATTCAATAATCAGTTTCTATCTGAAAATCATGGGCTTCCCTACCCCCGCTGATGAAAATGAATTTTTATCAAAATGCTGTTATTATATATTTTACACAAGTTCAATAGCTTAAAAAATAATATCTGTGAAAAAATTTTCAAATATTTCAAACCATTCCACAGTTAGAGGGCATCCATAAATTACGTGAAACGTTTAGGGGGGCGGGGGGTTACAAATCTCACTCACTCTCATGTGTGGAAGAGAGGGGTTCTCGCAAAGATGACGTAATTTTTTATCCGCAAGAAACAGTGTAGAATTATGAGAAACCTAGTAAAATTGAGAAAACATGTTTCTCTTCTAAAGTATGACTAAATTTTACACAATAATATTTATATATAAATATTTATATCCAATCAATCAATTTATATCCAATCCAATGCAATGAAGCATA
The DNA here is from genome assembly GCA_963920525.1 of Dichetophora obliterata. Lineage (NCBI taxonomy): Eukaryota > Metazoa > Arthropoda > Insecta > Diptera > Sciomyzidae > Dichetophora > Dichetophora obliterata. The sequence goes on from OY986439.1 coordinate 212,455,140, forward strand.
TATTAACATATTTACACTGAAAACACGTATTTTGAACAATCTCACGTGTTATTAAAGGGAGGGCGAGGGGTCGAGCCAAATATCACGATATCTCACTAGGGGTGGAGTCAAAAATCACCTCAAGTAATTAATGGACGCCCCCTTCTATAAAAAATAATACGCTAAGAACGAAAGTTATCGTGCACTTTTAGAAGTGAAACTCCTTAGGAGGCGTTTTGATATTGAGGGTAAAATTGTTTCAGTTCTCGGCACGAAATATATTTGTCATGAGAAATATTTCGAGTCTCGTCACGTTTTTGTGTACATTAGCAATGATATTTTATTTGTTTTTGTTTTTTGTATAGGGCCCCCAGAAGGGTTCAAGAAGTTCAGAAGAAATGTTGAGGGGAACAAATTTATAGGACCAGCTCATATATTTGACCTCCCTAGGGGTCATAGATTTTGTGATATGAACTATGATACATTTTTTTTCTATATATTTTGCATTTTGCATGGGGACCCCAGAAGGATGGCAGATAGAGTGTAGGTGTGTTCTAAAGAAATATTGAGGGGGAAAATTTAAATGACCCTCTCATACATTTGACCTCCCTAGGGGCATCGATTTTTTGATATGAACTATAATAGCCGTTTTTGAAGTAAAACTTCGGAGGCGGCGATTTGTTATTAAGGTTAAAAATTTTCGAGTCTCGTCACGAAAAAAATCATAGCATGCAAAATTTCGAGTCTCGTCACGTTTTGTGTACTTTCTGCATGGAGATCACCAGAAGGATCAGCTCATACATTTGACCCCCGAAAGGTTATACCTTTTTTGATTAATAGACATTTTTTTTTTATATTTTGTGAGTTTTTATTTTGAGGATTTCCAGAAGGCTTTCAGATAGAGTGTAGGTGTTTTTAGAAGAAATTTGAACTTCCTAGGGGCAGAGATTTTTGGAAATGAACTATAATAGACATTTTTTGAAGTGAAACTTCTGAGGCGGCTATTTGTTAGCGAGGGAAAAATATTGAGTCTCGTCACGAACAATTTTATCATGAAAAATATTTCGAGTCTCATCACGTTTTGTGTATTTTTTGTATGGATGCTCCCAGAAGGATCAGCTCATTCATTTGAGTCCCCCCCCCCCAGGGATTATACATTTTTTGATTAATATATATTTTTTTCTATTTTTTGAGTTTTTTCTATGAGGATTTCTAAAAGGGTTTCAGATAGAGTGTAGGTGTTTTTAAAAGAAATTTGACCTCCCCAGGGGCATAGATTTTTTGATATGTACTATAATAGACATTTTTTAATTGAAACTTCTGAGACTGCGATTTGTTATCGAGAGGTAAAATGTTCGAGTCTCGTCACGAAAAAGTATATTATGAAAAATATTTCGAGTCTCGTCACGTTTTGTGTATATTTTGTATGGAGACCCTCCTAGGGGTTATACATTTTTTGATGAATAGACATTTTTTCTATTTTTTGAGTTTTTTCTATGAGAATTCCCAGAAGGGTTTCAGATAGAGTGTAGATGTTTTAAGAAGAAATTTGACTTCGCTAGGGTCAGAGATTTTTTGATCTGAGCTGTAATAGACATTTTTTTAAGTCAAACTTCTGAGGTGGCGTTTTGTCATTGAGGGCTAAATTTTTCGAGTCTCGCCACAAAAATTTTCACCATGAAAATATTTCGAGTTTCGTTACTTTGTGTGTAGTTTTTTTATAAAGACCCCGAGAAGGATCAGTTCATACATTTGACCCTCTTAGGGGTTATACATTTTTTGATTAAGACATTTTTTCATAGAGTGTAGATGTTTTTAGAAGAAATTTGACCTCCCTGGGGGCAGAGATTTTTGGATACGAACTATAGTAGACATTATTTACAGTGAAACTTCTAAGGCGGCGATTTGTTATTGAGGGTAAAATGTTTCGAGTCGCGCACGAAACATTTTTATCAAGCAATATATTTCGAGTCTCGTCACGTTTTGTGTATTTTTGGTTTGGAGACCCCCAGAAGGATTAGCTCATACATTGAACCCCTCTAGGGGTTATACATTTTTTGATGAATGGACATTTTATCTATTTTTTGAGTTTTTTCTATGAGGATTCCCAGAAGGGTTTCAGATAGAGTGTAGGTGTTTTAAGAAGAAATTTGACCTCTCTAGGGGCAGAGATTTTTGGATATAAACTATAATAGAAATTTCGAAGTGAAAATTCTGAGGTGGTGATTTGTTATCGAGGGTAAATTTGTCGAGTCTCGTCACGAAATTTTTATCACGAAAAACATTTCAAGTCTCGTCACGTTTTGTGTATTTTTTGTATTGAGACCCTCAGAAGGATCAGCTCATATATTGAACCCTCTTAGGGGTTATACACTTTTTTATTAATAGACCTTTTTTCTATTTTTTTGAGTTTTCCCAGAAGGATTCCCAGAAGGGATTCCCAGAAGGGTTTCAGAGAGAGTCTAGGTGTTCTTAAAGAAATGTTAAGAGAAAAAATTAATAGGACCAGATCCTACATTTGACCCTCCTAGGGGTCAACAATTTTTTGATATGAACTATAACAGATTTTTTTCTTTTTTGTATGGGGACCCCAGAAGGGTGGCAGATAGAGGTGCGTTGAGTAGAAATGCTGAAGAGGTAAGCTTATAGGACCAGCTAATACATTTGACCACTGTGGAGTCAAAGGTTTTTTGATATGAGCTATAATAGAAACGTTTTGGATTTTTGTATTGGGACCTTCAGAAGGGTTGCTTGTAGAATGTAGGTGTGTTTTAAAGTAATATTGAAGAAGATAAATTAATAGGACCATCTCTTACATTTGACCTCCCTAGGGGCATAGATTTTTTGATATAAGCTATAATAGCCTTTTTTTCTATATTTTGTGTTATTTGTATGGGGAACCCCACAACAGATCCCCCTACAATAGATGCAATTTTTCACGTTGAAAATAGCAAATCACGGACGTACATATATCTCATATTGTAGTTATCACAAACCATTTAAATCAGTATTACCATTTGAAGCACCAACCAATGACAGTGCAAATATTAAATAAACTGAATATATTTTATACAAATTTTGTATTTCATGTCGTCGTCCTAACTCTAATAGGATGTCAGTACAAATTGGGAAAAGTAGCGTTCATTAGCGGTTAAGGTAGATTGGTCAAAACTACATCTGAGTCCTTTTTTAGTTTTTAATGCTCGTACGAAAAAAAAATTGAAGTAGAACGTTTGAAACAATACATACATTATCGTATGAGCTTCATACAAATAATAAACATTTTTCTTTGCTTCCTAAACAATAGATAAATACCAAGATTAGCTCACACATTTAAGGTCTCTAGCAAACACCTCGTGGAAGCAATAAATTAAATATATGGTGCCAGACAGACCACCCCGAGAATTCAATTCGGGAGAGAAGACATAAATTATTTTGAACCAATTTTTGCCAAACGGCTCTTTTAGTTAAGCTTACGCTACGGAATGCCAATGTTTGTGTTATTTTTATAAGATCATAGCCCACTATTTGTGCTTGCATTCAATTGCACGATACGACACACTACAAACCTATGAGTGGTGTCATCTATGCTACACAACGTTAACACGATATATCCCTAGTCGGCCTTTAGACGAGGTTTTCTGAAGAAATATTTTCACTTTTAACTGATATAAATGCTAAAAATTACATGCGCAAACATTATTTAGCAAACCAATACATACATACACATTTTAGTGACAAAAATACAGTTTGCTATGAAAAATTAACGCAAATGTACTAGCTCAAGTTTTCATTTATAAACTAAATATGTAAATGAATGGTGTGTTAGAGAGTTAATGATATGTTATAGCAAATCTACGCTACATTACTTTAACATAAGCTACGTTAGTGTTCATTATTGTTCACTGCTTTACAGACACTCAGTAAAATGAAAACCACAGGCGATACTCGATAGTAATTAATTCATGTGAATAATGTAATATTTTTCAATGGAGGACAATTTTTTATACGAGTCGTATTTTTTAAAATTTCAACACAATAAAAAAAACTAAGAGTAAAAACAAATGACATAACAGCCTTTTTATGTCAGCAGTTTTCTGCATCGACATACAAATATCTGTCTTTGACAGCATGGTTCAATTCAGTCCTGCCATAAAATACGCTATAAGCGCCTAAAATAAATGTACTCAAAAGTGTCTTAACACTTTAATATTTGTCGAAGCATAAGATAGCGAAAAATGAAACTACTAAACCAACGCATCCTCGAATAAAACTGTATATTTTTCCTTTAACACACATAATAAAGTGACTGAAACATCGTTTGTAATTTCTTCACGGTTGCCTAGGCGAGGGTAGGGTTCAAAGAAAAAGTAAAAACAAATAGAACAAAAAGCTCAACATACCTGAACATGCTTGCGGCGGTAGTGGAAATATTAACGTTGTTGAACTTTTACGTCTGGCAACGGCGCAACCCAACGATTGTGGCTTGAAGCTTCTCAGCTGTTGCATGAAATCGGAGCACTCCATTAGGGCAACGTCTGCGAAGTGCAGGTCGCACAGTATATGGTTCTGGTGGTAAAGAAAATAAACGAAAATGTAGTTTTTGATATGCAAAAGTTCTTGAAGTTGAATAAAAAAAAAATGTAAACATCGTAAGGGAATATCTAATACATAAAAATTGCTAAATAAAATCACACATAAAACTTTATAAAATTGTTAATTTTGTCTTCGTTTGACAATATATTTACGAAAAAATGGTGTTAATTTTATAGAGTGCAGCTGGAAAAGAAAAAAATTTCAAATAAATTGGACATGTTTAAATAAAGGAAAAAAATCAATTGGTTTGCATGATCATGAAGAGATTGTTGAGGAACTATTAATGTAGTGTTAAGAGTTTTTAGTGTCTTGATTCGAATATAAACAAAACTTATAAACAGTTTATCAAACACTTTTCTTTATAATATGTAAATAAACAACAACATTTTTTAATTTCAATGTCAATTTAAAAAAAATACAATATCAAGTAGTATCTCGATGTACCAAGCTAAACACTATTTTAGGCTTGTTGCCTAAGGTCTAAGGTTGCAAGCAGAATGAACGCTGAAGCGGACAGGCAGGCAGACAGGCGCAGGCAGAATTCTGCGAAGAAACGATATAAAAATAAAGCCAAAGTAGCTTTTAGCTCGTTTGTTCACATAGTTTGCCTGCTCCTGTCTGCCAGCCAGTCTGCTTCACCGTTCACTCTGTTTGCAACCTTAAGATAGCTAATGAATAGTCTTTATTTATAAATATTATTTGTTTTATTATTAATACGTTTTTTAACATAAATAGCGACTGATTTACTTGAATTATTTCAAAAATTCTTTATTTTATCAAACAAACACTGAATTTTTGGCATTTTAAAGGAAAAGATAACAACACAAATGAATGCAACAAATATCTACCTCATACTAAAATATTTACCAAATAAAAACACTATTTAAACAAAATTTCTTTTTTGAAGAGCTCTTTTGTAGCTCTTTTGAAGAGAGTGTGCTATTTATGTATAGAAAATTTTTTTTCATAAACGCCATTAGCTTAGGATGCAAAATAGAAAACAACAGGGGAAAAAATAAATAACAAACTTTTTCTCGCACTAATCTGATCTGACCTGCTCGCATTTACTCTGCACGGCTTATTTACTGAGCAGGTACCTGCCTGCGCCTGCCTGTCTGTCTGCTCGCATCAGCGTTTACTCAGTTTTTTTTTTAAAAATATTGAAAATATTTTTTATTTTTGTTGAAAATAAAGCTATGGTGAAAATTCCTCATCTTTGGTATCTACCCCATGTTCAGGGCACATTCACCAAAATGGGTTTTTTTTTAGAAATAAGGATATAGCTACTATAAAAGATGCGTAGCTACAGGATTGCTATGTGCTATCAGTATTAAGAGGTCGCTGATTTCGAAACTTATGTTAGAGTTTAATAAGGTTTTGAACATTAGGGTGGACCCTAAAATGTGTTTTTGTTTAATACTTCTTGCAGATGCGCTGGTCGCTGATTTCGAATCTGATTTTGATTCTTATATTAGAATTTAAAAAGATTTTTGACCTTAAGGTGGACCCTAAGAATGTGTTTTTGTTTAATACTTCTTGCAGATGCGCTGGTCACTTATTTCGAATCTGATTTCGAATCTTATATTAGAATTTAAAAAGATTTTTAACACTAGGGTGGACCCTAAGAATGTGTTTTTGCTTAATACTCCTTGCAAATGCGCTGGTCGCTGATTTCGAATCTTATATTAGAATTAAAAAAGGTTTTCAACATTAGGGTGGAACCTAAGAGTGTAGTTTTGCTTAATACTCTTTGCAGATGCGCTGGTCGCTGATTTCGAACCTTATATTAGAATTTAAAAAGATTTTCAACACTAGGGTGGACCCTAAGAATGTGTTTTTGCTTAATACTCCTTGCAGATACGCTGGTCGCTGATTTCGAATCTGATTTCGATTCTTATATTAGAATTTAAAAAGATTTTTAACATTAGGGTGGACCCTAAGAATGTGTTTTTGCTTAATACTCCTTGCAGATGCGCTGGTCGCTGATTTCGAACCTTATATTAGAATTTAAAAAGATTTTCAACACTAGGGTGGACCGCAAAAATGTATTTTTGCTTAATACTCCTTGCAGATACGCTGGTCGCTGATTTCGAATCTGATTTCGATTCTTATATTAGAATTTAAAAAGATTTTTAACACTAGGGTGGACCCTTAAAATGTGTTTTTGTTAAATACTCCTTGCAGATGCGCTGGTCGCTGATTTCGAACCTTATATTAGAATTTAAAAAGATTTTCAACACTAGGGTGGACCGCAAAAATGTATTTTTGCTTAATACTCCTTGCAGATACGCTGGTCGCTGATTTCGAATCTGATTTCGATTCTTATATTAGAATTTAATAAGATTTTCAACACTAGGGTGGACCTTTAAAATGTGTTTTTGTTAAATACTCCTTGCAGATGCGCTGGTCACTGATTTCGATTCTTATATTAGAATTTAAAAAGATTTTCAACATTAGGGTGGACCCTAAGAATGTGTTTTTGCTAAATACTCCTTGCAGATGCGCTGGTCGCTGATTACGAACCTTATATTAGAATTTAAAAAGATTTTCAACACTAGGGTGGACCCTAAGAATGTGTCTTTGCTTAATACTCCTTGCAGATATGCTGGTCGCTGATTTCGAATCTGATTTCGATTCTTATATTAGAATTTAAAAAGATTTTTAGCACAAAGGTAGACCGTAAAAATGTGTCTTTGCTTAATACTTCTTGCAGATACGCTAGTTGCTGATTTCGATTCTTATAATAGAATTTAAAAAGATTTTTAACACTAGGGTGGACCCTAAAAATGTGTTTTTGTTTTTGCGCTTGCAGATGCGCTGGTCACTGATTTCGAATCTGATTTCGAACCTTATATTAGAATTTAAAAAGATTTTCAACACTAGGGTGGACCGTAAGACTGTGTTTTGGCTTAATACTCTTTGCAGATGCACTGGTCGTTGATTCCGTTGATTGAAACCTTACGTGAAACATTAAAGAAGCTATTTCAAAACAAACAAAAAAAAAATGCTTACAATTAAACATAGAAGAAACAAAATCTTTAGTAAACATATTAATTTTTGTGGTTTTTAAAAATTTGTATGTGTAGTTTGCTACATGATGCCATTTTGTGTGGGAGATAGGCGTGACTTTTATTTAATTTGGCTTATTTTCGTACTTTTTTTTTATGTTGTAGATAGAATTAGAATTATATTCATATAGAATTTCTATACGAAAGCTTCAAAAACCAGCAAAAATTACGTCTTTCATTGCGATCAAAAGTGAACAGACGGACAGTATATTCAGGAAAAATGTTAGGGATAATAAATTAATAAAGGTTGGGCATAAATTGGAATCCTCCAGGAGCATCTTGGTAGCAGTAGAAGCGTTGGGAGTAAATTCCATAAAAACTTCACTTTTGTATGGAAACCTCAAATAGGGGTTGAGAAAAGGGAGAAGTATGTTTGAAAAAAATATTGTGATACAAATGAACTCTTTTATGAAATACTGGACGCAGTTGGATCACGTATTTTGTATGGGAGACCCCTTAAGGGGTGAAGATAGGGGGTTAAAGTATTCAGAAGAATTGTTTAGGAGAATAAATTAATTGGGGTTGGACATACACTTTAATCCTTTAGGGGCATCCTGGTAGCAGTGGGAGAGTTGGGAGAAATTTTCATAAAAACGTCACTTTTGTATCGCAGCCTCCCAAAGGGGTGAATAAAGGGGGAAGTTTGTTTGGAAAAAATGTTGGGGATGCAAATTAAATGCGGGCCGGCTATATAAACCACAGTTATATGGGCATCTCCTGAGCAGCTGTGGGCTGATTTGTCTGAAAACCTCACAATTTTTTTAACTTTGACCTTGATGAGACGTCATTTACCCCCCTCCAATCTCTTTAATTTTTTGGTGCAGGCATTTTTTTAGCAAACCTCACAAAATAAGAGGTCCCAGCGTATCGAGAAACTAATTTTAGAATCTCCATACGTCACTATTCCATAGCTAGTATTCACTTCAAATTACTTGAATAACTCAGAGGGACAATATTTATATTTTTGGATTTTCCCAGTAATATTTGTATTATTTTCGACTAATAAAGGTGCGCTGATTTCAAAACTATTATTACTTTTTTCTAGCATCACCAGTTATTGAGATAAACGTCAGTGAAATCGTTCAGTTGGAAAAAAAACAAAAAAAATCTTAACTGTTTTCTTATTCCAAATGAAATTGCAAATAAAAATATTAAAATTTTTTTTTTCTTTCATGCACTTCTGCAAACTTTAAGCCGTGTGCGTACAGGTTTACTAAAATTTTACACGAATTTTTTTTTTCATCCATTAGCGCAGTTTGAACCTTTGGGATGCTCCATGAAGTGCTTGGAAATTTTCCTCATACAAATAAGGTCCACTCTAGTGCATATTTGAACATTTTGATTTCGTGACAAAAGTAAGTTATCACTATCAACATTTACAGAACTTTTCGATTCTATACTTGTCATACAGAGTGAAAACAGACTCGAAAAGTCACGAGAGCGTTTTCCAATCAAGCCACTAGAAACAAAGTTATTCAAAAGAGCAAAACCATTTCGTCTGGTCAGACGATGTAGTCCATACGGGGGTTAATTCTACTTTGAAACCACTGAGTTTCGTTGCCCACGAGCCACTCTTATAATCTTGTCTTCTTGGTTTCAATTTTCAGTGTTAGTAAGAAAATGAGTTCTACTTGCATACCGTCGTTGCGCGTGCAATACCGCATATTCGCCACTTGCACATACACACAGACGGTAATAGTAAAATTTTACAGGAGTGCAGAAAAACTGATTTTATTTTAAGCTACTGACTGCATTTTCAACTGAACAAAATATTTATTGAAATAAGATATTTGCGTTGTTCTCAAATGGGCATTTAATGAAAAATAAAAATGAATAAAACAATCAGGAATGAACAAAATTGAAATGGAATTCATTGTGGTCTTTTTGCAATATACGCGGTATTCCAAGTGGCGGATACGCGGTATTGCACGCATCACGACGTTATGATTATGAGTTAAGCTCGAGTATGAGTTTTTGATTTTAAATATAATTAACTATGATTTTCTATGTAAATAACCATAAGTTATGTTATTTATTATAAAAATTCATTTCCCTGTGCCCCATTAAGATTTAATTTTTGTATTTAATGTCCTCGAGCAGGCATTAAAATTTGATTTTCTCGCTTCATCTTTACTTTTTTGTGTATTGTGTTGATCGCAATTTCTGGCGTATTAAGCACATACTACGTGCTAGCTAAATTTTGCATCACTTTCTCAACACAGTCACATATTCCAAAGAAAAGTACACAAAACAAAAACACAAGGTTATGTTTCTACCGACATGAGCACTGCCAACACAAGCGCAAATCCACACACACAAGACACACTCTCACACTAACAAAAATACAAAAATAGTCTCACATTCATTCGCGTAGCTACAAACATATTAAAATTATACCCTCGCGTTGCTTAAATAATTAAATTACTCAAGAATGTTGGTTTCATGCTCACAAAACTCGGAAAACAATTTTATTTGCGCTCGAACTGATGGCACCAGCAGGCTGAGTGAGGTTGGCCTGTAGTAGTAGTAGTAGATGAAGCAGCAGCGGCAGCAATTTTAATCAGAGCAAAAAACGCCATCGTCTCGGTATTTAGGCAGAAATTTACATTTACATTCCAACAAAGCACATTCGAACAATAGATTTTTGCCTCAAACCCGCTTGTTGCTGGTTTCTGGTTGTTGCTTGGTTGGCCCCGCAGTACGCGAGCTTGTCTGCGGTTCATGGTATTTAAGGGCTCCAGCTGGCTTATTGTATATAAATGTGTGAAATGTAGAAAACGTAGGAGTGGTTGTGGTGAAAAAGTTTTGGCTTTTAAAAAAAGGTTTTGGCAAAAGTTCGCATATTATTTGGGCAATCGTGAAGTGTATGAATAATGACAAGTTGTGTATATGTACAAACAAGCACACACACTCGTTAGTGCTGGAGCAAACAAAGTGTGAGTAAGTTATGGATTTCAAGACTTTCCGAAATTTGCAAAGTACTAAAGTGGTTGGTGGAAAAGAGCTGCTGAGCTATATATCAAAATGCTTTTATTTGGTTAAGAGTGTGAAAATGAGTAAAAGTTTTATTTCTAAATGGTGGGGAGAAAGAGTTGTAGTATAAGTTGTTGGAGTATGAGTTTTATTTGGAGTTTGAGTTGAAGTGTGAATGAAAATATGCGTTGTAGTGTTAACAAAAGTATGAGTTGAAGTGATAGTTGTCATTTGAGTTTGAGTATGAGTAGAATAATGAGAAGAATGGCAATGATTTTGGTTTGAAATAAAATATGAGAATAAGTTGGACACAAAGTAGGAGTTTAAAATGTCTCAAAGAAAATTAATAATGTTGTGTTGTGCATAAAAAAATCATTTGCAATAACCCATTCTTAATCGGAAAGCATTTGAAAACAATGTATGATGTATATTACTTTCCGATGTTTCAGTCTAATATACACAGTCGCTCACAAAAGTATTCGGAATAAGATATCTTCCAAAATTAACCATATATTTTTTAATAGAAACGAATGCTGCTAATAAAAATTCACTGCAGTATATTCAACAGATATGACTACCTTTAATGCCAATTATATAAAAACTAAAACCAGTAAATCTTCAAAAACCACCTAAAATCAATAATTAGTCTAAATTAGTCTTAGTATTCGGAAAATGCTCAGTAGCATCCCTGTTTTAAATGTACCGATTTGAATCCCACTTAGTTTGGCATCACTGTTGTTTCTATACATGTGTGCCATTCATTTGGTGTTAGGTTTGTTCAAAGTCAATTAGTCTTGCTTTACGTTCTTTAAAATTATTGAAAAATGGGTAGAAAGTCTGCTGAAACTACTATTGAAGAAAAAAAATTTTTAGAATGCGTGAAGAAGGAAAAATGCTTAAAGAGATTTCAAGTTCAAGAAATAGAAGCATTTCCAAAACTCATAACATTTTAGAAAGGTATTCGCTAAGGGTTGATAAATGTTCAGGCAGTCCAAAAAAACAAACTAAGTTTTCGGGACGAGTGCATATAATAAGAAAAATCAAGAAACAGCCTCGTACTTCTGCCGTAGAGGTTAACAAGGACCTTTCAGAATATCACGATGTACATGTCAGTGATGAAAAGCTGCAGGTAACAATGGAAGAACTCCCCGTATTAAACCATTGATAAGCGAGAAAAATCATAAAAATTGCATAAAATTTGCAAAAGAATATAAAAATCATGATACAGACTTTTGGTCAAGAGTAATATCTAGCGATGAAACAAAATTAAACATTTTTGCACCGGATTGTGGTAATCAAGTGTGGAGGAAGAAAAATACAGAATTGACTCCAAAAAATACAATCCCATCTGTAAAACATGGAGGTGGTAACGTCATGCTATCGAGGTGTATGGGTGCAGATGGAGTTGGCAACATCCTGTTTATAACTGATAAAATGAACCATCATCAGCAGTATATTCAGATTTTAAAAGACAATTTGGAAGCCAGCGCTGAACAACTTGGGCTTTTGGGTCGTTATATATTTCAACAAGATAACGACCTGAAGCATACAGCTCAAATTACGCGACTTTGGATCCTTATAATATGCAGAGTATTTTGGGAACACCTCCTCAGCCGCCGGATCTCAACCCGATCGAGCATTTATGGGCGGACTTGGAGCGATCTATTCGAAAGCATCCTTTCATATCAAAGGATTAAAACGAGTCATAATAGAAGAATGGGCGAAAACTACATCGGAAAGAACTCGGAAGCTGGCTCTGTCGATGCCAAATCGCATTAAGGAAGTTAAATCCCATTAAGTTCAAAGATTACGGCACACTTTATTAAAATTAATAATTTTATTTGTTTTTCCATTATTGTATGTTGAATTCTGAATACTTTTGTGAGCTGATTTTTTTGATATGTTGTTTTTGATGTGAATATTCCAACAATGTTTTTCTCTTAAGCTTTATTTTTTGGGCTAAAATAAAAATGTATTATACATAAAATAAATAATTTAGTTGATTTTTATTTGAATTGGTCTTTATATGGTAAGATTTTAATTAGTATGAATAAAAAATATAACAATTCCGAATACTTTTGTGAGGCACTGTATGTTTAAAATGGTATAGCATTAACTAATATAAGCTAAAAAGAGACTATAAAGTTAGTATAAAAAATGCACTGTGAAAAAGGCTAAAAGGTCAGTGTCAAGACGTGTATGGAGACGTCTATGTCAAAACTTTGTACTGAAATGTTTGCTGGATACATTTAAATTTATTCCTTGAATGAAAGTCTCTGCCTAAATTGCAAAATTTTTCGTAGTGAATTGTGTGCCAAGTAAATTGCAAGCCAATCAATAGCTGCGTTCCTTTCGCCCTAATACAATCGCGATAAACAAGGTTTCTCAAAGGAACGGCAAGAAACACAACTTGTAGAGGGCACTACTGTTGCAGTCAAAATTCAATTCAAACAAACAATCATGATACAATAACTATTAGGTGTCATGAGAACGTGTGGTGTTTCACAACTATTTAAAACTATTAAAAATGCAATCCTTAAATGAGAGAAGGAAGTCTGCTGATATCGTCTACTTACACCAACTCATAACTGGTGTTTTCTTATAAATTTTAACACTAACCGTAGAAGCAGTAGAAACGCTAACAATTTAATTTACTTACCTTTTAGTAGCACAAATTATATGGCTACTGCTCCTTTACATCGCATGAGTACCTTTGTTAACAACTGTAGCTTTTTTGATGTTAACTTATCGAAAGGTCAACTCAAAAGAAGATTGAAAACTAATGTATGATTAGATCTATGTTAACGCATGGTTAGTTTTTGTGTCTTGTGTTGTCTCTGAGCCCAACCCATATTATGGTGGGTAAATTTTTCTCACTTTGGATTGTTTTGGACCACTTTTATCTATGTATATCGTTGAGATATTTCAATGATATTAAGTTGGTTCTTAAGATAGTCTAATGTGGAGAAAGTGCGAAAAAGCTGTAGTAGCTGAACTCTATTGTTATTGCATGTTTATTATAGTAGCGATACCTTAGTGTACGATGTTTTTCTCTTAATGTGTTACTCTAAACGTCAGAAAAATTGTAAATTATTTGATTTTATTATTACTATGCAATTATTAAAATGGTCGTAGTGCAATTGTTGGCTCCGCTGAAAGAGGCCAATGTGTGTGACACACGCTATTTACTTTCTTTTGTTTATTATTCGATGGCCGCAGCTCGCGAGAAAATAGGTAGCTGTCAAGGCTACCTAATAGTGATTGTATCATGCAAACAATTAATTTAAAAAACAAAATTACAGCTCATAAAAATATACAGGTGCGGTACCTGTGTTTAAAATTTTATAAAGGCTATATTACAATTTTATATGGATAGCAAAAATAATGCTATTTGTTATAGGATTATTATTAAAAATAATCTGGATTATTTCAAAGCTAATGGAACGCAGATTATATATCATGTGATTTTTTTCAAACATTTCTTATAAAGTAAGGTATCCTTAACAGTCCGGTCATAATAGATATTCACCTTTGCAGAAATTTCCAACAGTGGGGAAATTTTGCATGAATGTTAGGGATACTCTGATAATGAAATTGTGAAAAGTCTCCATCGATCCCGTGTGTGAGACGGGAGACATTTGTTGGAATTTACATAAAGAAGCAGACGAAAAAGATAAATCTACCTGAGAAAATAAAAAAAAAAATTATTAAAAAACTAGTTTAAAAACCTTTCAGGTCGTTTTAGCACCACTATATCAAGGGAATTTTTTTTCATCAAAAAGCTTACTTGTTTTTGTTTCAACAAAGCTTTTATAAAAAAGGGTGTTTTTGATTTATGAGGTCGATTTGGACCATAAGTGTTAGGTTTGGAGGGTTAAACTATTCCAAAAAATTATTTTCCAGGTAACTTTTAATGTTTCACTGATTGACATGTAGTCGATAAAATTAATGAGAAAAAAGTTTTTCTAACAAAAACTGCATCAACATGTACATACTTGACCTTGAACCTTCAAATTCTCGAAAACGGGCCGAAGGATTAAAAACGATAAACGCCACTAAATTAAGCGTCCTAGAATTATGCTGAAATGATATGTCTCCAGCTTGTTTGATGTTTGGACATGCACAGTGTTATTTATTTCAATTATTCATTTTCGTTATTTAGAATAATAAATCTATTTTTTTATTCATTGGAATGCTAATCACAAGGAATGAAATTCACAAAGAATTTCAGAATTTTCATTTGTTCTTTCTTTATTAATTATTTCTTTTTTATTTGTTATACATTTTTTAATCATTATTCATTTGTTATTCATTATTAATTGTTATTCATTATTAACTTTTTATTAATTGTTCACTTGTTATTCATTATTTATTCATTATTAATGTTTATTAATGTTTATTAATGTTTAATAATGTTTAATTCATGTTTAATTCACTTGCTACTCACTATTAATTTTTTATTCATTATTAATTTTTTATTCATTATTAATTTTTTATTCATTATTAATTTTTTATTAATTTTTCATATCTAAGTCATTTATCATTCATTATTCATTTTTTATTTATGGTTTAGGAGTAAAATTAATAAAAAATGAAAAATTAATAACAAATGAATGCCGATAGCACCAGCTGCTAGTGCTTAAAAATTTATTGAAGATTAATTTTATAATAAATATTTAATAATTAAAAAGAATAATAAATGAATAATGAATAAAAAAGAATAATGAATTAAAAATGAATAATCAATTACAAATGAATAATGAATAAAAAATTAACAACGAATAAAAAATTAATAATGAATAAAACAATAATAATTGAAAATTCTGAAATTCTTTGTGAATTACATTCTTTGCGAATAGCATTCGAATGAATAAAAAAATTGATTCCTTATTCTGAATAACGAAAATGAATAATCGAAATGAATATTCAATCATTTTATTAAAAATGAATGTGAATTAGAAATTTTATTTATAAATCAATTTTGCATTCATTGAAAGCATTCCTATGCCGTTATTCAGTTGTACTTATTTGAAATTCTTAATATAAATGCCGATTTTACAGCTCTGATAGTTCTTATATGAAATGTAGAATCTACCACATTTATTACAATCTACCACATTTTTTGAGTCCATTCTACCACTAAATATTTTTTTACAAGTCAAGAGGAAGAGAATAATAGAGAGTAACATGGAGTTTATTTAGACTCTCGCAGCACAAGCGCGTCAAAAGAGAAGGAATAAGCAATGCGTGCCAGCTGGGATGATTTCTTAAGTATATTAACAATTTTTTAAGTATTTTTTTTATTAAAATTTTGAAAGGAAAACATCCCTAAAAAAAACTGCAGCACATTTATGCTATTTCGAAACTTGTTTCTTAAAAATTGGACCAATACTTTTGAAGTAAAGTGGTAACATTAAATTTGTACTACAATTTTATGTAATAGTATAGACAGACAGATAGATAGATTAAACGCATTTTTCAGATCAGCTTTTTAGATCAAGTCAGTTTGTAGAAGGCCACAACGACAACAACAACTCTGTATAGAGTCAATCACACAGCAGACTAGACAGCCTGTTTCGGAAGTCGCTACATTTCCTCTTCAGTAGTCTTGAGTGATTCAGCTGTGACCAACCATCCACTGTTTAAGTCTTATATGATTTGACACTTGTTCAAACAAATTCGTCAGAATTTTAGTGTTCTTTTCTGCCATTTAATCATACTACATTATGGCAGTAGTTATTTTTAGAACAAGGCTTTAACTCTACCTGGGTTGACGTCTGTTCTAGTTGCTTCTTATTTTTTATTTAATTTATGTAATTTTTTACTTATATCTATATTTTAATTATTTTGAAAAATGGAGTGTTTTACATTTTTAACTATTTCTTAGATTGCCAAAAGCAAACACTACAACCCAACCTCAGTTTTTGACAGAGTTTTTACCTTTCCAATAGCCAAGGTACTTATTAATCCTGGTTTTTGACAGACACACAAACAGAGTTCACAGCAGTTTATTTAATAATAAATATTCTATATTTTGTTATTAGATAGGTATTGATCCTTGGTCAATATTAAATAACCTAAATGTGCTGTCGTTGTATCTGGACATTTATAGAGGTGTGGTTTATTTTATGATTATTCATTATAGTAGTATAATTTCTAGAATAATGAAATAAGCTATCTATACTGCTGATTGCTTATATTAACTTTAATTTAGTTCAATTAAAGTTGTAACAACTGTTAAAATCTGCATTTGACTTAGTGTTTACACAAATAAATATTTAGAACGACCCTGAATAATTCATTCATTGAATTTTATTCAGATTCAAAGATTGATTTAGCCACAGAGCTAAACAGAGTTTAGACCCATTACTGGTCTACATGAAATTATGTACTACAATAAAGTAATGATTCGAAGATTTTATTCATTGTTTTGTGGTTTATGCATTTACTATTACTTCAGATATACGTAATGAATCTCCAAGACCATTAAATATAAATCATAGCTCTGTTGTTAATGCATTTGATATTATTTAAGACCTGCTAAACGCATTTCTAGGTACATTAAATATTAATCATTGCAAGTTGGTTTCTGCATTTACTATTATTGTAGCCAAGACACAATCTAATCAATACTACTGCATAAAATTGAATTGAACATGTTCTTTTGCCAGTAAACTTCAAAAGTAGTGGGCCGATTGCTATGAAAAAAGGTTTAAAAATATATAGTTGTGCTACAGTATTTTATAGGGATATATTTCTTTCGAAAACAAAAAGAGCAATAGGCTCTTTGCCTAGAGGCCGCGGTTTCGAGTTGCCACAACATAAGGAATATTTTAACAATTACAAAAAAAAATTTTATCTGCCAGTTTTTGCGACTTTCATGGCAGCAAATCCAGAAAGCAAAATATAGCTTGTAATTAATAGCTACTATGATGATGAAGTCAATTAAGCTTATTAAAGACTTCGAAATAAGATTTTTCTTACACGGTTGGAAATCTTGGAATAAATCTTAATATAAGTAAAGTATTACATAGATTTTTAATTAAAAAAGTATAAAATTTAATACTCTTCAATTGATTGCAACATTTTAAAATATATTTTGTTTGACTTTTTAATACAGTTCAAATATTACGATATTTTATGCCATTGAAATCAATTCGATACTATTGTGATGTTATATTTAATTTTTAAGACATGCTGTATTATATTTCAATACAATTTTATATTCAATTTTAATACATTTCAAATATTACAAAGATATTTTATAACCTTTAGAATCAATTTTATACTATATTTACTATTATATTTATTTTTTAGTACAAAATCAATATTAAAAATTAATACAACCTGAGCATTAAATTTTAATACCTTTTTTATTAAAAAATAATTTTAATATTTGGCCAGTATTTAATATTAATACGATTTTGGTGTGGTCTTGTATGTAAGTCCAAAAGTATTAAAATTTATTCCAAAATTTCTAACCGTGTAGGTGTGAGATAGTAAATTTTAAACATTTTATTTCTAACATCAAATCTATGTAACGAACTCAGTCAAACAATACTAAACTAGTATAACATCTGAACTGTTATTGAGTTTAAAAATTATTTTTTTTATCTATGGCTACATACCTTGAACCTTCTGGCGCGTTTTTGATTTGGGCCGGTTAAGTTCAAACCGCATGAATTGCATCTGAGACATTCCTCGTGATAATGATTATTATCATACAACGGAGAGGGTTCTGCAAAGAAAAAGAAAAATAAAGTTAGTACTTTTTTAAAAAGACATACAAAAACATTTTTGACCACAGTACATCAATCTTTGCATAAAAAGATTGAAAAAAGTGAAAACGACAATTGTTTACTATTAATAAAAAAAAAAAACAAACAGAAATTGAAGAAAATGCAAAACAGCAACAAATGTTTGCTTTATATAAAGATGATAACACGGAAAATAAAACAAAAAAAAAAAGTTTGAGAGAAAATGTGAATTTACACATTGTTTTCGATGCGTTGCTAATGACACACGATGGGTTAAATTATGGCAAACGTCGAGATTAATTAAAAAAAATACATTTAAAGGTAAATAGTGATGTAATAGTGTTAAAATTTTGCATAAAAAGCTGCAAGAATTTAACAATAATATTGTACATTTTACCCGTAATACGCTTTGAAATTCATAACTTTATCAATTTTTAAAGTTATTGTTTTGCATTATTTTTAAAAAATTAGAAAAAACTATGATGATCAGGTATTTGAACAACACAAAATTATATTTGTTTTTGTGAAATAGTGTTTCTGTATATTTTTATTGTTTAATTTTAATTCAACCATCAATTAGTTGTACAGATAAAAGCGTTAAGCTATACAATTAAATAAGATTTCTTAGACATTAACATAAATTGTCTCATTTTGGTAATGGTAAGACATAACTGGACTCTCCAGTAGTTTGAAGGATGCATGTTAAATCAACAACTTTGTTTATGTTTGTTAATTATTTCAATTCAAATCCTCTTTTTTTTGCATACAGTGTCGTTTAATGCTTGTTTTGTGCAATTTTTAGTAATCACGAAAGTGATGTAAAATAAAGTATACTAGTATCGACTGTGGCCGAAATTCGACCAACTTTCTGAAATTTTATTCGGTTTTTTTCTCATTCTGAGGCGATGGCCTTGCTTTAAGAAAATGTGTTGTACTAAGAAAATCTTAAGCTTGAAATTATCACAATATTTATATTAAAAGAGCCAAAATTTTTTTAAAAATATTATCTGTAAAAACATTACCCAAAAAAAACAACTTTGGTACACCGTTTTTTTCACAACCAGGGCTTTTAATAAAAAAAAATACGTTTTTGTTTTTTTCATAGGCTTTTTTTGGGGTACTGAGAAAAGCTAAAGTTTTCGTGATATCGTCGTAGCTTTTTTATTTATTTATTTATTTATTTATTTATTGAATATAGATCCTTAAGCTACAAGACACAAAATCTTAAATTTTACAAGCTTAAGTCACGATTGGGTGATTTAGATCAAATATAAAACAATTTACATATTATATAATCAATTTATAAGTATTATACATAAGTAACATAAGGAAAAATAATTAAAATTTAAATTTAGCAAAAAAATAGTAAGATTTAAATTTTTAAAAAGAGAAAAAAGAGAAAATAAGTAAATATTAAATTAGATTGCATAAAAATAAAAATTAAGTACTTAATTAAAAAAAAAAAAATTAGCCTTTATGAAATGACAGAACTTTAGACAGTACTAACTAAAATACTTAACTTATAGGCTAGTTAAAGATGTGATTTTAATTTATGTACTAAAATGATTGAGAAGTGATTTTTTAAATTGATTTGCATTACTGATTGATAGCAAATATGATGGTAATAAATTCCAAAGGCGAATTGCGTAGATGAAGAAATGTCGTTCCGATTTTGAGTATTTATGCCTAAATTGAATGATTTGATTTACCCTTGCAGAGCGGGTGAACTTTAGTCGCGTATGTAGGTAATGCGGTTCATTAGTGTATATAATTTTGTGCAGCTGCAGCAAAGTACGCAGTTTTAAGAAATTGTCAAAAGATATACTAAGTGTGAGTTTTGCATATGCGGAGACATGGTCATGACGTTTTAATCCAAAAACATATCTTGTGATATTGTTAAAAAGTACATTTATTTTTTGCCTACAGATACAGTCGCAGTTGGCATACAGTTCGCATCCATAAAGAAGTGCTGGAATCAAATAAGTTTTGGCCAGTAGAAGGCGTATTTTTTGCGGTGTGTAGTACTGTGTCAGCCAGAGCGAACGCAACATGCCATATGTCTTTCCAATTGCGCGTAGTATGTGGTCATTCCACGTAAGGGTTTTATTAAAAATTACGCCAAGGTTCTTCGCAGTACTAACAAACTCAAGCTGTGAGCCGCTCAACATAACTCTTGGTAAATACGTGTGATCAAGCGACTTCTTATATATAGCCATGCATTTTGATTTTGAGGGATTTAAACAAAGATCATTTTCCTCAGCCCAAATACGCACATTTTCTAGGTCCTCATTAGGCTTTGTAAAGCAAGAGTTTGCATTATTAAGCCCACCGCTTACATAGAGCTGAACATCATCTGCATAAATGTGAACATGACAATTCTTTATAACTTTTGGTAAGTCATTAATATACATGATAAATATGAGCGGCCCTAGCACTGACCCTTGTGGAACTCCTCTAGGCACTAGACGAACTTCAGAAGTTAGATCACCAACATTTACAGCTTGCGATCTGCCGATGAGATATGATTTGATAAGATTAACCGCGGTATTTGAAAAATTAAAATTATTTATTAGTTTCCTAAACAATATTTCATGAGTTACTGAGTCAAACGCTTTTGAATGATCAAGGAGAGTCAACAAAGTAAAATTATTCGCATCTAATTGTGTTCTGATTTCTTCGGTCACATCTATGAGAGCAGTCAAGCAGCTTCGTTTTGGCCTGAAACCCGATTGTCTTTCGGAGATTAAGTGATTTCGCAGTAGAAACTGACTTAACTGCTTATGAACAAGATTTTCAAATACCTTTGATACATACGACAATATCGCTATGGGTCGGAATTCTCCATTCCCTTTAGGAGTGGGAATGATTTTTGCAATTTTCCATTTTAAGGGAAACTTAGAGGTAGTTAAGATGGTATTGAAGAGGTGTTTGAAAAATGGCAATAATGTAGGCAAGAGAGCCTTGATAAAAACTGGATGCATTTCATCAAAACCTACGGCGTTGGACTTAACCGACTGAAATACTTCCCATACCTCTGTCTGACTCACACAGGAAAAACTAAAATAATTTTCCATGCTGACATTATTTTGGACCGAGATAATTTGGGGTCGATTAGTCCTAGGCGTAGGCAATGGTAGTTTCAGAAAATTATCATTTATTACATTTACATCGACTTCATCTGGGTTAACTATTGTAGAAACTTTAGGCTTGATGCCAATATTACGTATTTGTAGCCACTTTTGTTTTGAATTTATACTTGAGCTGAATTTATTTTCACAATATCTAGTTTTTGCTGCTTTGAGGTCACTTACTACTTGCGTTCTATATCTTTTGAAAATTGTATACAGGTGTGAAGTTTTGTATCTTTTCCATTTATTGTAAGCGTTATTTCTTTCGCGAATCAGATTTTTTATGTGTTCATTAATCCATGGATTTTCTTTAACGCAGACTTTTTTAGTTTTCATTGGGACAAACGTATTAAAAAGGTCAGAAATGTTGCTTTGTAAAAAATTCACTTGTTCGTCAACATCTGGCAGGAGATATATGTGTGACCAATCAATTGCGAGGGCTGCTTCATAGAGTAATGAGTAATTCAAGTTTTTGAAGTCACGGAAGCAAAACGATTTTTCAGTATATGTCAGACAAAAGTTGTATTTAAGGAAAATTAAATCATGTTTAGAGAAAGCAGGTGCAGAAAGTTGGTCATACATTAGAATAAGCTGTCTGTTGCTTACTAGAAATAAGTCCAAAAGAGTACTGCTTGTTTTTGTGAAGTGAGTCGGGTACAAGGCATTTGCCGGTTGAAGTCCGGCAGCCAACATTTCATTCACCAGGTTGGCTTCAACAAGGATATTACTGTTGAAGTCTCCTGTAATGATTATATTATTGAAGGACAGATGTAAGTTATCTAGCACTCTCATAAACGGTGCAATATCAACATTTCGGTTCGGTCTGTATGCACACCCAACAAGTACTTTGTCTATTTCATTGTAAATTTCCAGAAAGATATATTCGATACTGCACCCAAAGGATGACTTGCAGCGCAACTTACATTTAATGCCATTTTTTACATATATGGCTACTCCCCCAGCATGACTTTCTCTGTCTGCCCTAAAAAGTTTGTATCCATTAAGTTTATAAAGTAAATCGTCTAGGTCAGGAGCAAACCAAGTCTCGGATACACAAATGATATCTACCCCTGAGCATTGAAACAGGAAGCGAAATTCATCAATTTTGTTTATGAGACTTTGCGCATTTATGTGACAGATACTCAACCCCTTTCGGCTCGCATTTAAAATACGGATCATCTCAAAGCAATTGCCATTGGCCACTGAGTTATAAGGAATTTGAGCCATTGGCAAAGTTTAGGTACAAATATAAAAAAGGTGCTAATTCAGTAATGCATTCAGGAACATTAAATGGATAAGCTAAAATAAGTCTTAAGGCACACATCTTTATACTAGCCATAGTAAGAGAATGTACATTTATTGTGTTT
Source organism: Dichetophora obliterata (assembly GCA_963920525.1). Lineage (NCBI taxonomy): Eukaryota > Metazoa > Arthropoda > Insecta > Diptera > Sciomyzidae > Dichetophora > Dichetophora obliterata. The sequence goes on from OY986439.1 coordinate 212,478,008, forward strand.
AATAAAGAAAAATAAAGAGGTAGTATGTGTATGAAATCAATAGTTATTAAAATAGTGAAATTTAAATGGATAGCAAAAACAACAGCAGATAGAATATAATAAGTAATACATATTAGAGCAGTGATTAAAAACCGCAAAAAATCAAAGCTTTCCAGTTTATTGTTGGGTACTAGCATGAGAAGCACGAAAAAGATGTTGTTGGTTGGTAGCGTTCTCATCATTTCCACAGAGAGTATATTGGTCTAGCACATCAAGAGAGTAGATACAGGCGGGATGCTCGTTCGCAGTTCTCTTAATATGTACTAGCCCGCGCCTGACAAAAACAGATAAAAGTCGCTTTTGCTTTTTGAACTTAAGCGCAGATTTCAGTATGTAATGGTTTGTTTTGGTAAGACTTTCATTGAAGTAAACAGGAGCGTTGGAGTCAAAACCTGCATCTGTTAGTCGCAGAAGATCATTAGAGGTTCGCCTGAAGTCGTAGACAGCTTTAAGAAGTTCATTTTTAGCATGTGGAGACATAAGACGTACCAATATTGGCGCGTCAGTTTTCGAGTGCAAGTTTTTGTTTATTTTGATTCGGAAAATGGATTGTATTTGAGGTGGGCCAAAGTTGACTGTAGTGCAAAGATTTTGAAAAATCGAGCGTAGATCTTCTCCATTCAGTTGTGGAATTCCATGGATACGAACGTCACAAGCAACTGCAGAGTTTTCTTGCTTTTCAAACTGCATTTTTAACGCTCCGGCTGTACTTTCTTGATCAAGTAGTTTTTTCTTCAACGCATCAATATCTGATTTTAGCATCGCAACCTCAGATGCTTCGCCATCAGGTCTTGTACCGCATTCTTGTTCAAGTAGTTTTTCCTTCAATGCATCAACGTCTGCTTTCAGCATTGTAACCTTAGTAGCTTCACTTTCTAGCCTCGTAACACGAACATCAATTAAAGTTAGCTCGCCTCTGATTGCTGCAACCTGTTCATCAATTTTTTTAAGAATCCTATCCTCTGATTCATCAACCTTAGCTGACATAGCGCGAATGAGCTCTGCCATGCGCTGATCTGAACGTTCACTTTGCTTGGCACAGCGCTGGTCCATTATGTCTAGGAAGCGCTTAAATTCAGCATTAGCTAGCTGCGGGCTGCGCCCATTAGTATATCGCTGCTGAGCATTTTCCCTAGGTGAGTGTATATTGGGAGTTGACTCATTAAGGCTTTCTGCACAATTCTTAGAAGAAGATGAGCCTGACTGTATGATTGTGACACCAGTTGGCGGGGTATGCATTGAATTACGCCGGGCCGACAGACAGTTGTTGCATTTATATTTTTGGTGATTCTTTAGCATAAATTCAATGTCGCTTTTTTCTAAATTTACGCACTTGCAATGGTAATATTCGTTGCAGGAATCACACTTGATCTTTTTATTTTCATCAAGATGTCGCTCGACTTTCAATAAACAAACGCAAACCATTTTTCACAATTAATGATGATAAATTACTTTATAAAACTGTGGATTATCTCCGTTTAGGTGTATATTGTTTGTTATTTGCTCTGTCATGCGCACATATGACAAAAATATTTTCTATTTGTATTAAATTTATCTTAAGCAGTATATGGCATGTGTGTGAAAGGGATGGCGCTATATGTAGAGCTTTAATGTAATGTTTTTGAGAATGGCCGACAAAGATTTCGGTAAACTAAATAGATTCGGTATTTTATAATGAGTTTTTGTTTATTTCAAAGAGTTTATTTAAAGTTATTTTTGGTAATTTTTATAAACAAGTTCCAATGTAACAGTTCAGACTATATTTGATACTTATTACCAATTTAGTTTATCAGTAAAACCATAATTTATTTCAACACTTATGGAGCAAAAAAAAAATATGTAAGTTATAGGTTCAGAGTTGCCAACTTTTTAGCTTTGATATCAAAATAATGGGAATTTTTCCAGAATTTAATATTTGTAAGAAACTTCATCATCACAATATATATTCACACATTTCCATAAAAAATGCTTATTTTAAGGTATGCGTAACATATAGCGAAAAATGTGTTTTGTTCATTGTATTAATGTCTAAAATTTTCCCTTACGCCATGTTCTTCAATTTCTTATAGTTTAGATTTTACTTCAGAAATATTGTTTAAACACTCATATTTCAGGCCAAAGGTCACAAAAATATTTGGTGAACTCTTTCTCCCTACTTTAATTTATTTAAAAAAAAATTATCAAAATCGGTTCAGAAGCACGGAAGAACTGTTTCTCCTACGTCGTCTATCTCTACATAACGAAATGGCTTAATGCATAGATTTGTGTATATAACTTTGGAGTGGTTTGAAATATTTGAAATTTTTTTTCACAAAAATTTTTTTTCAAACTGTAGAGATTTGTAGAAAATATAAAAACAACATTTTAAAAAATTTAATTTTCATCAAAAAAATCATAGGGGGTAGCTCATGATTTTCGATGATAGAAATTGTTTTTTGCATTATGTGTCAAAATGAAGCAATTTTTGCTCATAAATGATATGTCATATGAGAGAGTGTGAAAAAAAGAAAATTTTATAAGAAAAAAAAATAACAACAACACAAACGTTTGGCCTATTTTTTGAGCAAAAAACTGAACATTTTAGAGTTATTTTTAAAACCATATAAAACATTGAATTGGTGAGATAACGTTTAAGCTTTTCTTATTTCTCCAAAGTCAATGCAATAATCTTTGAGATAAAGAAAATTTGATGAAAAACGATTGAAAAATGGCCAAGATATTTGCTTGCAAAATCAAAACTTGAAATTTCAATCGTTTTATTCTCATTCTGAGGCGATGACCCTGGAAATACGTTGTACTGAGTTTATCGAATTCGGTTGATTAATTCATGCGATATTGCTAAAACAAAATAATAAATCGCATGAATTAATCAAGCGAATTCGATAAATTTGGGCTTAAACTCTTCGTTTTGAATTGTAAATTGAATTAAATAATGGATTGAGCCAAAAAATGGCCATGAAAGTAGTATTCTTGGACAAAATCATGAAAAAAATGGAAAAATGGTCCAAAATTTGGACAAAAATGCCCGTAACTTTTGAACCGTTAAACCAATGTTGGAGATTTTTTTGTAAATTGATCAAAATAAGTTCACCTTTCCAACGCTACTGGCGATTAAACCCAATCGATAGTTTTTGAGTTATGGATGTGAACGTGTAGGTAATATTTCATACGAACGTCAATTTGGGAAAAAATCTACCAACAAAAAGTAGGGGACTCGATTTTAACGATAGAGGTATGGTTCCTTTGGCAAATTTTCATGGAATAACCCATAGAATACGAAAATCATAAGAAAATTGGTGAATTTTTTCACTCCCTACAAATCGACCCGCCCTAACCGTTATATTTCTGAACTAACTTCGTTTCATACAAAAATACGTTGTACTGAAAACATCTATAGTTTTCGAGCTATCACTCAAAATAACGGAAATTTTTTATAATTTGCTATTTGTAAGAAATATCACCATCACAATATATATTCACACTTTTAACATAAAAAAATGCTTATTGTAGAGTATCTTTGAGATGGCGCAAAATGTCGGAAGTATTTTTTGCACACCTTTTCGATGTCTAAAATTTCCTCTTACATTATTATATTCTTCCATCTGTTACAGTTTAGCTTTTACTTAATAAATTCTCTTTATACGCTCATATTGCAGGTCGAAGGTCAACAATCTAAAATGTAACCATACTGTGCAGCCAGATCTTTCATTTGATATCTCATTCACTATTCTATCTCTTCTTATCCCTGAGATTCCTTATTAAAAATAATACAAACTTTCAACGTCAATATTTCGGGTCAGAGGTTATAAATTTAAAATCTTAAATGATTCTGCACATAAAGGGCACAGTACCTTTTGAATGATATAAGTTTCATTGCCCTTTTTCTAAAATTAATTTCGAAAAAGTGTATGACATTTCATGTTTGCCTATTAATATATAAAATTACATTCTGTTTATTGATTGCACGTTCAAACTTTCTATAAATTATATTAAATGCAAGAGAAAAAATGAGACATCTACTTTCACGTATCGGACGCGTTCTGTCAGCCAACGTTGCATATCGTTGTGTTTGATTACAAATTTTAGCAAAAGTAACAAAATGAGGTAAAGGTTTTTGAAACCAATTTTTTATTTCATATTACACCATGCTTTCGGTGTAAAAAGATTTTAAATAAAGCCAACAGTTTATTTTTAAATGTTTTATTTACGTTTCGTAACGTGCAGACAAATCACGTCACGTGTCTGACAGGAAGACAGTGTTGCAGTTCAATTGGGTCATTAAGTAATTACGTTGTTAAGTAGTTGTGTAATTTAGTACTAAAAAAATGAATTTAATATATTTTTCTTTCCTTTTTTTACTCTTTTTTTACGCTTTTCATTTTTACTTAAAAAAAAATCTTATGAAACATTTACTAAACGTTTATGAAAACGAAAAACTACACTTGTGAAACAGTGCAGACGATTTGATTATCATGGTAAATGAATTTAAATATAATTTGCTTAACCCTTTGATGACCGAATTAAAAAGGATGGGGCTACATATTTTCTGAGGTCAGATATGTATTAGTCTTTATTCAAATATGAGCTGACAATGGACAAACTCCTTGGTGCACTAGTTCGTTAGTTACAGGATATTGCTCATTTGCAACTTTGAGCAGTTATTGGACAAACTTAACACTTTTTCTATAATTTTTTATTTTGTGTATATAACTCTCTCACCTTTATTAATTTATATTGTGCACTTAGTTTTACAATTAAACAATTATTTTAACGTTTTTTTGCACTTTTCGTATAAACGCTTTTTTGCGAAATGATTACAATCTTGATTTCGATCATTTTACTCTACGGAAAACGGCTACCGAATTAACACGTGCAAAGCTTTCAATAGATCAAATAGCTGTGAGCTTGCACAACACGTAAGGCTACATGTTGCAAAAAACCAATGCTGAAAAAAATGAAAATAACGGCCCAGCAAACCAAAGTTTCCGAATTCGTAACGAATTCGTTACGAATTTTTCGAAATTATTCCGAGTTCGGCATCCGAATTCGTTCCGATTTCGTAACGACAATCGTATGGAGGGGTTGACACGAATTCGTAACGAGTTGTCGTAACGAATTCGGAAGGAATTTTAGTAAGGAATTCGTAACAAATTCGTAAAGAATCGGAGTATCGTATTCGTAACGAATTCGTAACAAATTCGTAAAGAATTGACGTATCGATTTCGTAACAAATTCGTAAGCAATTGAATTATCGTTTTCGTAACGAATTCTTTACAAATTCATTACAATTTCTTAACGAATTGCAGCACCGAATTCGTAACGAAATGAAACATCAAATTTGCAACGATCTCTTAATGATTTTTGTACCGTATGTAATACAAAATTAAATAACAATTTCGAATCAAAGTTTAGTTAGGGCTTAAGATGCCCCAGACTATATGTTTCGTACAAATGACATGGCAAAAATTAAAGATCCTTTGCAACTACTATTACGGAACATATGTAAATGTGAATCTGACATGTCGTTTTTATTTGCATCTGTAAAAATAATTATTAGAACCATATTTTGTATCATCGGTTTTTAAGAAAAAGTTGTTTAAAATTAAATTATTTTACAAATGGAAAATTATTTAAAATGCCGCTAGGCTCATGGCCTACCAATTTTTTTCAACTCGAAGTATTTAAAAGACCTCACAATTTTAATTTGAAAATTTGATTTCGGAACTCTTTCGAATTATTCGGAAATGTTCCGAAATTGCTGTTGCGAAATAGTTAAGAATTTGTTAAGAATTCTCGAAATAGTTACGAACTAATCGGAATTCAGACAAATTCGGAAACTTTGGTTTGCAGGGGGGACATAGAAGCCTATAAGTACAATGTTGCTTGTAAGCAACATCGGTCCATCAAAGGGTTCAATTAATAATATGAAAACCTTTCTCTTAGATCATATCATAAAGTTATAAGTTTTAATTTTTTGGTCACGGTCTACTTTTCTGTGGAATACTTCTTACAATAACATTAACGTCTAGCTTTAGGATGTGTGCGAATTGACCTAAATGCAACCTAAACTGAATTGGGTCGATAAGGCAGTGCTTCCTAAATAATTTAGAAAATTCTCGAGCTATCTAAATGCTTCCTTAATTAAGAAGCACTGCCTTATCGACAATATTTAGTTTAGGTCGCATTTTGATCAATTCGCACACAGCCTTAGTAGCAAACGTAAATGGTTTGTAGTTTGTTGTTGCTTTTCGAAATTGATCTTACACTTTACTCCTGCCAGATGACGAGAAAAGCCTTATTAACGCTGTTGTATTGCTGTAAGATGCTTTATGTTATAATTATGTTTAAAATAAGTTTTTGTAAAATATTGTCTTTGAAATTAAATTTGCAAAAAAAAAATTTTCAAACAATATTAAAGCAAGCTTAATTTTTTTCTAATTTTTCTTTTCTAAAGAACCCTCGGCTTATGGGCTGTTTTTAAGTAAAACTAAAAACTTACAACCTTCCTCTTCACCACTTATCAAAAAGCGTGTGTTTATATGGTATATATATATATATATATTTTAAAGCCTAAAAGAAAAAAATAAACTTTGCCAATATTTATACTTGAAATCAACAGAGTTAATAATCTTGGTAACTGTTGCTAACTTTATGGTTGCCCACCATGTTTAAATGTTTTTTCTCCTCTGATTCAACAGAAACACAATTACTTAATCAGTGTGCTTGACACAAAATGACAGCGTGTCCTGGTTGTGTCTTCGATGCTCAAAGATGAGTTGGATTTAGATTGAGCTTGCTGCGGTGTGGCACAGTTGGACGTTGTATATGGCAGTTTGCTTAACTTGGCGTGCCTTACGACACACACACACACATATATATATATATATAGATTTACCCTACGCTACGGATGAAAATAATATAGTAAAACCACTGCGAAAAGCGAATCACACCAACATATGCCGCGCCAATGGCATAAAACGTAAGTCGTTGCCATCTCACCAAGATTGTCGAATCGTAAAAAGTGTCAGTTCTGTATTTTATGTACGTACATGTGAATAATGTTGTTTTTGTTATTTGATTTTTTGTTCCTAAAATGCCAGGCAATTTCTTTGTTGTTGAGAATTATTAGTCAGTGATTGATGCATGACCTGCGGCGCTGGAATTGAGCGATGAGCCTTAGTAGTTAGCTGCGAGTGGGTGGTGAGCAATTTGCAGCTTGTACAAGATGCTAATGGAAAAGTTTTGCTGTTATCTAATGTAATGCATATGTTGTGTTGACATGAGTTGCTATAAAGTTTTACTATTACTTAGGAAAAAGGTACATCGTGACGTATGAGTGACATTTAATTAGTTTGCTTGCAACAAATGCGATAACTTTGCTGGCATAGCAGCGTTTTAAATGAAACTGCAAACTTTAATTAAGCATCAATGGCGTCAACTATTGGCTAGACTATTGAGTTGTCAGTGGAGCCACTATTGAAGCTACATATGAATAATTTATTCTCTCCTTCAAATATGTATGGAGATATTTGCTTACTTTGGCAAATTTTCCCAATATTTTTTTGGCTTAAACCAAAAGCAGGGACAACGGGTTGAATGTTAAGTAAAGCTTATTTCAGACGAGCATTAAAAGGTTTCTGTTTTTTACTGCTACACAAGTAAATTGAATTTCTTGGAATTTTTCTGCGCTTTTTATTTTAATAAGAAGGCAAAAATACTTTGTATGCATACAGAAACCAAGAGAAGAAAAGCACAAAAGTGTGTAATATTTTTGTTTTGCTTGTTGTGCTTCATTGCTGGCCTTTTGTTTTTTTTTTGGTAATGGCTTTGCGCATCACGGCAAGCAGCTTACCTAGAGCTTTAGGAAAATGCTTGAATATTTATGTTTTTATGTGCTATTTTCATGGGTTTGCTTGTTTTTTTGTTGTCGGTATTTTTGTGTTAAATTCTTGCTAGCTGATAAAGGAAATTATGACAAGTTAGGCTTGCTGCCAAATAAAAAAAGCAATAATTTATATTTAACTGATTAAAAAATACTGCTATTTTTACAAACATCAGTGTGTGAGAATATGCAACCAGCTGTAAAGCAGAGCTTTAAGAGCAGTCACATGTTGCTGCTGCATGTTGGTTGCATGACGCCCATGCCTGAAATTATATAGCTAATGCATGTTGTGCATAAATTATTTTTTAATTGCTATTCTTCCAGTACATTTAGTAAATTAATAAAACGCGTGTCACTGCATTATAAAGCAGCAGCAATGGCGACATTTTGACGCTGCTACCAAACAACTATTTATGCAGCCAGCAGCAGCTGCAATGCTCACAATTTAATCCTGTTGCAGTTACTTGTTTTAACAACAATGTGCTTGCATCGAGCACTTTTTTGCTTGAAACAAAGACGGTTAACATAATTCAAGAATGCTGATTTTAAGGAGTAATAGCTACTTTCTTGTGTATGGCCAAATAACAATTAAAATTCATTGTTCATTTGTGCATGCATTTTTAGGATTCTTAAAGGTTTCTTCCTCGATATAGTTTCTAATTAGCTTGTAAACTTTGTTCCCTTTATTAAACCCTTTGCTAAAAAAAGCGAGAGTTTTAAAGAATTTCTTAATTAAGAAAGCAGGGACCGTACCGGTTATATTTTTTATCAAAAAAGTCAGATATTAACAGTTATTATTTCACTTTTATTTTTTCCGACAAAAATACTGGTTATTTAATGTCTTTTATTTTTTCGGGCAAAAATAACTGTTACAAAAGTTATTTTTTATTTTTTTGGTCAAAAATAACAGTTATTTTGGGCCTTTTATTTTTTCGGACAGAAATATCAGGCAATTTGAATTTTTTTAAAGGCCATTTGAACGACAAAAAAGTTTTATGCAATTTTTATCGTCTCATCAAAGCGCATATTTTGAGCTATACAACTTTTTAGTTTTTAAAGTTTTTTATGCATCCTTTGGAAAAATGCAAATTGCCTTATATTTTTGACCGAAAAAATAAAGGGCACAAAATAACTGTTATTTTTGACCTAAAAAATAAAAGTCAAAAGTAACAGTTATTTTTGCCCAAAAAAATAAAAGGCAAAACATAACAGTTAATTTTAATTTTTATAGTAACAGCCAAACATTTAAAAGGCATTTAATATACGCAAAGCTGCTGCCATTACGATAATAATGGTATATTTAAAAAAGTCCTGCGCCCACTTTTTCGTTATGCCTTTTTCATCTGAAAATTGTAAAATAACAGTTATTTTCGGTCCCTGTAAGAAAGGTTTGAATCCAATAACCATAAACTTTAAATGAATCTATTATGATAAGTTCTTTCAAAAACCTTCGCAATATCAGAAAATAGACAATCTTACATTTTTTATTTCGATTTGCATTTTGGACAATTTCGTCATAAAGAAAAATGCTCGGAAAAAGTTGTTTCTATGTCAGTTTACGATGGAAAAGATTTTCTTTATGATGATTCAATATTAATAGTTTAAAATTTTTCTCGAATATTTTTCTTACAAATGTTATTGAAATAATTTTTGAATGCTTTGACTTATTATCATTTTTGGCACTCATATTGTACTTTACAAAAAATTTTTAAACGATTTGGGCTTGTTATAACCAATTATGATGGTATTTGGACATGCACAATGTAATAATTCAAAGCTACATATACATTTTTTGATATTTTTTTTTGTTTGAAATAAGTTTATTTTTTTTTTTAATATATGGATATGTTGCGTTTTAAGCTAGGAGTGTCAATTATTATAATACTAAATGCATGTCACTGCAGTGGCGTGCATCAATTAAATAAGTGTTGACTTTTTTGAATTACGCTCGCTTTAAGCATTTATTAAAACTGTTAACATATACAGCTAGTTTTGCCCGTGCTGCGTGCTTCTGTGTGCGCGTTTGTTTTGTTTGCCTCGTTTGTTTCACAACGAAGTAAGAATAGCTTTGCTAATAATATTCTAAAAATGTCACAAGAGATTTACTAAGCGCTCACATTATTATAAAAACACAACAACATTTAATTAATTTTTTAAACTATGCAGTTGTTGCTTAGCGTACAAGTGACTGAAGCATACATTATGTGTGTGTTAGTGTGTGTGTGTGTGTGTGTGTGTGTGTGTGTGTATGTTGGAAGGTGAACATCTTAGATATGTTTCGTGTTGTAATTTATAAAGTTTTAATCATAGTTTACACACATTGCAAGGCGAGACGCTAATGGATACCGCTGACATGGCGTATGAGTAACTTATAATTGGATTTATTAAGTATTTTTTAGCTAATGAGTTTTTTAAAGTATAACTACTTTTGTGTTATCTTTCAATTTTGGGTTTTATGTTTGTTTCTACCGAAATGTAACTAAAAAACAGTCAATAAGAAATGGTGAAGCTAAGATGAGTAGGAATGGGTAGATGTATTGGTAACGGTGTTTTTTTTCACAGCTACTCGAAAGTAACGTTCACAGTCTGCTACTGAAATATTTTAGTCACAGTGATTGTTACTTCTTTTTTATTTATTTTTTTAACAGAGAAAGTTCTAATCTCAGTAACAGTGACTGTGATTCTTGAGTAATACTGATTCTGAATTTCTGCTACTGGTATTCCCCTTTAACAAAATCACAGTAGTCGTGATTTCTATTTCTGGGGATATACGTTAACTGTTGAGTTATTTTTTTATTCGTGTGGTTAGTTTTGGTGTGCATTCACAATGGTGATGTTACGTTAAATTAATGCATTCAATGATTTGATTACTAAAAAAGGATCTTTAGCTAGAGTTGTTTTGGCTTTAGGCGCGCCACGCTGTATGTAAAGGCCACAAGGCCGATTTATGTAAATGATAAAAGTAAGGCAATGCTGCCAGTATATTGATTCCACGTAAATCAAAGAATAGCTGTCTTCTGTTTTAAGTGTGAATTTGCTTTTATAATAATTTGTCACAATAATTTCTTAACCTAAGACATACCTATTTTTCAGTCACATTTCCAATGTATTTAGTTAAACCAATCATTTAAGATTGTTGTGAACAAATATGCAGACTTGCGTTATGTGTCTTCCACAAAATGCAATACCAAAAGTTTGCTTTTTTTTGCAGTTTTTATAACTTGTCTATTTTTTTAACAATATACAATTAAATAGCATTATATTTTAAATTTAGTGAAATTTTAAGAGTACAAATAACTTTTTTATTTTTAAAGACATATTTATGATTTTCATGCCACTGAAAAGAATCTTGAATAAATCACAAATTTGATGCTACCAAAATGCTTAATCGAAATCTATGCTAGCTGTGAAAGAAGCAATCACAGGTATTTTTCACTATGATTCTAAAGTAGCAACCCCATTGAGTAGCAGTGACTGCAAAGAAGCAGTTTTGCGAATGACTAATTATGAGTGACATGTTTGACCGAAATGATTTTTTTTGTAAAAACTCAAAACTCGCAAATGATTTTCAGAGATTAAAAAATATTTCACGAGACAGAAAGGAATACATTTTTTGGATGTTTTCGAGAGATTGCCTCGTTTGGCTTTCCTGAACGTAGTGCATCTTTTGTAGATAAGCGATGAAGTTAATAGTTAGAAAACTAATATTTTGCAGTTGAAAGCGATGCAACAGATGTGGCATAATATTTATCGAGCTGTGTTCAAGCTTCAAGAGTATTTTTTCCCCCCATCAGGATGTAATAGTAACGTGTTTTTAACAAAACAATAAATCCACTTTTTTTCCATCAAAAGCCTTAGTCACAGAGACATTGTCTCTTTGAGAGCAATTACTCGGGATTGCGTTGATAAAATGGCATGATATTTTTTGACAGTAATCTAGTTATAGTTTTACGGAAGTATAAGGATTTTTAGTTTGTAGTGCCATCTCTGTATCACGCCAAAGATTTTTCAGCCCACGTAGTATATTCGCATTCTGTCAATGAAGTACCGGAAACTGATTATTTAAAAACCAGGTATAAGATATTGTTATTATATCAATGTATTTGTTATCTGAAATTCTTTCTTAAATCGCTCTTTTCTTACGACTTAGAAATTTTTTGCACACACAATTTTTACATATTAAGATTTTGTTTTTGATTCTTTTGTGCCAAAATTTTGTTTTCTTTTTGAGTTGAGTCGATGTTTTTTTGGTTTGAAATTGCTGGCAAATATTGTCAAAAATGTTAAATTGTAATTTGAAGTTTATTATCAGTAGCAAAATAATAACAATATTTCAGAATAATTTAGAGATTGTGCGCAGCAAAATGTGTATAAGTTGATTAAATAAAATCCTTAGCCATTTAGACATTTTTTTTTAACAAACCATGCAGTTCTACAGCCTAAGTAAGCTTCAATGTAAAGAAAACGATAGAAGAAGTATTTTTTTTTATTTAAATTGAAAAAAAAACTGTTTTAAATATGCAAATTTCTCCCCAGAATTCATGGTAAAAATACATACAACAGCGTTCACAGCTTGTGTTGTGAGCAATTTGTTTATTTGTTTGCTTGTCTGTTGCTCTTTCACACAAATTGCGCGCTAAACACACAATAAACAAAAAAGGAACGCACAGAGCGTTGACAGTTATGAATGTTTGTTATAGATATAATCGGGGGGAAAGAAACACAAAAATCATGGCATGTACGCACACGACAGAGAAAGTAAAAGAAGTAAAAGAAGATGGAGACAAAAAATTAGACACGTTTTAAAAATTTTGATGCTGATGAAGACTGATAAACAAGCGTTTAAGTTAAGATGATTTCAGTGCACGCACGCGTCTGCCAAGAAATTTTGATTTAATCAGTTGTTTACTTTAAAGCTCAGCGGGAAATTACTAAATCTATAAATCAGTGAAACAACATGTTGAGCAAAAATACGAACGACTGCTATATTAACTCGTTTTATCGTAATTGGATTTTTTTCAAACTTTGAAAAGACTTTTAAGCAGCACAAACATTATGGCATAAACTAAAACTACCATACAGTTATTAAGTGTTTTTATTTGTGTTGCCAGATGTGGCAACGCCAGGGTGATTCGGGTTAAAACAGGTTTAATATTTTATACCGATTCTGACATGTGTTGAAATGCATTTTTATATTTGCTTTTCAGTATTTGTGTGCTTTATTTAAAGTGGTTCGTGCACCGATTACAAATATATTGAAAATATTTCTAGAACTGAGGCTGAACTTTTCGTAATGGATTTGCATATGTTTAGCAACATGTCAAAAATTGAAACATTCACCTTTGGTTTCTGTTTTTTTTTGGTGTGTATAACTAATGTAGGTGTAATATTTTATTTGGCAATTTTAAAAACGAAACCTATTTTTACAATCGATTCAATGCCTCAAGCATGGGTGGGTTAAAAAAAACATGCCAATTTATGTGCAACGGAGCGTATGAGTGATATCAATCAGATTTGAAACAAGCATAAAGAGTAAAACATTATTTAGAGTATGCTTGAAAGGAAAATTTTAAAAATGGGTTTATTTAATTATGCAAAAAGCTCGAGCGTAAAGCATTGCAATTTAAGGTTTTAGATTTTATTGCAAAAACTTAAGCACATTTGGCTTTGTATAATTCTTGAATAACTTTGAAAAAAATGTTATTATTTTGCTATTGATACGAAATTTAAAATAGTAATTTAACATTTTTGACAATGGTAGCAACAATTTAAAACCAAAAAGCATCAACTCACAAACAGAGAAACGCAATTTCAACACAAAGGAACCAAACACAAAAGGGTCAAAATATATTACTTCACTTTATAGAGTGGGTGCATATTAAAACCGTACTCCTTTCATTCTTTAAAAAAGGCTTACCTTTCATTCTAACTTGAGAATTATTTAAATGTTTTCCTAGCTTTTGTGTGCCGCGATGTAAATGACTCTTTTTTAGACTCTTTTTTAAACAACAAAAAAAAAATTTGCCTATGTGCATTAGAGTGGAATGAATTTTCAACCTCATGTAGTTTTGAAAACTACGCGTAAGTTAATAATTTCTGCATCTTTACTTTTTTTCTGCGACATAACTTATGACTGCGCCCGAGGGTTTATATATTTCATTGCCAGACATATTTTTTAAATTTTTTTTTTCCTAAATCCAAAACAATTAGGAACTAAGTTTTTTGATGCAAACCTATTCAATAACGCATAAATAACAACTTGTCAAGAGTTCCTTATGATACCATGTATGCGCTAGAAGATATTTAGGTTCAAAGATGGGTCATTCGCTTATATAACCGCTGCTTTTTGTAGGACAGAAAATATGCTCAAAACAAAATTGTATATCACAAAAATGCCGTTCACAGTTTTAACGTAAAACAAACATTTTCCACGCTATTCGACTAGATATGTTTCAATAGCGTAAAGTAGAAATTTCTTGCCTTTTGTACAATTATTCTTATATAAAATGTAATTCATACGCCACAGTGCACTTTCATATCAAATAAAGTTTTTAAAACGAAATTACGGAGAAAATTATTTCACTGTATTCATATGCACCCGAAGAGTATTTTTTCAAATGTAACATAGAATACGAAAAGCAATGGTTCCAGGACGAAAAAAATGATACGCCTTAGTTAGTATTGTTTATTGTTAAAATAATATTTGCTTACTAAATAATTAATAAATAAAGTAATATAATAATTTAAAGGTTTGATTAACCTCTGTTAAAAGATCGATTTAGTGCTAACAATAGTGCTTTATGAGATGAGATACAGTGTGTTGGTATATATCTGAGTTGTGATACTTTATATTTTGGGGACGCGCCACGGAGTTACGTATATAGCTCGTCAGCTTTAGTATATTTTGGTCCTAGCCGGCACTTCAAGGGAAATTCATTTGAAAAGTAAAATTGAAAGACTTCTCTTGTCTTAGACTTTAAATTAAATTCTGCTTTATTTGGTTCTTCTTTTTTTCTTATATACTAAAAAAACAGTATTTTTCTTAAAGTTATTCATGCCAGTATTTTAGACTCCGCCCTTATTTTCACGATGGGTTACCAATCGATCCCGTTAGTCGATCGGTTCCCAGCCACATTCCAATAGCCAACAACAATGTTGGTGTTGATAGTCTTGAAAATTCGGCAGGTCAGTTGCATTGGAGTAACATAATATATTCGCTGTATTTACTCCAGTGCACTGCTCATATTGTAATTGCATTGCACTAACAACAGCGTTGTTGTCGTTGTGCTTGAGCAGAGAATTAAGTATCCAAACGATACAAGCAGCAAGAGGGGATGAAAACAATTCAGCACTTTAGAAGTGTGAATGACATTTGTTACGACATTTTTGATTCTTAGTGCCCGTCATAATTTTTGGGTTTTAAGTTGCATGAAAAATGTTGTTGGATTTTAATTTAATGTTGCACTGTTTTTGTATCGTTTGGTACGGTAATAGTGACTGTGTAAGTACACTACACACGTATGTTTGTTTAGGAAGTATTTTATTAATTTGTATGTTAAAAATGTAATATTAATATCTTTAAACATCATCATACTCATTGCTTAAGCTACTGTCTTTGTACAGCAAAAGAATTTGTTCCTATTGTACTGATATGTTAATTGAATAAATAAATAAATAAAAATAATCTGCTCAAAGTTAATATGAAATTTCTACTTTGCGCTATTGAAAAATATCTAGTCGAATAGCGTGGAAACTGTTTGTTTTACGTTTAAACTGTTAAAATCATTTAAGTATCTGATCTAGAATTTTGTTATGAGCATATTTTCTGTCCTACAAAATGAAGCGAAGATATCAGCGAATGACCGATTTCTGTGATTATTGAATAGGTTTGCATCAAAAAACTTAGCTCCTAATTTTTTTGCATTTCAGTAAAAAATGTATGTCTGGCAATGAAATTTATTATAAACCCTCGGGCGCAGTCAAAAGTTATGTCGCTATAGTTATAGTTTTCAAAAATATATGAATCCTATGAAGATTTTTTGGTTCCATACATTTCGTTGCATTCCAATGTGTTGCAGTAAATATGTTTTTGGGTCGCCATGTCATAATATTTTGGCGACAGAATCGCCACATAATTTTATTCGCGACAAAGCATCGCCATGTAAGGGTTCGCGATTATTTAAAAAAGGACTCGCGGATTTACTATTAATATTTTAAGGTCCTGCCTAATTGGTTGCCGGCGAAGTTCGCCACTGGCGCTATTTTTGTTTTTTATTACATTTACAGCCGTTCACTATAAAAAGTGCAGAGGCTAAAAAGTTGAAGTCGGCAGCTATTTAAGCTCAAGACTTATTTAAAAATGAATTAGTAGGCAGCTTGTTAGAAGCTCAAAACTAATTGATTTATTTTCAAATATGTTCATCCTTTTATAGTAAGCATAACGGTATTTTGTCTTAAAGCTAGTTAACAATTGTTTGTGTAGTTTAGAATGTAAATAGAATCATATGTTCTTTAGTTAGTGTAAAAGTAATAGTAGAATATCGTAATACATATTTGTAATTTAGTATTAATAGTTTAATATGTGTAAGTGAGTAGACTTATATTAATAGAAAACGTAAACATAATCATATGTTAACATATTTGTGTAGGAGTAAAAAGTATAATATAATATCATATGTTTTGTATTCAGCCATATGGGTACATGTGTGCGAATGAGATAGATAGTAGTGCTTAGTATGAACATATGTTCTTACCGCAGAGGTGTATTACTTTAACTTAGTTTGAATATTATTGTACATGTTCTCGAAAATTCTTACAGTAGAGGTTTTTATATTATTACTTATTTTAAGAAAAGCTTGTTTTATAATGAAATACATTAATGTAAATTAAATATTTTAATAATATATTTGTTTTATAATGAAATACATTAATGTAAATTAAATATTTAAATAATATGTATAGTTATACTACAGAGTATTGATTTTAATAAAAAGGTCCAATGAATTTTTATTACAAATTGAGTTAGCTGTAAATTTTTCTTTGGCTACTTATAGTACATGTTAATGAGGCAAATTCAGTTTTTATACCCCCTCATGTACTGCGTAAGGCAGGGGCCAAATGACGCGGTTTTACCTCGATCGCGGCACCGCTCTCACGCTCTTTTTTCACAAAAGCATCTGAAAAATACTGCATTTTGAATGTATTTTAACACATTTATTTATTTAATGGAAAAATAATAATTTAAATACATGCAAAATTCAGTATTTTTCAGCCGCATTTGCGAAAAAAGAGCGTGAGAGCGGTGCCGCGATAGCGGTACAACAGCGAAATTTGGCCCCAGCCTAAGAGGTATAGTAAATTTATCACTCCTTTTGTCACTCCTTTTGTCATACAAGACATTTAAGAGGTATAGTACAGTTCTCACTCCTTTTGTCATGGTTATAAGAAGGTATAGAAGGCCTCTAATATTTCCCACACAAAGTGGCTTCATCAAAACGAAAAGGTCTCTTCAAAATTCGCAAAATTTAAATTATTAGTGCATATTTGTACATAAGCCTCGGTTAATGTTATTTTATGTCCTTAAATGAAGTTTTGTAGATTTAAGAAAGAAGGTCAAATAAAATAAAAAAGTGTAAAAGAGCGTGCGCACGAGGGTGCTCACTTGGCTCTATTTGGAACACATTTCTTTTATAGTTAATTAGCTGATATACCCGGTGCTACTCCACTTAATATTCATTTTAATATACAACAAATAAAGTTTTTTTTAATTTGGAATTTTTAAAAATATAATCAATTTTAAGTTTGAGACCACTTTAAAAACATTAAAAAATTTACCGTGCTTTTTTAACGAAGGAATAATAATTTAATCGCTATTTTTTCACAATCCAAAACGGTTTTTAAGTTTGAAACTGATTTACTGGTAAAAATTTTACTTGTACCTCGCATATGGAAATCAAGTTTGTAAAAAAATGAGAAATGATCACCAAACTTTCTAAATTTCCTAGTGTTTTTCCAGTTGAAAAATAAAAATTGGTTTGTGTCTAAAATAATAAATTAAATAAACTGAGTCTGATAGTAAGTTAAGAAAGCAGTCGCTTTTTAATTTCCAATTATAGTATATACATTAACTTGTTACAATATTATCGACGTAAACAGTTGATCGACATAAATCCAGCTGAAAAAACTCCAAGAACAGTGCAGAAGTGCCATTATTTTTTTACTACAAGTTAAGGCTGTGTGCGAAAAGAACTAAATTAACAGTTACAGATTTTTCTAAATTATTTTAACAGTGTTGGTAATGCAGTGCTTACTTCTAATTTAGAACATTTTCAAACATACTTTCACGTCTAAGGCTTAGTATGCTAAAGAAGCGAAAAGAAATCTTCCGTAAGAAATGCATTGCGTTTTTGACAGTGAAAAGGTAGCGAATTTTTTATGTGGGTTAGTACGCTGTTGAACCGAGAAATTTGTTCAATGGAGCTAAGCTT
Organism: Dichetophora obliterata; assembly: GCA_963920525.1. Taxonomy (NCBI): domain Eukaryota; kingdom Metazoa; phylum Arthropoda; class Insecta; order Diptera; family Sciomyzidae; genus Dichetophora; species Dichetophora obliterata. The sequence continues at coordinate 212,496,416 of OY986439.1, forward strand.
ACAACCATGGTTGGAGAGTTAAAATGTCTAAATTTGGCTGTTTTTTATTTGTCGGTACATTTAGTTACCGTGGAAATTTGACTTTCAACAATATTCTTCAAGTAACACATTAAACATGAAAATATTAACTTTTACTGCATTCTATTCACGGTCATCTTTTCGATAAAATGGTGATATATACACAAAAACTAAAGTTACATTGATAAAGAACAGAGTGACAACGCTGAAAATGTAGTGAAAAGAAATGATGCCATCACCACAAAACACATTTAACAGGAGGGGGGCGGGGGGTGGGGAGGCAAAAATAAGTAGATCACTATAAAGAAGATTTTATATAATCTTAAATAATCGTAATAACTTTAGACACACAACTGCATTCTCAGAGATAAATGGGGACGTTCAAACTGTATAGAGAATTCTAACACAAAACTAAGTTTTTTTATTAATAGTCTGGTATGAAAAAATAGATTTTTAGCCATAACTTTTGATTGGAAAGAGATATTGGGGAAATTTTTTCACATAAATTATTTTTGAGACTTGACTTTTTAGTAAAAAATATAAAAACAACATTTTGGAAAAATAAATTTCGCAAAAAAAAATCAAGGGGTTGTTTTGATGACAAAAACAGTAAAATAATTTTTGCACTTAGCTGGAAGAATTTTTGCAAATAAATGCTATGCCATATGAAAGGTAGCCAGATGTGCAATTTTTAATTGATTTCATTTTTACAACAAAAACAATTTTTGCGTCATTTTTTGAGTAAAAAGTCAATATTTTGGACCTTTTTTGACATAACCATAAAACATAGTTACACTGACTTAACGGTACAGTTCAACCTATTTTTGTGAAATGATTTTATTAAACTTTTGAACAAAAAAATTTGAATGAAATATAGTAATGGATAGCGGAGATATTTGCATCGAAAGACCAAACTTTGATTTTCATGTCGTTTTTTTATATTCTCAGGCAACGATGTTTTGTGAAAAAGTCGTTGTACTGAAAATTTCTACAATTTTGAATATATGTGAGTGTTTTTGATGTCAAGATAACAAAACATTTTTAAAATTAAATACACAAAAAACTCCGATGTTAAAAGTATTATAGTAACAAAATTACCGTTAGTTGAAAAATTTTGCGTGGCAAAAACGAAGTATGTAACATTTTAATCTAGGATGCAGTTAATATGTATACCTAGTTTGAGCGAAATCCGTAGAGCCGTTTAAATTTGTATAAAGGCCAAACAAAAAACAAACAAAAAAAAAAACAAACAAACAAACTGAAAATGAGTTTTATTACTATAGATTTCGTAATTTTTTTTTTAAATTTTTAAGAAAAGACCTTTCTTATTCCTTATTAAAAATGATGCTGTTATCAGCTTGAATTGTGTTGTGTTGTGTTGAGCCGTAGAGAGTTTAAAATTTGCTGGTGTGTTAATTTACTTAGTATCTTGAACCTTTAAATATTTCAAATTCAGTGTTTGTGCTGTTATCTGCTCAAGATGTGCTATAATGTGCCAAAAAGCGATTAAAAGATTTCCAGTTAAAATAACTTTCTTATCTCGCTGTATCACAAAAAGACAGTTAAGACTCTAGCACATTTTTGTTTTAGTTAATAATCAAAAAGTTTGGAACTTATTTCATATAAAATATAAAATCTAAGAAAATTATGTGAAGAAGCTTTTTTGAAGCTTAAACAATTAATTTTAGTTTGTTGGTAGCAAAACAGGACACAGTTAAGTTTTTCAATTCTTAATTGCGTTGAGTTTCTTAAAACTTTGTTAAAATTTAATTTAAGCTTTTGTACAGCGTGACGAATCATTATCCTTGACTATTATTTTAAAATAACAACAAATTTCAAATCTAAAACAAAAACATAAGCTGAAAACAACGAGCAAACATTTTAAGCATTATTAATTGTTGACAGACAGTTTGGCAGAAAAGTCAAATATTTCAACAACTTAATTAGGCTTGAGTTGAAAGACAGCTAAAAGCTTAGCCAGTTTACAGCCCAGGAGCAAGAATAACAACAGCAACAGCTACAGAAACAACAACAGCAATATAAAATGAAAACAACAAAAATTCATTTTTAAGTAACAGTCATTTTCTGCTTTAAATAAATGTCGACAGGCATCAAATTTAGGTTCAGCGGAACAACGCACTGTGAAATGATTAGTTAAGCTTTACTAGAAAACTATTTTGGAATATTTTGATCGTTTTGAAAGTTTTTGTATAAAATAAGTAATTTTTAAGTTCTACAAGACTATTTCTTATAAACGCCATCAGATTATGGAACGCATTACCGAATCGCATAAAATCTATAGTCAGAATAGCAAGTTTCAAACATGCCTTTTTGGAACATTATTCTTCACTGGATATTTACTAGGTAAGCAGTTCTTTTACTCTTTTACTCTCTTTTCTTATTTAAGTCAGCGAAGTTTGGTAAGATTGAAGAGTAACTTTTGTTTGAGTTGACAATAAATTTTTTGTGACACAAAAGCCTAATTGACCAAGAATAAAAAACAAGCTGCTTGTTACGTGGATGATAGTCTAAAGTATTTAAATTCAAGTGCCTCTAACATGCAACAAGCCACAAACGTCTTTTTTCCCACACATACTTTGACTATCTATCTATCCAGTGCTGTTCATGTTGTGCATGACTTTGATAGATTATCCTAGGCTAATGATCACAAAATGTCGTCGGACTTTCATTCAAATATGAAGGAAGAGCAACCACAGTAAAAAAAACTGCAAAAAAAAAACGACAAAATAGAAAAAAGTCAGCAGACAAAGGAGCAGTAAAAAAGTAAGCATTAAGAAAGTATGAAAAAAAATATAACCGCAGTAGATTGCACTCCATTTTCAATGCATTTTTAACAACTGTGCCATTAACTGCCATTCCAAACAGCAACGCTGCAGTAGAGCAAGACCATTGAAGTTTGCAGCTAATGTAGTGGAAGTAGAAGTGGAAGAAAACGACGGTGAATGCTAATTGATGATGAAAAGCAACAAATAATGTTATGCGCAAAAGCTTGTTAGAGCGCCAACACAATCAGACAGACAAGCAGTGATTTTAAGTGATTATGGCATACTTTTGGGGGTAAAAAAACAGAAATTAATTAGATAGCGTTTGCAGAAAAAAAACGCGTCAAAGAAAAAATGCTACAAACGTATTTTAATTTACTTTTGAAAAAATAAAGCATACTTCAGGGGGAGGGCTAATAAAAGCGTTGCTCACTTTTTACTTTTAATTTCCTTGAGTTCTGTACTTAAAACAGAAATACACATGAAATTAATTCAGTGCACATTAACATTTTTTATTGCATACTTTAAGAATTCAGAAAACTTTTGTCTGCACTTTCTAATATTCATGATTTTGCTCTTTAAAGCACATTTTCTGTTAAAAAAAGCATTCAAATTTAATTGATAGCTAGTATAATAAACATTTGTTTTTATTGTTTCTGCAAGATAATATTTTAGCATTTATGTGTGATAAAAAGAAAAAAAAAATTAAAAATGAACGGTGCCATAAAATGTTACAAAAAAAAAAAAAGGTAAGTATAAGCCTTTGACATATTTACTGAACCAATTAAATCTAATAAAATTTGATGAGAATTTTTTGGAGGTAGAAAATATTACTCAAATGAAAATAAATACAAAAAGAAATAAAAAATAACATAGTACATACTAGGACTTTCAATCCCGGGATAACGAATCAATTTCTAGTCCCGGAATCCGAGGATTTTATTCATAAAAAAATATAAAACTTCTCAGCAACTGTAAATGCAAATGCAATGTAAGCAATTTAAAAATCGGAAAAAATCCTTTTTATTTTTGTACACACTCTGAAAGCTTATTTCTTAGTTTGTTTTGGTTGCGATATTAAAAGACTCTGTTTACTAGGCTGTTTAACTTTCATGGAATTTTGAAAGCATTAATAGTTTTATAACTATGCTGTATTTTTTTTACTATAAAACTTTTAACTAACAGCTAACAAGTGCATTTGAATAAGACATTTTGTTTCCTTTTTACATTTTTTTAGAGAGAAATTTATGTTGTTTGTTTTGTTTAAATTATTTACGTGCATATTTTTATGTTTATAATAAAGTTAAATATTATATGATATTTTAAATATTTTGAATTTTGGGAAATATAAAAAATGGGTTGGGTCCTTTTCGCAGAATTTCAAAATCTTGAAGAAAAAAATCTTGAAATCAAAATCTTGAAAAAATATAGTGACAAAAAAAAAAAAAATCTTGAAACTCAAAATCTTGAAAAACCTACGCGAAGAGTGTATTCTTTAATTAGCGCGCGCGGATTCTATGCGTAGGTTTTTCAAGATTTCTTAATTGAAAATTTGACACTATTTCGAAAAGTGTCCAATTTTGAAAGAAGTATAAAATCTGTTGGATAATGTCAAATTTCGAAAATAATCAAAATAATGAATAATTGTCAAGTCACAAAAATTGTCAAATTTTGAAATAAATGTCAAATTGTCCAATTATTTCAAAAAGTTTTAAATTTCAAAAAGTGTAAAATATCGAAGAAAGTGTAAAATTTGGAATAAGTGCCAAAATTCGAAAAATTGTCAAATTTGGAATAAGTGTCAAATTTCGAAAGGTACAAGTCTTGCAAGAAATGTCGTATTTAATTTTGAATAAGTGTCAAATTTCGAAAAGTGACAAATTTTGCAAAAAAAAGTCAAATTTTAAAAAAATATATGTTCATAAATGAACGAAAAACCACCACGTCCTCGTCGTTTGTCTGAATGACGCTAAGTGTGGGACCATAATTACTTAAAAAATTATAATTTTGCCGAAATTTGACATTTGACAAGATGTTTTCGAAATTAGACACTTTCCGTTTTTTTCTCGAAATTATATATTTTATTCGAAAGAAACACATTTCTTAAAATTTCAAGATTTTTCAAAGATTTTTTCAAGATTTATGCATATTTTGTGTTTTCTAGATTTCTTTTTTTCAAGATTTTCATTTCAAGATTATTTTTCAAGATTATTTTTTTCAAGATTTTAGTTGTTTCAAAATTTTGACCTTCAAGCATTCCGACCACTCCCAAAAAAAATCATAGCGTTTTTTATTGAATAATGTTATTATAGCACTTAAATATTGAAAAATTTAGAAAATAGTTTTAATTAACCCTCTAATGCCCCTTTTTAGTTTGAGCTTCAAATCAGATAATACTGATCAGATTATACTAATTTGGAGACTCTAAATCTAAAGTTCGTTTTCAATGTTAGTTCTTCGTTCATTTTTTACAGGTAAAAATGTTAAAAGCTTTTTTTAACACCTTGCATTTTGTTTTACATATTTTTGTTTCTCAATTAAAAGAAAAAACAACTTCTTACAAACTAGTAACTTTTGTCACTCGATCTCACTTCAATTATTGTATTTTTAAATTCTCCGAAAATCGAGTTAAAAATGAGTTAAAAGTTAAAAAGTAATTACTTTGAGTTAAAAATTAATTACATTCGTAAAAACATGATCAAACTTCAATTCAAATTGACGTAACTTTCAAACGAAGCATGCTAGCTCAAAGCGAGTAAAACTAAAATGTAGCTTGAATATTCGTCTAGATTCTTAAAGAAAATAATTTGAAAAATTTTACACAGATTTCAGTTTTATAGCGATCGGCGTTAGCACCGCCTATAGGTGGGCCTGGGCATTAGAGGGTTAAGGTCCGTAAGGGCTATGATATTTATTAAAACAAAATCATAATACCATAATTGTTATTTTCTTATATAATTTTTTTTCGATCTGGTTTACTCAGGTGATGTATATTTTTTTAATCATAAAACTTACAAATGTTACCTCTAAAAATACAAAAGAGGATTTTAGAATTCGACTTTTACTTCCAGTTATTGTTGATTTTTTTTTTAAAGCCTTGTCAACAACCTTTTTTGTAATGCTTTAACATTTACATGAGTACAATGCAATGATGGTGCATTTACGTTACAGTAGATGCTGCATGATGACGTACATTTTTTTTAATTTGGTCATAAAACACGTAAACCCACTTTTACTATCGCACAAAAAACTAGTGGGAAAAATAGAAAAACTACTAAGCACATCAATTACAAGATGTTTGAAGTTTAAGAAATTAAAAAAAGTTGTAATAAAATTAATACAGTGGGCTCCACAATGCAAAGATACTCTCAAAATACTATGAAAAAAATATCGTGGTTTTGTGACAAAGTGTAAAAAAACAGATATTTGTTGGAAATGTACTTATAAATATTTTAGTTCTATAAATGCCGTGACATCATTACTCCTTATATTTTTAAATTATTTTTATGATTAATATTTTAGTAATTTAAGACGGTGCGTTAATATTTTAATTACAATATTTTATTTTATTATTCAATTAACAATCTTAAATACTATTAAGAACTTTAAAAATATAAATTAAAAGTTACTTCAAATGAAAAAGAATATGCAAACGAATGTGCCAGCAGTGGTACCATGACTGAAGAATCAAGTTCTGTCGTTTGCAAATTATATAGAAAAAATAATATGTTTCTGCACAAAGCTAGCGGGTTAGCTAGCAACAAGAAATGTGTATACATAATTATTTACATTCATATGTACTATGTAAATAGATACCGTCGATGAGATGAGCTGACAGATCGGCTGATTTTGCGGGAAGTGTTGCTTATATGTTGTTGTTATTTTTGTGCAGCTATATTATGCATTGCTACAATATAAAGAAACGAACTTTAATGTTGCAAAATACCAATATTTTACCAATGCCCAGTGCACAGTGGTTCAGCGCATTCGACAATTAAAAAAAATCATATGTGTTTTTCTCCGTTTTTCTCACTTTCTCTTATTCTCATAAACTCAAATGAATAAAAAAAAACAACTTTTCACCTATCCTCTGGTTAGTCGTTTTTTATTTGCGTTTAAAGTAGAGGTATTAAAGTAGCTGCGATAATCGTGTTTTAAATTTTTAATCGCTCAACCACAGTGAATTGCTAGACAAGTTTTTTAACTAATTTTCAAAATATTAACACGAGTTTATTATTATTCAAAATATTAACGAGTGAATAAAAAAGTATTCTTTTCGACAATTTTTTTTTGTTCGTTGTTCACTTATGCTATGTTCACACTGAGAGTTTAATGAGCATTTAGAGCATTTACTATACATATTTGTCCCTGTTACTCCTTCATTGAGTAAAGGGCATTTCGTAAATGTGGATTTCGTATATGCGAATTTAGCTCTCAGTGTGAACATAGCATTAAACTTTTAGTAATGTGGCCAACTTCGTCTGATATTGGCAAATATACACGTTTAAGGATATGCATTTTAGGCTTTAAAAAAAACAAATTAACTACCCCTCTCTGCCCCTTTGCTTCTACTACATCGTCAAGTAGAGAAATCTCCGCTAAAAAGAGCATTCTTTGTGTTGTGAAAGGTACTTGCCAATCGTGTTTCGTTGAGAGAGTTCTTTGCTTAAAACACAAGTGTTTTGTTTTTATTTGTTATTGTCCTTTGTGTATTTAGATATCAAATTTAAAAAATTTTATCATTGCGTATTAAAATATCGCGCTCAATAAAATTACAGGCTCTACGTTAATATGCAGTTTTTCTGGTCTGCAGCTGGCTCAATACCTAAAAAATGTCAGTATTTTGTCAATAAGATGACTGAACATTTTAGCTCAAATTCTAAATGTAATTTCGAAAACAACAAAAAGTTTTTTGAGCCAGCCTCTAAAAATTAAATAGCTTGTCAACTGACTCATTTAGAAAAAATTTTAAAAATATCAGTAAATTTTGCTATAGTTGCAATTGTATTTATTGCAATCTCAAGATTTGAGGATTTTAAAATAGCCTACAACGTATTAAACCTATATTCTAAATTTCATTAAGTTGTGTTGGAACATGAAAGACGTAGAAACAAAAAAACACACAACTTTTTATTTTAATTAAAGTAAAGATTAGCATTTTGTATGTATTTTCATAAAAATTAGACTCACAAGTTTAATGTTAAATTTTTGGAAATAACATACTATTATGCTATCAAAAATTTTAAGAATAGAAACTACAATCTACTCTAAACTAGTCTGTTAAGGAAATGCCGAGGGCACTCTGAAGTAGGGGGCATTTGGAGTCAGATCGTAATGAAATTTTGTATGTTTTTGTAGTTCATCCTATTATCAGCTGATATGGCCATATTTTTAAACGATTTTTATGATTTTAAAAAATATGTAATTTTCAAGGACATTGTGGAATGAGAAAATGGCGTTATACTTATTGGAAAAAATTCATATAATCAATATTTGGGCTAGTACCTATAACTTCATATTGAAATTTTTGCAATATAGTTTTTTGTTTACTTTGTGTCATTTTTGAGGATATTTTAGAGCAGGATGAGATGTGATCAGAACAGGACGAAATTTTGTGTAGCTTCATTTCATAATTGTACTAACCGAACTACTTCGTAAGATATTTCATACAATTATTTTTTTAAAAAATGTCCAAATTTTAAGGACACACCGGAGCAGGAAGACGCAATCAGATCAAAATTTAAAGTTGTAGTTTACATGCTTGTTACAATAACTGTCGAATGTGCCCTGAGCCAAATCGATGCTATGCACTTTTGAAACTCGCATCGGGCCTAACATATGTAGATGTAAGTAAATATTGTGTAACTTATTGTTTAAATTTAATAAATACTAAATATTTGAATTCTAAGTATTTTTTTCTGGTACTCACGAAATTTTATAAAACAAACGTACTGCAATTGTCAAGCCGAAGATTTCAAAATGTGACTTTTTTTGTGTATGTTCTTAGCCTTATAGAAATCACTAAAATGTACGGATTTATTTCTTAATTGGTTTAGTTAAAGATCGTATATATTTATGAAAAAACCTCTAAATTTCAAAACCTTATCTACTATACTTTCCAAGTTAAAGATATTTGACCGCTCCTCCATAGCGGCTGAACCACTGTGCAGCATAACGATATGAGCGTGTTGTTGCATTAGCTGCTATCTCTACGATCTGTAGCTCGTTCCTGTAACAAAATCGGCAAGATACCGATTTGTGTGACGTCAGCTGCTATCGATCCTTAGTTACTGATTTCGTGACAACTAATGCTTCTGTACGTTTAATTAGGTAAAAACTCGGACCGTGATGAAAAAGAACACAAGTCGAGAAGAAAAGTGGCGAAATTGAGTCGATCAAAAACGAGTTACTGATGACGTCATACGGTTTTTTATTCTTATCGTGAGGCCAAGTATCTTTTCTTTGACTTCCTTTCATAACATTTACCATATTGCATATAGCCACTGAGTAATAATTCCTTGCAACGCCGTGACGCCTTAAGTGCACCTTTGCCATAGGTCATATTAGCAGCCTCTACTGTCGTAGAACAATTTAAATTCTCAGAGAGCAACAATTCCATGTAACAATTTGTAATTTTTGTTGCATATGTGTCTCTTTCCATGTACTGATTACGTCAATTTTTTTATTGTTGTCATGAGACTAAAGAATCAGCCAACCTTTAAAGTCGTGGCATAACTTTTCATAGCTTTTGTACTTAGCGAGTTATAATTACACGCAATGCCGTGTCGTTCTAAGCTTTCAGTTTTTTTTAACCACGAGCTAAGACGTAACGTTTTCACGGCAAAAAAAATACTTTGGAATATATTTATAATTTGTAAATAATATGAATTGGATGTGTTTTATAAAATGTTTTTTTATAATTACAATATGTAGAAATATATGCAACAGTTTTACCAAAATGTCTGTCCAAGGATGCTGGAAATTTATGCAAACTTTTGAAAAATTTTTGTTATGTTGGCATCAAAAACACTCACATATATTCAAAATTGTAGACATTTTCAGAACAACGACTTTTCTATAAAACATCCTTAGCTTAGAATGAGAAAAAAACGGGTATACATATTAAGTGCATCGTAGACTAATGGATTAATTAATTAATAAAAAAAAAAAACATTCAGAAGAGTGTTACAATAAGAAAGTAAGGCATTTTCCATCCTTTGTAAAAGTTGCAATTTTCTGATAGACAAATTTTATGTAGTAAGAGCTTGCAAGCGCTGTCACAAAATTGTCAAAAACAAGTTATAACAAATTTTCGAAAATTTTTTTAATATATCAAGTATCTTTATTGAAGCAAGTTATAGACAATCCTTGGCAAAGAGTATACTTTCGGCAGCTGTTTGTTCAAATCAAAAACAAATAAATAACTTAAGTTCTTGACATATCACAAAAAGTTGCAAGTTTTACTAAATCGTTGTGAATTCCTTTTTGTAGTTGTTCTTACTTAGCAAAAATATTTAATACTCTATCAAATTTTTTAACTTGCTCGTTTCAGCTACAAAAGAATGGGAAAAATATATAAATAATGATGCTTCTAAATAAATGCTGCAAAAAGACTTTTTTATGACACTGTAAACTGTGTAGGTATGTTAAATACATTCCTGTTACTTGAAATTTGTTCGCCAGGTTAGGAACCTATCATTTTATATAGATCTTGATTAACACGAAATAATAAAAAAAAAACAAAAATTAACCATAAAATAAAATGGAACTTCCTGCAGTCAGAATTTGATGGCATTTAATATATATGGTAGGCTACCTTTTTTACAAAGAAATATGTATGTGCAAACACTGGCTGTATCTTTATGTAAAATCAGCCAGAACATAAGAAATATGCTGCAAGCTGATTTTATTTGAACGCTTTATTAGTTATTTAGCCACTAGGGCGCTCAATCCCAAAAGGTTTCCACAAGCCCAGGATTATCGAGACTACAACAAGTTCGAATTGCGGAATCCCATGGTTGCTTTGGGACTATTAAATGAGAGTTAATAAAAAAATTCATTGAATATTTTTAATATTTGCGATACGGGCATTTTCAACGTAACTCACGCGACATGCGTACGACTTAAAGTTTCGTTTTCTCGGAAGTTTGTATTATTAATGTAAAAAAATGTCTTATGTACATAAGTCTTACAAGAAATAGTAATGATATGATCTATCAAAATTGTCGTTCCTGTAACTAATTAAGAATGGCAGTGGTAAATATGGGCGTAACTCACGCGACAAAAAAAGAAAGTGTGTTTTACAAGCAAGTTTAGATTGTAAAAACTCAGCGAATTTTTCCCATATAATTTGTTTTTAATTTTTAAATAATGGGAAAATAGTGAAGTTTCATAATAAACCTACTCTAATGATGGACTTTGCTTACTTAACAATATACTGAGTTTCCAAAAAATATTTGCCGTAACTCACTCGACATAACCGACGTTACAAAATTTCCTTAAATTTATATTAGGCAATGAAGTAATTCGGTAGTAAAGTAATTATTTTATATAGTAATTTTTTTTTGTAACAAATTTAATATATTTTCCTCTGCTTGCCACAACCATTTTTCTATTATCTTTAGCCAATGCCTTCCATTTTTACTAAAACAAAAAGTTTACGAAACATTTACTTAACATTTACGAAAAAGAAAAACTACATTTGTGAAAGAGTGCAGACGTTTTAATTAGCATGGTTAACGAATTTATATAGAAATTTCTTAAATTAATAAAATTAAAATGTTTCTCTTAATAATATCATAAAATAAAAAGTTTTTAATAAGTTTTAGTTTTTGGTCACGGTAGACTTTTTTCTGGAAATGATCATATATTTATTTAATACTTTCAAAAGCCATTAAAACAAAATTCCATTCAGTTAGTAGGAATATATTATGAACTCAATAAACGTAAAAACGTGTTTTCAGTAACGTCATAATTCACAAAACCTTTTAAAACAAGCAGGTATTTTCTACGATATTTAAAAAACAAATTTTATATTCAAAATCTATTATTGTATAAATGTTATCACTTTATTTAAAACTGATAGCTGAAGGCCTTAGTTGCTATGCTGTTTAAACTTATTAAAATCTTTGTAATTTATTACTATATTTTAATTGAAATAAAAAAAAAAAAAAAAAAAAAATTCACAAAACCTTAAGGCCCAACCATGATATGCTTAAGCAAAAAAAAAGTTTCAGAGCAAAAGCACGCACTTTCACAGCATTATATGAAGTCGCCTAAGTTTTGTCAAAGCATTCCTTTCGTTCAGTTTTTCAACTTTCGTTTACTTTTTGAATCTTGAAAGAGAGCGCTTGACATCGTAGTTTGCTAAGCAGAATAGGGTTGCTAACAGTATTGAGAATGTGTTTAATAAAAATGTTTCTATTTGCATGCCAGATTTTTCAATGAAAAATAATGTTTTATTTTGCTTATGTCTATTCAAGCAAATTATGGAAAATTTGTATCTTTTTGCTGTGAAATTTTACGTTTACCACAGCTTATAAGCCAATGAGCGCAATAAACATATTTTTTGTGTTAGCTGATGGCAACCCTTTTTAACATATGTATACAAATTTTTTTTTTATCTGTCAATTGAAAAAAAAATACGTTAATTTATTGATTCAAAACACCGTGTTACACACATTCTGTCCTATGAACCAAATTTACTTTTTCGGAAAGGGGATAAAAAATAAAAATACACGTGTATCGGCGATTTTCATGTACTCGTCAGAATTTTTTTTTTTAAGTTTGAAGTATATATTTTTTTTAATGTTTATCGTTTTTTTTAAGGTTTCAGTTCGTTAAAAAAACAATTTTTTTATTACTTTTGTTTTATAAAAATAAAGAATTGTTACATTAAAAATTTTAATGTTTTTAAAGAAATGTAGGCCTATTATTTTTGCGGTTGTAAGCATTTGCTTCAGTATCGCGACAAATAGACCAACAGTACTCGCCAAGCATATGCGTAATGTCTTTTCCTTTAAAGCGCTTTTCAATAGCCGCAATGTCCTGATGGAATCTTTCGCCATGCTCATCGCTACAAGCTCTTAAATCATCAGGGAAAAATCTAAATGATTGTGAAGAAAATGGATCTTTAGCGACATTAAAAGGCCCATTTCGCCATATGCCGAAATCATTTCTGCGACAATATTTTTATAATTGGCAGCTCGTTTGTTGCCAAGAAACTACTCAATAACGGCAACTGTACCTTTCCATGCACGTTGTTCGATAGCATTTAATTTTGATGAAAATTCAGAACTTGCAATTATTTGTTTTATCTGCGGACCATTGAAAACACCTTAAATCAAAAAAATCATTAAAAAACATAAAGTTACTGAATGACTTCTTAAAAAAATGCCTGCATGAATCTTTGCGCCGCTCAATTTCGGGAAAATGTTGCGCAAAGTTGCAATGACCTCGCCATCACGATCCAGTGCGTGGTAGCCAAATTGTTGGTACAGCGTACTTTATTGTTGACCTTCCTCATTTGTTGACCTTCCATCAGTAAACTTGCACAAATTTCTGTAGCAATAGTCGCACACGACTTCCGGAGTATACCACAAGTAAGGAACATAAGCAGTCTTAAATATTTTCTGAAACGAATTCACTCACCACTGTTTTAGTAATATTTTTGAAATTTTTACTTGGTGCGAATAAGCCACAAACGTAACAAAAGTTATTTCGCGTCGGACACTGCATTTTTTTCAGATGAAATATATGGAAATACGTTTTCGCACAACAGAACTTAAAACAATATTGCAATTCCTTATTTCATCTGTCAGAAGGGGCCCTCAAACGATACTACATGTCCATCCGACCTGTCAAGTCATCACACATGTAGTATCGTTCGTGTGCAAGAAATCAAGGCGGATGGACATGTCCGATGGAAGTTGGATGGACATGTAGTATCGTTTGAGGGCCCCTAGACCAGTTGTAAGTGTTGTAAAAGTCAAAAAGTGTTTAGTGTTAGAAGGTTACTATTGATTAACTACAACTATATCGAGTAAGATGGGTCAAAAAACATTTTTTTCTTCCTAACGCTTTAGTAGTTTGGAGTCCCTTCAAGTTAAGAAAAGTGAAAAAAATATTTTTTTTTTTCAAAAATAATAAAAATTGGGGAAAATCTGAGAATTGATAAAAATTGTTTTTAAAAAATTTGACGTGCTACAGACATTTCCACGAGTCTGCCTGCAAAAAATCAGCTCGATTAGATCACTGAAAAAGGGTTAAAAATCGGTCCAAAGGCTTCCACACAGGCCATTATGAGCTTTATACTTCAAACTTAAAAAAAAAATTCTGACGTGTACATGAAAATCGACGATACACGTGTATTTTTATTTTTTCCCCTCTTTCCGAATATGTGCATTTGGTTCATAGGACAGAAAAAAATTCATTTTTTGTAACACCGTGAAATGAATGCAGATCCCAATTTCGGTGAAAAACATTATTACAAAAAGTGTCCAAAAACATAAAAACGTATATGAAAAAGCTGACAGACACTACTTCAACAAATTTTTCAAAGAACTTTTTAACTTTTTTCATATATTTTTGTATAGATTTTGTGAACGTTTGACATTTTGTTAAGCATGAAATCTGCCAACTTGGGCGACTTTTCTACTTAACCATACTTTTCGTCAACTTTTCTCTGAGACTTTTATTTGCTTAAGCATATCTTGGTTGGACCTTAAGAATCGAGTTAATTATGCTAAAACGTTTGTTTTACCATTATCGCTATTATATATATATTTTTTGTGATAATCTCTTTTTTATTTCCCGTGTAAGGTTGCGGACAGAGTTAACGCCGATTCAGACAGGCAGGCAAATAAGGGCCGGCAAACTGTGTGAACAAGCGAGATAAAAGTCAGCTTGGCATTATTTCTCTCTCGTTTCTTCGCAGCTTACTGCCTGCGCCTGTTTACCTGCCTGTCTGAATCGGCGTTCACTCTGTTTGCAACCTAAGGCCGCGTTCATAGTAAAAGCTTTCAGCTTAGCCGAGAGGTTTAGCTGAAAAACGCTTTGCGTATAATCAATCATATTGAAAAAGCTCAAAGTGTTCATAGTGCCAGCATAAAGCTTCTTTTCAAATGCTTTTCAGTAACTTCGGAGGTTACTGCCTGCGCCTGTCTCTCTAAATCAGCGTTTACTCTGTTTGCAACCTAAGTGTAGATTTTTCAATACTTCACCTTGAGATATTTTCAATTTATTTGCATTAAAAAAGGAACCAACAGTTTTCAAAAAAATTGTATATTTCAGTATTTGCCGATAATATGAAAGACAAGGAGCAATTTTTTCAGTTTTTTCACTACTAAAAATGCTTTTACTGAAAAACCAATTTTTTGAGTTGTGACGTTATTGAAGAAAACGGGCAATATAGTTTTTAAATACATATACACACAGATCTATGAAAAACTTCTGCTCTATACCTTTTGACAAACAAAATGTTGTTTGGAAATACATCTATTGAATTCTATTAACTCTTCAATAAATTTTTCATTAAATTTCATTTATTTAGACATTTATTAGTACAATAAGATACAGAGAGATCTTTTAACAGTACAACAGATAATATTTATAATAAAAAAAATACATAAATATAAATATGTATTGTAAAATTTTAGACATTAAAATAAACATAAAAGTAGTAAGTTTAAAATTAAAGAGTGCTTAATAACTCTTGCTTCGCCACGAAACAAAAGAATATCTTGAGGCACAGTATCTAATAAAGTTTAACTTTGAAAATAGATTTTGCTGGCTTGCAGGAAAGAGATTAGCAGGTCTATTCTGGCAAACTATCAATTGTTACCCAGTATTTTTGTTAAATCTATGTGTTTGCTGTAATTTTGTGATTTCAAAACAAAATTTGAAGCTCAAAAAACAAAATTTTTTAATGAAATTGTGACTATCTGAAAAGCAGGTGATAATTTCTATCAAAATTTATTATTTTTGAGCTTCAAATTTTGTTTTGAAATCACAAAACTACAGCAAACACATTGAAATAATAAAAATACTGTGTAACAATTGATACTTTGCCAGAATAGACCTGTAAATAACATAAAGTGACAAAAAAATGTTTTCAATAAAGCACAAAAGCAAAAAAAAAAACCAATTATTTCTAAATTTTAGTTATATTTTGAGATCAACAGAACTATTTTGGCAAAGTAACAATTGTTATCCAGAGCATCAAATTTTTTTGGAAACAAAAATTACAACAAACTCATAGAAATATTAAAAATACTGGGTAAAAATTATTACTTTGCCAGAATAGGGTCGTAAAATTTAAAATTTTCTACTTGTGTTCTGCCTCATATCAAAAATTTCACAACACTTTTTAGCAATGAATATTTTAATATCTTGATGCAAGAGAACTGTATTGAAAAAAAGCACTTCGAGTTTTATAAAATATAAAACTTCAATAAAAGTTTATTGAATTTTTTCATAATTGAATCACATTTTTCATAAATTCTATCCTAAGCATTTTTTAATGTGATAATGAACAACGCATTTTGCAATTTTTATTCAAAAAAGATCAGTGGAAATTCGAAAATCTCATTTAAAATTTAGAATAGATTTTATGAAATTTAGATTAGATCAATTGTTGTAGTTTAGATTGAAAATGTTGTAGTTTGTTAATTCGACTGGACATGAAAGATTGCATTTTTGAATAAATTTCAAAAACTTTGGCAACTTGTTGTACTGGCACCCAAAAATAAAATGTTTATATTCAAAGTGCTGAAATCGTTTTAGATTTCGGAATCCCGAGTTGATTTCCCTAACATAAACTGCAAGCTATCAGCTGTCAACTGTCTGCCGCAGTTACCATAAAGCCAAAAACGATCGTCCTTATAAAATCTAATACGATTATGAGAGCACACAAAAGCGTACACTTTGGCGCTACTTCAATTTTATAACTTCGACAAAAGGAAAAAAAACACTCATAACAGGAAAAAAGAAAACAAAAATAACTGTTACTTCTATGTCGACACCTAAAAAAAGGCACATAAAAAATATTGCGTGCCCTTAGGCGGCACACTTAATATTAATGTCAACACCTTAAAAAATATTCTGAGCATACAAATAAAAATGTTCTTATATTTTTAAACTCTCAAGCTGAGTGGCAACACAACATCAGCAGCACTGAACAATCGACAAGCACAAATCTTATTGATTTTTGACATTATAGTGTTTTAATGGACGCCTAAACATATGCAAACATTTTTTAAAATTCACATGCTCCCGTTAAAAGTAATAACAAAATGTGACGACCACTTTTCATGAGCGTTCAACTTTCTATGTTAATGCTAATAATTTATTTTAATGATGCGACTTTTGTTGTTGCTTTTGTGGCTTACATCTTTTTACTGTGCGTTGCACAGTGGAACGGGGCAGCCATTTAGAATGTTGATCGTCAAAAAATTAATGCAATATTTGAATAAACTGTGTAAACATTTGAGAGCTATTGCTTAAACCGGACAAATATAAAAGATGTACAATACAAATTTTCGTAGTTCGAAGTTGAAGTATTGCTCCCATGATTATTTGACTAATTCAGGAATACTATTTTCAAAAGACTGCAACTCTGTCGTTTTTTCACCGATTTTTACATTATTAATGCGTATTTATTTACTGTTAGCTCCAAATATCTCATATTTACTCTCGTCGCTAAAAACAACGTTGTTCCGAAACGCCTTAACGTACATTTACCGGGACTTAGCTTAAGTTAAGGCGTTTGAGGTGGTTTGCGGTCGAAATTCATGGTTTTTCCTGGGTATTACTTCCTGCAATCCGCTAGCACTTTCAACTTCACAAACGTTTAAAGTGTTTTCCTCACAACTATGTACATAGGTTAGGTTTTGAACGATAGTTCCCGCACGGTATTTTAGATTATTCCTTGTCATTACGCTGCACTATAGGAAATTTTACTGATTTGCTGGCTAAAAGTCAAAAAGTATAAATGCTCTTTTAAAATTTTTTTGTTTACTATCCGACAGAGAACTCATCAAAACGCAGGAATGCGCATTTTGTTTTTGTCAAAATCTGATTACATTTGGGTAATGAGCTTTGAAAATAGAGTCACTCGATCAAAAAGACGACATTTAAAATACTTGGCTTTTTTAGGCTCAAGTTTGAAGTGCCATATATATAGTGAAATAAAATATTTACTTAAGCAAAATAATATGGATTTCAGTGCAAATAGTAAGTACTATATTTCGGTTATATCAAAAGTTCAATAAATTTAAACAGTTTTTAGAAAATCGCTTTTTTGTGTTGAAGTCTTAAAAAAACTTTGTATGTTTTTATAAATTTTGGGTAAGCCTACAAGATTTTGTTTAAGTTCCTTTAACCTACAGTAATCGTAAACATTAAAATAGTAATTTTGTTGAACTTTGCTGTTAATATTACGATGCGCTTTTTGGCGCTTTTTGAGAAAATTTATATTTTCTTAGGCAACTTTTCTCTACGTAAGAAATGTTGAATTTTTGATGCTTGGAGCAAGAAAAACAGCGAAGAGAGTAAAAATAAATTTCTGTTAGCAAAAATCAATACAGAAAAAGTATCAAGCTCTTCCAATCAAAGTTTTTAAGAAAAAAATTCGTCTTTTTTGCAATAATTTGGCAAAAAATACAAAAACTGCAAAAAAAGACCCGAATTTAAAAAAAAACCATTTCAAGTGGCTTAAAAATTTTTCACAAAGAAAAACGAGCTGGATTGATAGCTTATCAGATGTTTTAATAGAGCGATGGACACATCAGATTCTCTAATATCATCTATTGGGTTAAGGGGAGGCTCTAGCAGAAACGTAACGTAATTTCAGGATTTTTTTTTTTGAAAAAATCTTTTATGGCATTTATTAGTATATATTTCAAGAATATTATACAATTTTTTCGACTAAAAATAATTTAAAATGGCGGCTGAACGTCTGGCTGATCAAAGCTGATCCCGATAGTTTAGAAGAAGATGCCTTAAGTGCAGCATATATTAACAATTTAGTGAACTTTATATATTAAAAAATTAGAAATTATTCTTCAATTTAATGGATTTTATTTAAACTTGCTATACGAAATGCTACGAAACACTGAAGAACTTAATTTGGCATGTAAATATTAAAAACAATATTGGTTCTATTGAATGGCTCAGACAATGACAGATAGGATGGCTACAACCCTAAAAACCAACTTATAGCAAGTTTTATAAAAATATTAGGGGTATTCACACTGACTTGGGTAGTTGGGTAGATTGACAAATGCCGTACATTTTGTTTTTGTAAAGTGCCATTCTACCCAAGTACCCATCTACCAATCTACTCTAGCTGGCCCCCTGACTTGTTTGGGTAGATTGTTTTCTTGCCAAATTGAGTACTTTTTCCATGTGTTACCACCTTTTGCAAAAATAGACATTACTTGAGCTAAGGGCATCAAATTTGGAATATTTGCTGTCAAGGCTAATATCTCGAATAATACAAAAAAAATATTGCCACACCCACTATTTCCGCCCACTATTTCCGCCCGTTATTAAAAACGCTATATTTCAGGTGAATTCGGTTGTATTGGACTAAAATTTTGTAATTTAGTTCGTATGACTACTATCGATAATTCAACAAAAATGGGCGTGGTCGAACTATAACTACGCCTACATTTCAGAAATTATAATGCCTGAGTTGGGCATGTTTTTATAATCAAACTTGGTTTATAACTGCTATGAGACCAAGTGGTGGTCACTAGATGTATAAATTTTGCCACGCCTATTTTAACCGCCCTTCTGTATATAGGTATAAAATCGTTAGTGCGCTATCTCAGGAACGGTAACACCTAAGGCAACCAAATTTTGCAATATCTGTTCATATCTCGGTTAATCAAGTTAATATCTCGGTTAATAAAAAAGCCACACCCCCTTTTACCGCCCAAAAATCAATAAAAATGCTATGTTTCGAACGGTTTTGATCGTATTAGACTAAAATTTGCTGATTTAGTTTGCATGGTTATTGTCTGAACTGTATTAAAAATGGGTGTCCATGCCCTCTTTTACAGCCCACAAATCAATAAAAATACTTTATTTAAGACGATTTTGGTCGTATAAGACTTAAATTTGGTAATTTAGTAAGCAAGTTACATTCGGGATGGCTAAGAATGGAATGGCTGAAATTTTGGCCGTCGATTTGTTTCGCCTACGAGATAGTTTAGGAAAAATTTGCCAAACACCCTTTTACCGCCTACAAATCAATATAATTGCTATATTTTAGACGGTTTTGGTTGTATTAAACTAAAAATTGGTAAATGAGTGCATATAGCTACTTTCAGTAACTGAACCAAAAATGGGCGTAGTCAAACTACAGCTATGCCAGTTCATATATATGAAATTACTTTTTCCGATTGACATGAAAATTTCTTTATGGCAGCAAGGCGGTCTGTGTTCACGTTAAAAATTACTCGTATATAGAATAACTTTTTTACGCCCAATTAATGGTCTAAATTTTTTGCGCATAAAATGACAAAAAATGGTGGCAACGATTTTCTAGCTGTCACTCATCTACATAAACCGGGGAGATCAAACAAACATGCAGCACTGCCCAAAACTATTCTACAAAGTACTCAATTGCAATTTAAGGTGCTCGAAATAACCAAAAGTACTCAATCTCCCATTCCCAACTACCCAAGTCAGTGTGAATACCCCCCTATTATACTTTTTGAAAATTTGGTCACCATTTTGGATCCACCTGATGATTTTGACTTTTGGCCAGAAAATCGGAAAAATTTCCGATCTATACTGCGCTGGAACGATCGCATCACAAAGAATTTACTGTATGTTCACGAATATTAACTATTTCGATGACTGTTTAAACCGCTGCACGACTGTTTTTAGAATACAAACAATTTCTTGTCAAATCAAGCAAGGGATTTTTTACGATGCTGCACAATTAAATTTCACATTTCTTGTGGGAGTTCTTTTTGTCGTGTCCTTACAGGTCATTAAGGACGATGAAATTAATGCAAAATTGACAAATTTTCATGCAACTTTCTTTGACGCGCTCACAAACAAGCAATCGCAAAGGCCTCTGAACATTTTTTTGTACGAAATCTTGTCTTTCTAACAGAAATAATCGCGGGATACATATTACTTAAGCAATCTTTTGGATAAATAACGCATTTCTCTTTACTACAACTGATATAATTAATTTGCTTTTAATAGACTTTATGTCTTGCTTTTGGTATATATGTATCCATGAACTTTATTGGGAGATTTCAATACCCAAAAATACCATTTTTGATACCCTTCTTCTATCTGTTGCTAGTATTTTTTTTTTAATACATACAGTTTTCTGTTGTTGTGCTTATTCAATTAAACAGAGCACTTCAAGAACAAATTTCAAAACCAAATTTTCGTATTCAGACCAACCAAGTTATGCTTAAGCAAACAAAAGTTTCAGAGAAAAGTTGACGAAAAGTATGA
Organism: Dichetophora obliterata; assembly: GCA_963920525.1. Taxonomy (NCBI): domain Eukaryota; kingdom Metazoa; phylum Arthropoda; class Insecta; order Diptera; family Sciomyzidae; genus Dichetophora; species Dichetophora obliterata. Next base: position 212,517,700 of record OY986439.1, read on the forward strand.
TTAAGTAAAAGAGTCGCCTAAATTGGCAGAATTTATGCTTAACAAAATGTCAAACGTTTATTAAATCTTGACAAAAATATGATAAAAAAGTTCAACATTTCTTTGAAAAATCTGTTGAAGTAGTGTCTGTTAGCTTTTTTATATATTTTTTTATGTTTCAGACACTTTTTATAAGTTTTTCAACAAAATTAGGATCTGCATTCAATTTGAATCAATGAGGCTGTTCAGACTTGCCTCAAATGAGGCGACTCACTTGCCTCATTTTGACATCTACAGGCAAATCGGGAAGCGGGAAGGTGACATGTTACGTGAGGCAAAAATTTTAAAAATTTTAAAAATTTTGCGACTCATTTTGACGTACGTCAGAGTGAAGTTTGTTCTGTTGATTTATTCTCCTCTTTTTGAGGGTGTTCAGGCGCAGTACGGGCGCGAATTAATTTTTTTATTCATAGTTGTTCGCAAATTAATATTGTTTAAGTTATGATCATTTCTGTGCTTAATAATTCAAAAGAAAACAACAGGAAAAAAACAATAAACGTCGAAATAAGGCTGCCTCAAAGTGAGGCAATAATTTGTGTGTGAACACCTGATAGCTAGCTTATGCCAAAATGAGGCCAGTGAGTCACTTCTTTTGAGGCAAGTCTGAACAGCCTCAATAAACTAAAGTATTTTTTTTCAATTGACAGATAAAAAAAATATTAGTATACTTATGTTAAAAAGAGTTGCCATCAGCTAACAAAAAACATGTTTATTGTGCTGCTTGGCTTATAACATGTGGTAATCCTTAAATTTGTGGCGTCCGTAGCCTAGTGGGTAGAGTGCGTGGCCCCTAAGCTAAAGAACTGCGGTAGGCCCGGGTTCAATTCCAGCTCAGACAGAAAGTTTTTTCAATTGAATTAATTTTTCTGTTCGGTCGTCACCTCTCTGCAGACAATGGCAAACCTCAGAGAGTAAAAATTGCCATGTAAAGCTTTTTGAGAACATAAGCCGTTCGGAGTCGGCATAAAACACGTAGGTCCAGTTCTCGGTCATTTGTGATCAAACATTTAATAACACGCACAACACAATTGATCAATAGAAGCTAGGTCAAAGTCCTTCCAAGGGCTGAAATGGCCAGTTTATATATTTTTTATTTTTTTTAATCCTTAAATTTCACAGCAAAAAGATACAAATTTACCATAATTTGCTTAAATATACACATACAAAACAAAAACAATAGGATATTCTCTATGTCTAGCATAATTGCATGAGAGCACGGATTGTAACAATCCTATACTTAAATATCCAATGGATGGAGAGCGCCCTATTGCACAAGTAGAGCATAGTAAAATCAACAGCTCAAACAACTCTATAATTAGCTGTACTTCACGCTCATTTCACCTACTGTTTGGCTGCTCTCTCATTCTCTTATTCTCTTCTCTCTCGTTACAAACACAGGGTTGCATTTCATAAACTATGCTTCATAGCATCACCGCAATACATGGGTATCAGTGTAGCATACATAAGGCGATTTTCTTTTTCCACATCAGACCACAGATCTGAGCAGATCTGATCAAACCGACCATGACCTGAGCTGACAACATCAGATCAAACAAAAAGTGGTCTGATTTGGTAATGAAACACTTTGGGAACATTTGCATCTTTCGTCCACTTAAATGTCAAGATATATAATTTTTTAGATAAATAGCTAAATTTAATAAAAAATAGTACATTTTAAACTAGTGCCAGCCATTTTTTGCTTATTGTTTTTTTTTATGTATGCGTTGGCAGCCGATTGCTTAGTGCTCAGTAAAAAATTCTGAGCTCGTCGACAGCATCTGACTTACACTCAGACCATGATCAGACCATGAAAAGAAACGCATATATTGAACACAGCTAAGTCTGAGGTAAAAAAAAAACGCTGATCTGTTTTTGACAACTCATGCTCAGCTCGGATGTAATAAAGAAAAACGCCTATAGGAAATATTCTACGGTTTTTTTACTTGTATGTTGTTGTTGCGGCGGTGAACGTATTGTATATTTCCTATTCTTGCACCGTGCAACGGTCATATCCTAGACAAAGAAAATACCCCTAGTCTTTTTCATTTAAATAACATACATACAAATAATAACATTTTAATTCAACACATTCTTAATACTCTTAGCAACCCTATTGTGCTTAACAAACTACGATGTCAAGAGCTCTCTCTCAAGTTTCAAAAAGTAAACGAAAGTTGAAAAACTGAACGAAAGGAATGCTTAGATAAAACTTCATATATTGCGACTTCATATATTGCTGTGGAAGTGCATGCTTTTGTTCTTAAACTTTTGTTTGCTTAAGCAAAACTTGGTTGGTCCTATTTGAAGACATCAATTTGTATGGGAGCTGGGTGTGTTTTATAACCAATTTGAAAAATTCTTTTTCGATTATATTCTGTTTTGTTGATTACTGTTCGATTATTTTTTGCGCCGATATGACACTTAAAGAAAAAAAAAATGTATATGGGAATTGGGAGTGTATATAAAGCAATTTCAACCATTTTTAAAAATTTTTCTGCTTTTTTAAAAGTCTTTTATACCATTATTAAGTCATACATTAAATTCCAAAACCGTGTATTGTCAATATCCGCATCTTGTACAAAAGTGTTTCACTGTGCGTCGCAGCGTTGATTATCCTTCTGACTTTTGTGTTGGCACAATGGAAAAATTATTTTGCTATTTGTTATGGTGAAGCGTGAGTACTTAGTACTTAAAGGACTACAACTAGCACAACCAAATAGCGTAAAGGCTCTTAAAAACTGAAAAAAAAAATTGGTCAATGACGGTCAATACCTTTGTGCGTGTGTTTTTGTGTGCGTATATATATGCTTTTGAGCTTAAAAGCAAAGTTAGTAGGGTCCTCGTAAGAATATTAAAAAATTATTTTATTTTTATATAAGTAGCAACACAAAAGTAAAGTAACACATAAGTAGGCTTATAAATAGAAAAGTCTTCTTTTAGACAGTTAAATAAAATTTTACCACGAAAATAATGCTAAAATAGTTTTTTTTTAATATTCAAAAAATACTCTTTTAAAAAACACTAAGTATTTTTTTTTAACTGTTGTGATATAAATTGTTATCTACATATGTGCATTAAAAAATAAAATAAATTGGCCATTTCAACCCAAGAAAAGACTTCGACCGAGCTTCTATTGATCAATTGTGTTGTGCTATAAAATGTTTGAACCAGGGTTCGTAAAGCAATCAAAATGCGTTACCGCTCTTCTGAGTTATCTTTTTGAAAAATTCAAAGCGTGTGTGGCAGGGTTGAATTTTTCAGTACAATTGTACTTTTTCAGTACAATTTTTATAAAAAAAGTACGTAGTACCACGAAGTGCATTAGTGCATTTTTAAACATTTGATCTTCATCATATTGACTTGATCTTTCTTTGTTTTTTTTAAGTCTTCAAGCTATTTCTACATGTGAATTCTGGGAAAAAGTAAATGCTATTAAAAATGATTTCAATGAACCACTTTTTTCCAACATTCACAGAATTTCACTTGGAGTTTTATCAATTTCACTTTCTTCAGCAAGTGTCGAGAAAATATATTTTCGATTCAAAACTTATTCAAAAGAAAAAGCTGCTGAAATCGTCTCTGCTGGTTTATTCAGATTCTTCTTTAATTAAAACAAAAGATTCGCTATAAGCCAATGTTTCTTTAACATAAAAATTAAAAATTAAAATATTGCTATTGAAGGAAAGGACTATTTAAAAACTGAATGTACAGTAGGGTGGGGCGATTTGAACATCTTAATGGGAGCCTCGCGTTTCTAATTCTTGGGATTGTAGTGAGCAAAAAAGTCCACTAGACCATACATCTACGGTGAAAATCGAGCTTCCAAATTTTGACTTGCAGTTTTTTCTCAGACTTTTGTCACTTTTTTTTTGATATTTTGGCCTATAACAGCCAAACCATTGAGATTTTTGTCTTAGTATTGGATCAAAAATCTAAATGGCTTGGCTGTTATAGGCCAAAATATCAAAAAAGAAACAACGTTCCAAAAGTCTGAGAAAAAACTGCAAGTCGAAATTTGGAAGCTCGATTTTCACCGTAGACGTATGGTCTAGTGGACTTTTCTGCTCAGTACAATCCCAAAAATCAGAAACGCTAAGCGCCCATTAACACTTTTTTCCCTCCATACTAATCGCCCCACTCTAATCTACAGTGCTATATTTATTTAGCAATGTTGAATTGTTTGTCCATTTTTGTTATTTTTTTTTAGTTTAAAAGGCTCATTCAAATTTAATACATTCAAAAGGTTCCATTCTTCATGGGAAAAAAGTGCAATTTGATGCCAAAAAGTACAACTTTTATTTCGGTTTGGCACAATTTCGAAAAAGTTATTTCCCATCTCTGGTATGCGGATAAAATATTTGCTCTTTTTTCAACTCTTCAACTGCTTTCACTTTCGTGAGTTTGTATGCTGAGAAATTTTAATTCGCTCTTTTAAAGACTAGCTCTATTAACAAGAGCTCTAATTTTTTTTATGCCATAAATGGGAAAAAATCAATTTACATAAAAAGCTCAAAAAAGTTTTGTTTTCTGATAGAATACACTTCAACTAAATAGAAGCCCAAAAAGTTTTTAGATTTTTTTTTTTTTGGCTACACGGCGCTCTGAAAGTCAAATGTTAGAAAAACTGATAGTTTTAAAAAAAAAACCTAAATTGTGGTCTTACTTTCGAATCCTCTAATCGAGTTACTTTAAATGCAACCCTAAGTAATGGAGCATATTTTAAAAACTTGTAATCAAAGGCAACTAAAAAAAATTATTCTGGGTATGCTTTGATTAAAACTTGCGTTTTACGGATATTTCCAAAGTCTTATTCAAGGTTCATTTTTTAAGGTTATGGCACTTGAGAGAAATGCGCTCTTTTTCCGCCTTTGTTTGAACTGTCAACTGTGCTTTTTTTTGTTCTATGCATTCATTTTTTTGATTTCTTTTTCATCCATTCTGACAGTTCGACAGTGCCACAACCTTCTCAATGAGCTATCCGTTGCTAACATATGTGAATTTGGACAAAATCGGCCTGCGAAAATTGTGTGCATACTGGAATGGGTTAATTTATGAATTTTTCGATACAAGAAAAGAAATGCTTGAATTAAGAATTTTATGCATGAGCAAAAAACGATAGCCCAAAATGCTTGGTTCAAGCAAAGAACGGTTGGATTTTACTCTTATAATTTTAATGTCATAGCTAATAAATTCAATTAAATAGTCATTCACTTGCGTTATAAACGGCAACAGTTTATTTCATATGCTTCCTCATATCATGCTCAAAAGGACTTCTAAAAGCATGCAACTGCAAACAATGCCAATTAATATGCATGCACAGTTTGTTGATCGTTGCCTTGTTCGAAAAAAAAAACATTTGTAAGGAAGCATAATGTTGAAATAAAGCTTTTGTTGCATGCACGCAGAAACAGACAGACACAAACAGTGACTCGCAAACAGTTTGTATAGCCTCGAGGGTGTAATAATAATGTGGCACATTCATGCGAACTTGTTCGCGAGCGATTAATTAATTTTTACCCTGCACGCAACGAAGTGCAAATGCAGTGAAATAAAACAAACAGACAAACGGACAAATAGATTGGCAAACACACACACACATACACACATATCAAGCTTTGATGTATGGCTGGGAGATATAGCAAACGTAGATGATGATGGTGGAACGTTTTTTTAAATGCCACACAATTTATGGCAGACAAATCTAAATGGCACACAGCCAACACACACAAGAAACACACACATACTTAGACCCTGTAACTTTAACTGATGCTGTAAAAGTCATCTCAGCCCGAAATTTGTACGGGTGGGTAGCTTGTGGGTTGTGGCTTTTCTGATAAGAATTCGCCATTCGTAAATCAATGTATTGTTGATAACTATAAATATGTAAAAGTCACAATCATAAGCTCATTATTTGAAATCATTTAAATTCACACAAAAAAAATTTGGTACAGTGAATTTTAAAACTGTATAAAAGCGGCACCTTGAATCACTTTTGCATTGTTCAGGGTGGCTGAAACTTTTTGTGCAATTAATTTTTTTATACTATTTTTTCATTTTATAAAGTGAAGAGTAAATTTAACGAAAACGAAGAATTTTGACAATAAGACAAGAACTTCGATTGTGCGCCGTTTTGACGCGTTGGATTCCGTAGTTTCCACCCAAAACGAACAAAAGCGCACTTTTGGCTGCACTCTTCTTAGCAAATGGACTGTAATAAGGCTCGTGAATAATTTTGCTGAGCGATGCACAGTCACAAGAAGTCTTTGTCATTTAAATCCCTCAGTTTGGACACAGGAAATTATTTTGCTGTAGTTGCTGCCACACAAGTCAATCCTTATAGTTTCGACAAGGAGTTTATCTGCTTAAATAGGTATCAGCAGACATTCACTGCAGACAAAAATTCATAAAGATTTAAACTTTTTACCATTTAAAATTCAACTAACAAGCCAACTGAATGCAGCAGACTTGCCGTTTTTGCTTCAAATTTTGAGAGAAGATAATTCAAATGGCGGAAGAGGACGAAAGTGCATTTGTATGTCTGACGAGGTCCATTTTGATCTAAACGGAAATTATATCAGACAAAATTGTCGAATATGGAGCGATTCTAACCCATTTCCATTTACTTCATGTCACATACATTCCGTTTCACGTTGCGTTGGCCCCAAGGGCTCCTGTCCTTAATGCGCCTTATTTTTTCTTGTCGCGTTTTAGCAAACAGGAAGTTTACAAAAAAATAAAAACGAATAAATTTTAATGATTTAAAGCAATCCATTTGAACGATATTTAAGGCAACTCCTGCTGAAATCCTCCAGGCAAAAATGTAGGCGAATTTCTTAATGTAGCCAAATACATCAGCCATCCTGTACCACTTTTAATACAGTATAAATAGTAAAAAATATCAACTGCGCTGACGTAAATGTGCAATTAAAGTGCAATTTTGTGAGTTTGAATGGGATTACTTGAAAATTGCATGTATGTTTGCTTACCGGGTCACACAATCATGAAAAATTTCACGTAAACAAAAGAGAGGGCGAGAGAGAGCGAGAGAGAGAAAGAGAGAGAGAGAGAGAGTGAGAGGTTGAAGTTGAATATCAAAATACAGCGGTGCACATTGGGCTTTTTTCGATTTTAGGATGACATTTGCATTATCTCAGAAACTATAAAAGCTAGGGCCATGAAATTTTGTACAAATGCGTTTTAGCCTAAATTAAGAAACAGCACACAAAAATATGAATTCTAGGTCAACTGCATCGCCAACCTCTCATACAAACCCGCATAAAATTGCTTATTTATGTTTTTAAAGAATAAATTTAGTTTATTTAACTTTACTTAAACGTCATGCTAAAAATCTTTCAAATCGAATAACTTTTAGATATACCTCCCTTAAAACAGTATTACCAAATTAACGAAATTAAAAATTTTTTTTTTATAAATGGTTGCTTATACAAAATAAAGTCACAACCCAGCAAAATTTTTAATACAAATGTGACATGCATTGTTAGTGACACTGCTTCCAGAAGACATTCTATAGATCCAATTATGATTCTTCTTAGCCTTATCAAGAAGTGCTTTCAAGAAGCATTCTCACAAACCACTTTTCGAAGACATTCAAATAGCATTTAAATTCAATTAAAGCAAAAAAGAAAATTTATATATTTATGTTTTTGGATTAATATATGTTTAATTCATATGCATATGTTTTAGATATTTTTCGTTGGATTTTTCAAAACCCCAACAAAACGTAACATTTTCCTACTTCAAACTTCAAAATGCCGTGAAAATTGGGAAAAAGGATATTTTACGTGGATCTTTTTTAAACTCCAATCACTTCTCATTTCCAACAGCAAAATCGAGAGAAAATCGGGAAAAAGGGATATTTTCCGTGGGATTTTTGAAACCACCCTAACCACAAATATTAGTTCATTCCACGAAATGCTTTTTGAAAGCCTAAATAAACACCTACTTGAATCCTTTCATTTAAGGGCTCAAAGAAATCTTCCATTGAAAAAATTCTGGAAGCACTTCTGAAATAGAGTAAGGAAAGCATTCCTCCCAATGGCATGCATATGTTAAAAGAATGCCTTCTAAGTATGAAAGTGGAAGGGATGGAATTCAAGACTTTCCTTTCCACTTTATCTTCTTTCCGAAGCACTTTTTTGGCTCGGAACTTGTTTTAAATTATGAATTCTATTTTATTTATTTTTTAAATTTAAGAGCACCTACAAATTGTCTTGGAAATCAGTGCATTTAAGGGCAAAATTTCACTTTTAAGACTTTTTTCAAATTAAGTGGTTTTTCTTAATAGCAGCTAGATGCAGCAGTTTTTTTACAGAAACAGAAGGTAGAATGATATTTTACGATACTTTATTTACGATTTTTTATGAAAGTTATAGCCTTCGACTATAATAATGCTTACTTAGCTAGATATTTTCTACAACATTTTACTTAAATGTTTATTCCTTGAAAAATTTACAGTCAAAAAGAAAAAAGATTTTATTTTTTTGATCTATTGAATAATTACATGAATTAAGATTGTGAGCTTTAGATCAAGTGATTGTTGTTGCCTTCTTGAAAACTCACTTGATCTAAAGCTCACAATCTTAATTCATGTAATTATTCAATAGATCATAAAAATTAATTAACTTAACTATGGCAGAGCACGGCCAAATAAGTTTAATTAATGTCAAATTAATTAAATAAATCTAATAATTGATCGATTTTTCGGTCAAAGTCATGTGTAATTGAACATTTGGTTGTGAAAATAGCCACCTTTCAGTTAGAACACTAGCTTCTGGCGAAGCAAAAACTCGTTTCATTTCTATGGTGCATTTCGACAAACAATCGAACACCAATGAATATTGAAATAAATGAAGAAGCAACTAGAACAGATGGCAACCCTTGATAGAGTTGATGGCGGTGATCTAAAATGGCCTCCTGCTTTGAAGTGTCATATGATTAGCAGCCATACAATTCATGAGAATGAGTTAGAGGATCTGTACATTCATATGGTAGTTTAAAACAGTGAGTTGATCACAGCTTAATCACTCAAAGACTACTGATGAGGAATATGTAGCGATTTCCGAAACAGACTGTCTAGTCAGCTAAGTGATTGACTCTATACAGAGTTGTTGTTGTTGTTGTTGCCTTCTTGAAAACTCACTTGATCTAAAGCTCGCAATCTTAATTCATGAAAAAAGATTTTTCTATTTTTATTAACTGACATTTTTTATTGTATTTTATATTAAATTCAATTGCGATTAAGTCAAAAAAAAAAGTCCAAGAAACAAAACCTTGAAATATACTTCGTGCTCGAAGTTATTATTGTTTAAACTTGACTTTATTTTTTGGGTTTTATTGAGCTTATTTTTGTTAAACAAGCTTCAACTTTGACGAATTTTATAAAAAGAACCATACAATACATTAGGTTTTTAATACCACATTCATAATATATGTTTTATAATCCGACGAATAAAAATTTTTTTTTTATAAAATTTAACCAAAAAAATATAAACCCAATGTCATCTTAAAATTGTAAGTGGTGGTAACCTGTACGCACCCAGCAGACATTAAGACTCTTTAAAGACTCTTTTTAGACTCTTATTTATGAGACTTTTTCATCATTGTGCTCTCAAAAAAAGACTCTTTTTTCAATCTTTTTTTCTTAGGTTGAGGGCACCCCGATATGTCTCCTTTTAGTGATTCTTTTATGACGCAAAAAAAGACTCATTTATAACTCTAAGTAAATACTCTCTTAAGACTTTTATTAAAGACTTTTGTATGATCCATAAAAACCCTCATTAAACCCTCACATTAAATACTCTTTTATGACTCATATAAGTGACACATTCAGGACTCGTATTAAAGACATTTTTAGGACTCATATTAAAGACTCTTTTAAGACAGCTATTAAAGACTTTTGTAAGACTACTCTTGAAGACTATTTTGAGACTCATAATAGAGATTATTTTACGATTCTTAAAAATCCTCATTAAAATCTCACATTAAATACTCTTTTATGACTCATATAAATGACTCTTTATATAGGGTAGGGTTCATATAAGACTCATATAAAAGACTATATTGTAAGCTTTCATAGAAATGTAATAGACTCTTTTATAGCATAAATAATTACTTTTTTTAAAATTTTTAAAATAAAGACCCTTATATTTATGACTATTAGGGTAGACCTTAGTTTTCGATTTTTGAATTATTAACGCGGCATGTCAGTATTCCATTATAAACATATTTATATGAAAGAGAGTTTTTTGTTTTAACCGTAGTCCTACGTTGAGAAAAACACCATAATTCCACTTTGAGGTGAGGAATTGAAGTTTTTAAATATTTTGAAAAGTTATTAAGGATTCTCATATATGCATGTAAACATGCAAACATGTATAGCATTTAAACTTGTGATGAGCGATAAAGTGTAAATAGCTTAAATGTCGATAAAATGGCGGTTGCAACTACGACAATATTATGACTTTTTTTAAATTTTAAACCTTTTAAAAACCTTCATTAACATAGAAAAATAAATAAAACGTTTAGCGCCAAGGCAACTCTCATTTACACACGTAGACTTACTTGCTAGTGTACCCTACAAAAAAGGCTCGGAAATGATGTAAGCTCACGCCTATACAATTTTTGACAGTTACATGCTTAGATGAGAACCCTTATAATAATTGCTATACAACAAGGAAAGTGATTTCTGTTCACACTTAGCATAAAATAATAATCATGTAAGATTGGATCCCAAAACTAAACGGTTTTTTAATTTTAAAAAAATATAGTTTTCTACACCAACGTAGGACTACGGTTAACATTTTATATAATTGTTAGGTCGCTGTCAGTGGTCAAAGACCTCTAACAAGAAAACGACCCGTGGTGTCATTTGCCGATTTGTTTTCTAAAAAGCTTATTATGTCCGAAGACTCCTTCTTACACTGCTTTCTTGACATTATTATTCGTGCCAGTGAAAAATTTATAAGAACTTACTTGATTTATTATTATTATTGATTATCTTTATATTAATAGTAACAAATTAAATCACTTCAACGCACTCTGACATTTAAACTCACAATGAATATTTAAATTATTTTTATAGTACTTCCTGCGCAGTAAGCTAATCGCAGCAAGAAAGCAATTCCCCGAATTATGGCGCCAGCATAGCAAGCGCTTCATTTATACAGAAATTGGATTTCCAGGAATCCCAAGAACTTCGCGAATTACATTTTAAAGGCAAATAGAAAATTTTTTGTAATACATTAAACTCAGATTCGATTTTCGTTTACTAAACTTTAGTCATAAAGGAATAATTTTTTTGCGTGTTTTATGTGTGTTCATAAAAAGGACTCGTAAAAGAGTTTTATGAACAGTCATGAACACGCATAAAAAGGATTCTTTTATGCGTAAAAAGGACATAAAAAGGACTCATAAAAGAGTTTTAAGAACACTAATAAAACATGCATAAAAAGGATTCATTTATGAGTCCTTTTTAAGAAAAACACGCATAAAACATATTCTTTTATGACTTTATTTTACGAACATTCATAAAGCATGCATAAAAATGATTCTTTTATGAATTTTTTTTATGAACACTCATAAAAAGGATTATTTTATAAGTCCGTTTTATGAACACTCATAAAATATGCATTCAAATTATTCTTTTATGACTCCTTCTTATAAGCACTCATAAAACAGTCATGAAAAGTATTCTTTTATGACTACATGTTATGAACACTCATAATACATACATAAAAAAGGATTATATTTTGAGTCTTTTTTATGAACACTCATAAAACACGCATAAAATGGATTCTTTTAAAAGTCCTTTTTATGAACACTCACAAAACATGCATAAAAATGATTCTTCTACGAGTCCTTTTTATAAACACTCATAAAACACTCATGAAAGTATTCTTTTATGACTCCATTTTATGAACACTAAAAAAACATGCATAAAAAGGATTCTCTTATGGGTCCTTTTTATGAACACTCATAAACTACGCATAAAAAGGATTATTTTATGAGTCCTTTTTATGAACACTCATAAAACACGCATAAAAAGGATTCTTTTATGAGTAATTTTTATGAACACTCACAAAACATGCATAAAAATGATTCTTCTATGAGTCCTTTTTATGAGCACTCATAAAACACTCATGAAAAGTATTCGTGTATGACTCCATTTTATGAACACTTAAAAATCATGCATAAAAAGGATTCTTTTATGGGCACTTTTATGAACACTCATAAAACACGCATAAAATGGATTTTTTTATGAGTCCTTTTTATGAACACTCACAAAAAATGCATTAAAATGATTCTTCTATGAGCCCTTCTTATGAGCATTCATAAAACACTCCTGAAAAGTTTTCTTTTATGACTCCTTTTTATGAACACTCATAAAACACGCAATAAAAAGATTATTTTATGAGTCTTTGTTATGAAAACTCATAAAACCCTCATATAAATGACGCATTTTAGAGTCTTATCTTATGAGGGCTCATAAAATGTTTGCTGGGTTGTAGCAAACTGCAAGCCTCTCGCCTACATCTTTACCCATTAAGGACGATGATGCCATATGGCATCACTAAGTCGAATGTCACAAAGATAACGAGATCACGAAAAAAGTAGGCAAATTTAAAAGACAATCAAAGTTAGTTAATTAGTTAAAAAAATGGTCCCGTCAGTAAAGGGTTAATGTGCTGAAAATAATGCTATTTACTTGCTTTGAGCAATTTTAGTTCTGATTTCTTTACAGAACTGAGTATGTATGATATTTCCTTAACATGAGCTACCTGTAGTGAGCAGCTAAATATTACTGTATTGACTTGTGCAGACCACAGATTACCATAACAACAACAATAAAGACGACAAGCACACGCACCACAAACAATGCTGACAGTACTGCCAGTAGCAACAACAAAAAGCGCAATTAGTAGCGACCACAACACGACAAAGTCACTAGTGCAGCAGCAACAGCGTTGCCACAATGCTAGCAAATTTCAACCAAAAGTGTTGCCACTTGAAATGCACTCAGTCACTACCTTATTTTGATGTTGCTATTATTGTTGTTGAACTCGAGCTACGCGTAACGCTTTGAATTTAAATTTGAATTTAAATTGAGCACAAAGTGAGTAATTAGTTATTCTGCTCATTACACTGATTGTCGAAGGACAATCATGAAAAGGATCTCTGCAGCGCACATCAACTGCAAAAGAATGTTTGCGGTAACGACTAGCATTTGCTGTAATTGAGTAGCAGTTAATTGCGTTGACTTGGCAAAGAACAAATACCACAAAAACAAGTTGGAAAAGTTTTTAATAAAGCTGGTGCACAAGCAGGCAAGGACTTTAGAGTAGAGCACACCTAAAAATATGCTAATAAAAAAATGTAATTTCATTAAGAAATTCAATAAAAACTACTGAAGCGAATAGACATGAATGTTGGTTGAAGTCAGAGCTGATGGATGAATGGTAGGGTAGTCTGATAGTAAAAAACTTTGATTCAGGCTTTTACTGCCCAATTACAAGAAATATATTCATTTGAAAAGATATCAAAACAATTTCTGAAAGATTTTATATTTGAAATTTTGATAACACAGCAACAGACAAAATAATCTCGAACTGCCATCAATCGATTCTGAAAGAGTAGTGAAAAGTAATTTTTTTTTATTTTTCCTATAGATTCCAAATTTTGTAAAGTTTTTATGTTCACAGAGCTACAATGAAATTGTTTAAGTAGTATTTTTGTAAAATATTTTTACCATCGAAAGCCCTTCTGAGAGTCTTTTTTACCATTTTTAAGAAAAATTTCAAAACTTAATGCTTTTACTGTAAGTTTTTATTCCCATTTTTAAATAAAAAAATCATAATTAAATGTGTTTGAATAACAAGGAAATATGTAATAAAGCCATGTAAGTACGCACAAAAAATTGTTTAATTGCCATTAACATTAAGCCACGAAAACAATGACACGTCTGCAAGACGTATGGTTAACTTTTGAGTGACTTTTACTAATAAGCATATCAAAAAAGGGTTAAAGCGATTTGTCATGAAGTTAATTCAACGTTAAGGGCAAGTTCTCATGAAGCTCTACCAGAAAATTCTATTTTTTGTTTTTACTTTTCGATAGCTTATGATGTGAAACATATGTTCCAAAAGCAGTTTTGCCGATAGCGATTGCATAAAAAAGTTATCGCATACGAAAGGAAGCCATATTTTAATTGACGCACTCGAAACAATCGTTAACCAAATTTTAAAACGCGTTTTTTGAAAAATCATGTTTTTCAAACTGGTCTCCACGATATCACAAGAACAACCTTCCCTAAGGATTGGCATGGATTATTTTTATTTTAAAGTACATAAAATTAATTTTATTCTAAACCTAGATTTAGATAATATTGATTGGTTTTTTTTAGAGAACTGAAAAGAGCGAAAATGTCAAAAAAAAGTTACTTAAAATTGAAATGCCCGCCATTTTTGTTATTTTGAACTATTTATTGGTACATGTAATAGGTTCAAGCTCCAAATAAATAAACTTTAATATTTAAAATTTTTTGTTTTTACAATTGAAAGTTTTCTATATGACCTTGTTATTTATTATATTGATTTTCTATGATTTAAATACAAATTCTAAATGTTTGATAGTTAAAATCATTCTTGATTTTATATACAAATTCTAGTTGTTTGATAGTTTAAAATCGTTTATTGAGCTTTGGGTCAAGTTAGAACAATTTCTCTAACGAATTTTTCCAAAGAAACAACAACAACATTTTGAATATGAAAAAGAAAACGTCAATAACTGATTTTATTGCAATTTCGGCCCTGCTACAGGCTTCATCAGAAATCTTTGTGATGCCGACGGGAATCGAACCCGGGCCGTGATCGCCCCGAGCAAGCGCACTATACCAAAAAATGTTATTTCAGTGTCAATTTCTCAGTTTTTCTCCTAACATAAGCATAAATTAAAGTAAAGCAAAAAAAAAAGAACAACAAGAAATATGAAAGGGAGAAAAACGGAGAAATTGACACTGAAATCTCATCGCCTCTGTTGTTGTAGTGCGCTAAAATACACTTGAACGGCGACTACGGCCTGGGTTCGATTCCCGCCGGCATCACAAAGATTTCTAATGAAGCCTGTAGCAGGGCCGAAATTGCAATAAAATCAGCTAGTGATGCTTTCTTTTCATATTGAAAATGTTGTTGTTGTTGTTTAGAAAAAATTCGTATGAGCAAATAATTGTTCTAACCTGACCTAAAGCTCAATAAACGATTTTAAAATCAAACAACTGGAATTTGTATTTAAAATCAGGTATGATTTAAACTATCAAATATTTAGAATTTGTATTAAAATCATAGAAAATTGACGTAGTAAACAAAAATGTCATATAGAAAACTTTTAATTATTATAATTATTATTATTCAGACAGGTACTTTTAAAAAGCAAGTTTGATTAAATTTTTGTAATTTTTTTTGGTTCTTGAACAGTGTAGATAATAATTCAAGTAAAAACAGCACACAAGTTTTCAAATTCCTTACCATATATATTCACTTTTTATAGAAAAAGCTCTTTTAGTTTCTATTTAATGTCTTTGTTAGGTTACACCTTGAAACGCAAGTGCCGTTAATTGACTTTCAATTAAACTAAGCACCTCGTGCGAATACACAATAATTTAAAATAAGAGTATTTGGAAATTTATAGACAACCATTAAATACTTAAACAGAGTGATTCATGAATATTTATCATCAATCACTTGGGGTTGGTCGTAAGCAATAATGTTGCAGCAATATTTCATTAATGAGTCGAATGAACTATCCATTACATTTCGGAAAACGCTTATCTGTAGTTTTGGGTAAAACGAACATGGAGCTTAAACTGGTACAATTATGCAAATGCACTTACAATGAATAAAGCTTACGCACATGACTACACTTGGACAGACAGACAGACAGACAGACAGAGAGATATAGACACACATGAATACACAAGCCAGTGATGTGATTTCATTTAGTCAAAAATCCCGAAAGCATGTGTAAAAATCCCGATTCGTTCCACTTTATGCCATACCTTTGTTGCCAGGCTACTATTGTTATATGGCATATGCACTGAACATGTTACGGATCTATTTAATAAACTTCGGCCCTAGATGCAGTAATTTCTTTAAAAGTTACAAGTTTTCATACAAATGTACATTTTTAGAATCTATGAGTCGATTATTTCAAACACTTTATTAAGTAGCAGCATATCATGTTTTCAAAATAATTCCTTCATACGATAACAGTCATAAAAAGGTTCACTTCTTGTCTTATAATCAGTAAGATCAGAAAAGAAATAAGGAAGGACACAAAAAACATAAAAAAAAATTTGTATTGTCAATAATACTGTAAAAATGGTTGGTTGCTTTAGAAAAAATTGACAATTATTTATTTGTCAATCAACATTTTTGTAAACATTATCTTTACCAATGACTGCAGTGTGTTTTTCTTTCCCTCATTCTGTAGGGATCAAATTGAATCTACTAGAAATATAAACAACTAAAATCATAAAAATATATTTTCTAAAAAATATCTCTTTTCTAATTTTATTATACATTCTAGCAAATCTCCTCTATTTTTAAAGAAAATAAAAACAAAAACCTAAAAAAATGTTGTTCAAAATAGCTTTGAGAGTAACAGCTGGTAAACCAGCTTCTTATGAATAAATTTGTATAAAATTTAGATCCGAAGTGATGTTATTCATCTGTTTTAAAGACTTTAATTCTTTCAAAATTTTTACATATTAAAAAAATTCACAAAAAAAAAAAGAGGTATGTTTATGGCCGTGCACGATAGAAGTGAATCTTTCAGAAAACTAGACATTTTTAGTACAACGACTTTTTCATAAAACATCCTTTTATCTCACCTAAAGGCTACGTTTACATTAGACCAAATGACTCATTTGAAATGAGTCATTCAAAAGTGTTCACTGTTGTAGTATCGTGTAAGCGCCTGTCGTGTAATTTAGTTTGATAACTCAACTTTAAAGTCGAAAGTTGAGTTATCAAACCAGGGATGCTATGATTAGGGCGTTTACACGATACTACAACAGTGAACACTTTTGAATGACTCATTTCAAATGAGTCATTGTTTACATTTTAAATGAGTCATTTGGTCCAATATAAACGTTAAGAATGAGAAAAAAACGAGTTGAAAATAAAAGTTTGATTTTCGATGCAAATATCTCCGCTGATTTTAATTATATTTAATTTAAATAATTTTTTGTTTAAGAGTTCAATAAAGTAACTCAACAAAAATAGTTTGAACTTTTGAATAGGTTGAAAAAGCCAGTGTCTTTTTTTCAAAAAAATTCAAAAATTTTGACATTTCACTCAAAAAATTACGCAAATTTGCTTTTGTTGTAAAAATAAAAACAAGTTTAAATTGAATTTCTGACAACTTTTGTATGACAACATTTATTTGCAAAAATTCTTCTAGTTATGCAAAAATTGTTAAACTATTTTTTTCGGTTTTTAGCCATATGATTTTTTTTGGCGAAAGTTATTCTTTTCAAAGGGTTTTTTATATTTCTTACAAAATAGTATAGTCTCAAAAATAATTTATGTGTGTTAATGACTCCAAAATATTGTTCTAATCAAATGTTATGACTAAAAATCAATTTTTTTTTTTTGACATTTTTTTTATTCAAAAAATGTATTTTTGTGTTAAAATTGCTTTTTAATATCATATCATATTAATCGTATAAAATTCTTTCACTATCCCTTTCGCAGCCGAATTAGCATTCGCAATTCGCCAACTTGTGCACACAAGCACACATATGCACAACGACTAGTACATACTGTGTATACTGTACAACGTAGTATATACTGTACAACGGTATTAAAGAAGTTTTGCTTCAAAAATGTACCACTCAAAGTAATAACACTATATGTATATACTCAAAGCTTTTAAACTTAACTAAAAGTAAGACAACTAAAGTTGTCCGAGCTGCAATTATGTTAATCTTACAGTTCAGCAGCTACTGCAACGTTTAAAAATGTCCTCAAAATTGGTTTGTGTATATGCTAAATCCCATATGCTTAGTCTATTTTGATGTCGCTTTTGGTTTCATTGCGTTTCTAATTACAACGGTGCTAAATAAGTTCCAATTCAATAAATCCAAATCTCTTTCGCCCTTTTTGGGTAAAAACGTCTCGAAAAATCGCAAAAGGGGTTAAATTATGCAAAATCACATCACTGACACAGGAACACTACATTTATACCACATATAAATTGATTAAAAAAAGCTTTCAAGTGCTTCGATTGTTATGCAATGGTGTTTATGGGAGAGAATTAACAACATTAATTTCGTTGTTTATGTTATAATTTCGATGTTTTTGCTATATGAACAATGTTGTTGTTAATATACAATGTTGCAAGGTTTTCGTTGTTTTTCATTTAAAGTACATTTCTTGCACACATAATTTTAACTTTACGTAAAGGTATATGTAAAAGCCGCTGTGTGCGTGTTAACAGAAAGAAAAAGCAATTTTTTGACTTATCAATCTTTTGATCCATCAAGCTTTTAGCTGGCAGGCATCCAGCTATAAAAGAAATTTTGGAAATTTTTGCTCATTATTTTCATTGATGTATTTTCATGTATTTCACATGTATTTTGCAAAATATTTTTTTGTAAGCAGCTACTTTGATGTTTTTAAAGTAAGAAGATTATTTTGTTTTTTTTTTTTAATTTAAGAAATTCAAATTTTTAACTGTAAATGATTTGCATTGAATCACTTTATGAGCACTTTAACCGCTTCAATTAGTATCACAAAAATGCAAGAAACTAGTAGCAATGGAATTTCGTGAAGAAAAAAGTATTGCTTCTCATGACATTGAAGCGGTAAGTGTCTTTAGAGCTGTTACACAAGCAAGTTTGAGCACAAGTTTTGTATATTTTTTGGATAAATGTATTTAAGTTAGAAAGTTTTATGAGAAAACTAATTGAAATATATCAATAATTAGAATTTATCTCAAAATAAAAGATTTAAGCAACACTTGCATATTTTTAAGGTCAATAATTACACTGTGCGTTTTTGTATCTTTTTTCTCTGTATTTGATAATTTAAACGTTTTTCACTTAATTTTGGTATAAGGAATCTCGTGGCGACATTTGTTTTACCACTTTACCGAACATTTTAGAACAAAATTTTTTTATTAAGATAAATCAAAAACTACTCAAGATAATGCACTCATTTTCATGTTGATAACTCTTGAAAAATTAGGATTTTCATTTTCATTTCTTGCCAAAGTTCTTTCTATAATTCTGGCCAACAACTTTGCTGAATAAATGAATATAAAAAAATCGCTTCCAGTGGGTTTTATTGAGTGTTTCTTACAAAAAGTCAAACGAAAAGAAAAAAAAAACGTACAACATTGGGTATGAGTAACATTATTTGCTTTGAAGCGTTGAAAGCGAGCAAAACATATGTCGCTTATTAAATGTTTAAAGACAATTTTAAATGATTTTTCGTTATATATTTGTTCAACAAAGTTGTTGCCAAGAATCATAGAAAGAAGTTTGCCGAAAAAACCAAAAATAAAAATCCTAATGGTTCAAGAGTTCTCAACATGCAAATGAGTGCATATCTGACTAAAAAAAAATTTTTTTGCACTAATCTAAAGTGGCAAAACGGATGTTACCACGAAATTCCTCATATTTAAATTAAGTGAAAACGTTGAAATTATTAAATGCAGATTTTCGAGCCGCACAGTATTATTTTTGCATCATAAAATAAAGAATTATCGCTTTATATTGTGTCACGAAAATTAATTATGGGCATTTTTAAGCCTCTACTGCCTCAATTTTTTTTAGTTTAAATAATTATCTATAAAATATTTTTATGTCATGAACTAAGAAATCATTCATAAAACAAATTTAAAATCACCCGTTTTGGCGAGATAGGGAACAAATAGACAACTTATATCTTCACATTCAATTGTACAGGTAGATATGCCACACAATGTCGCTGTCCGATCACAATGGTTCATATGTCAAAATAATGTAGTGTGCTAACACATATGCACACTGCCGACCCTTGCGTTTTATTATTTCTTTGTAAACAAGCGGCAATACATTGAGTGACAAATATGCTAGCACTGCACTATTGGCGTGCGCTGCACTCAATGCATGCGAATGTTGTGGACACTCCTCATTGGAATTGAGTGCGTCTTCATTACTCACTCAATTTTTATGACTGTGCCTAAAATTTCATTCATCAACCCAGAAATATGCAATTTGAATCCCTCTGGGAATTATAATTCAAGTGCAAGAATGAAACGCAAGGTTAAGAATAAGTATTTTAATTAGTAAATATAGAATAGCAATAGATTAATAATTTAGTATAACACTTTGTAAAAAGGTTTAAAACAGCCGAGCTGGCCACCAAAAAAGCAGATTTTAAACTAGCAACTCAAGTAGGCAAATCTCTGCCTTGCTTTGATTACTTTAACTTCTCCTCCTGCCTTGGACTCTGACCAAATGGGCAACAAATTAGTCGTGAGTGAAGGCAAACTCTGCCACTGACTTAAATTCAAAACAACAGTCTCAAAACATAAATCCATTACAATAAAATATGACTTTGTAATTTTTGTTAAAGTGAAATTAAATTTTTAAAAGCAAATTACAAAAAAAAACTTCTCCAATTTGTAGTATATTTTTCTAAGAAGTATTTTAAATCAATAAAACTGAAGCTAAAATAAATAAGCCTGCAGACTGAAAGCTTTTTAGCGACGCCAAAATTTTATAAGTTTACATGGCTGATAAAGCCCTTAGCTCGAGAGCTAATTTTGAGCATCACGAAATTGATTTGTAAGCATTTTTTTTAGTTGTTACAGGAATGACACAAATTGTCAGAAATGACAAAATTGTCTTTATTTGGAGATCACAAGCATTAGAGATAACTAAAACACTTTTCCGCACGTTTTTATCATATATTTGAGAGCTACTTTAATGTGATATACTAAATTTTGTTTTAGTCTATTACTAACTAAACACACAATTGGTTACAGAAAGGACAACATTATCTTGGTTTCTACTCGTCAAGACTTTAAAACTTGACGCTTCAATTTACGCAATGGAAAAAATTTGAAAGTTTTAACCGATCAGTTTCGGTCAAAAGCTGCCATTTTATTAAATTAAATAGTTGATCATCGCAACAAATATATGAAACTTAGAGTCAATTCAAAAAACGAATATGTATTTCTATATATTAAATGAAAGATAAACTGTAGACTTTAAATATTGAAATATATTTTTGACACTTTAATGGTGCAAATTTTTGAGAAAGTAAGCAAAAATAATATAAAACTGCTCACAAAATTAAAATTATTGCTTTAGTTTATTTTATATGTATTTTGTCTAATAGATAATTTAATTATCTTTCAAATGACATGTTTCGAAGATCTATTAGAGATGGTAAAGATATTTTACTGAACAGATATTGTACCAAGCAAAAAATTTAAAAAATCGATAACTCGATAACTAGTTGAGGTATCGTTTTTCGGTTCGACCAAACATATTTTTTTTTTGTTCTAAACAAAAAACCATTTTCAAATCGCTCCAAGTTAATATAATATAGAATATAGAATAATTACTTTTTCTGAAAAAATTCACAACGAAACACTGAAACATACATTTTCTCTGAGAAGACAACAAACCCTGGTTGTCATTTATACTTCAGAGAGAATATATTTTTGTTTGCATATTTACGGGTGTTGTCAAACGAATGGACAACCTATAATAATTAAATCATGGTTTCACGAGCTTTTTGATGTTTAGTTATCAACCCAAACTCATATAGTAGTTAAAAAACGAAATGCTATGATATCTTTATAACTATATAAAATTCTTTTGTACATGGCTTTGCCGTTGAACTCCTTCTAAACGGCTGGAGAGATTTTTATGAAATTTGGTGTGTGAGTGCGACTGGGTCTGTAGATGGTTTTGTTTTAAAATTTGACCCGGTAGGTGGCGCTGTTGTTGCTGTGGCAGTGTTTAAAGAAGTATTTGAGAGTATAACTAGGAAACGATTTGAGAAATTGTCATGATTCTTTGACTAAACCATAAAGGTGTTTGATGAATCTGAGGGCCTAAGTATGTTTGGCAATGATAAAAAAGGTAAAAAATGTGTGGTAAAGATATATAACTTTTCGATTAACACCGGGTATATCAGCTAGTATTTTATAAAAAGAAAAGTTTCTTTGGCTTTGAATGAAGTGGAACTACGAAAAAGGATTTAATTTGTGGAAACCAAAATCAATGCTCGGTGCGAAGCAAATTTTTAACATTTTTTTCAATTGTGATATTTTATAGCTAACTTGCGACTTTTTTTAACTTTGCGAGAAAGGAAGTTGAGAGACAGTTTATTACGTACATACAATAAAGAAACTTGTGTTATGTCTACACAGAGAGTTTAGTTTGAGTTTTCAGTACAAATTTGAGTTTTACCATTGAACTCAAAATAAACTCTTGACTTCCCAGTACAATTATGCAGAATGAAACTAAATTTGCTTTCTGAATTGGTCAAAACTTAATTTGGAATTTGTTAGCTACAAGGTAAGTTCAGATTATTGAATGATTTTGTGCAAACAAAGAAATGTCTCAAACAGTCAATGAATTCAAACTAAACTTAAACTGAACTTAAACTAAACTCAAACTGAACTCAAACGTAACCCAAACTGAGCTCAAACTATTCTCAAACTAAACTTAAACTAAACTCAAACTGAACTCAAACTAAACTCAAACTGAACTCAAATTAAGCTTTAACTGAACTTAAACTAAACTTAAACTGAACTCAAACTAAACTCAAGCTAAACTAAAACTGAACTCAAACTGAACTCAAACTGAACTCAAATTGAACTCAAACTGAACTCAAATTAAACGGTAACTGAACTTAAACTAAACTCAAACTGAACTCAAGCTAAATTCAAGCTAAATTCAAGCTAAGCTCAAAATGAACACAAACTAAACTCATACTGAACTCAAACTGAACTCAAACTGAACTCAAACTAAACTCAAACTGAACTCAAGCTAAACTTAAACTGAATTTAAACTAAACTCAAACTGAACTCAAACTAAAATTAAACTAAACTTAAACTAAACTCAAACTGAACTCAACTAAAATTTAACTGAACTTAAACTTAATTCAAACTGAACTTAAACTAAACTCAAGCTGAACTCAAACTGAACTCAAACTGAACTCAAACTGAACTCTAACTGAACTCAAACTAAAATTAAACTGAAATTAAACAAAAATCAAACTGAACTCAAACTAAAATTAAACTGAATTTAAACTTAATTCAAACTAAACTCAAACTAAACTCAAACTCAAATTAAACTGAACTTAAGCTAAACTCTTACTGAACTCAAACTTAAATTAAACTGAACTTAAACTAAACTCAAATTAAACTCAAGTTAAACTCAAACTGAACTCAAACTAAAATGAAACTGAACTTAAGCTAAACTCTTACTGAAATCAAACTTAAATTAAACTAAACTTAAACTAAACTCAAACTGAACTCAAACTGAACTCAAACTAAACTCAAACTGAACTCAAATTTAGCTTTAACTGAACTTAAACTAAACTCAAACTTAATTCAAACTAAACTCAAACTGAACTCAAACTGAACTCAAACTGAACTCAAACTGAAATTAAACTTAACTCGAACTGAACTCAAACTAAAATTAAACCGAACTTAAACTAAATTCAAACTTGACTCAAGCTTAACTCAAACTGAACCCAAACTAAATTCAAACTTAACTCAAGCTAAACTCAAACTGAACTCAAACTGAACTCAAACTGAACTCTAACTGAACTCAAACTAAAATTAAACTGAAATTAAACAAAACTCAAACTGAACTCAAACTAAAATTAAACTGAATTTAAACTTAATTCAAACTAAACTCAAACTGAACTCAAACTCAAATTAAACTGAACTTAAACTAAACTCTTACTGAACTCAAACTTAAATTAAACTGAACTTAAACTAAACTCAAATTAAAATCAAGCTAACTCAAACTGAACTCAAACTAAAATGAAACTGAACTTAAACTAAAGTCTAACTGAACTCAAACTAAAATTCAACTGAACTTAAATTAAACTCAAACAGAACTCAAACTTAACTTTTTTTTTGTAGACTGATCAATCCAACGCTTAGGGGATGTCTCCTAGAAATGTGTAAGCATTCTGTTGATACGGAAGATGGGTGATAGTTAGTTGGAGGGTGGATATCGTAACACGTATGATCTTTCGTTACGTTACGTTATGTTTCAATAATTTACGCTACATTGAGTAACGTTGAGATTTGTAATGCTACGAAGGTAACAACACTTTTCACATATTCACGAGTACAGCCAATCGCAAGAGTCTCAATTAAGAAATTTTCACTTTGTAACATAAGAAAATTTTTGTCTAAAAACATGCAATTTTTTTAACAGAATGACGTAAAATATCTGCAATATCTCTCTTTAGAGTTGCCACCACAATATTGTCCCTCTACTGTTTAACTGTTTGACTGCCGAGAAAATAAAATCAAAATAAAGCCAGTGCATACTTTAACTGCATTAATCTGTATCACGAAGCATCACACCAACGACAAGCAAGACACGAGAAGCAATAGAATTTCGTATAGAAAAAAGTATTGCTTCTCGTGTCTTGCTTGTCGTTGGTGTGCTGCTTCGTGATACAGATTAATGCAGTAAGTCTCGACATTATTGCGACACTTAAGTTGACGATACGAACCGCTGAAAAACTTTCTGCACTTCATTTTGCGTGACCTCGCACATTAATTTAACATATGGCAGAGCTCTAGCATGCAGAGCGTAATTTGACGCCTTCAAATATGCCCACGAAAACAATTTGCATAAATTGAAAAACTTATACAATTCCATAAGTTCGAAGAAGACATTTCAACTAGTTTTTTCTGCTCAACACTCTTCTTCTCTTGAGGCCTTTGTGCCACATTTTTACCTCATGCAATTCATTCATGAACTTTGCACAAAACATTCGCGAAGCAGTTGAAACATTCGAATCTGCAAAAGTTTACTCAAAGCTTGCCAACGCACAGCAAGCAGCAAAAAAAAAGGGAACAATTTTTCAAATCCTTTCATTATTCTCGTAGAAGAGGGAGAAAACTGTTGCCAAAGTTTTTTCATTTAAGCTTTAAGCAGGCACTTATTTACTTGTTTGTTGCTAGGTGTGCCTGAAGCGAAAACTTTTTCTGCACAAACGATTTGTTGCAGTGAAATTTCGCGCAAGCAGTGCTACAAAATGACTGGCTCGCTGACTCAATGACTGACTGACTGATTAAATGATTTTAAATGCACACGCTGTTGAATTCTATTGAAACTGACAAATGTTTCGGAAACTGTTGACAAATGTTGACAAAAGCCTAGGCTATGTTTGTTTGTGTGCGTTTATTGAAGCTAGCTCAAGCAGTCAAGTCGTTAAGAGCTTTGTTGTTGCATGTTTTTAGGCGCGTAGATGTAAATTAATTGCTGCCGCCAAACAGTGCTTTGAATAAGCACAACTCTATAAAAAATTTCGTAATTAAAAAAATTATTTATGCACCTGTTAAAAATCCAAAAGATTTTTGTGAAAATATTTTTAAATAAAAAAATGTGAAATTATTAAACTTTACCTTAACCGTTTACATTTGAAAAAAATTGACAAAATTTTTATATAAAATAAAAATATCGAAAATGTCGATCTGTAAGACTAGTATAGTACTATGCTTGCTTGCGTGGAATTTTGCTGACAACATTCATTTATTTGTTACGTGAAAATTCTAACTTAAAATTTGTTGCGAGGAGTTGCTATGGCAACGTTTCTCAGAGAGACTCAGAGAGTGGGTCGGGAAATTTCATATGAACTCTCTCTTTTCACTTCAAAATAGATAGGCAGTACAATTGAATTGTCCTGAAAAAATGTTGCTCAGAAACATGTTGCGATAATTTCACGCTGCGGAACAGAGTACTGCTCTTACTAAAATGTTGTGAAAATGCACACGCTTGTTTCGCAGCCGTCATATTTTGTACAGAGATTTGAGTGGAATTCCACATGAAACTGAATGGAGTACTATGCTTTACATAATAAAAAAATCTGTAACAAAAAAATTTTGCAGGTAAAATATAAGAAAATTTTTGAAATCAAATCAAATGTAACCTCAAAGTAATTAGCATTTTTTGTTGAGATCAAAGAAATCATTCTTATTTTGACCTTGTTTTTATGGGCTTAACGCACTGTGCGCCAGTCTATCTTCAGGCTTTGGTTGATAATTTGTACGTTGTTGTTATTGTTGTTGTTTTGTTTTGTTCTTAAGTGTGACATTTAGGAGCTCATTTCAAACGCAACTGTGCTGAATAGCGCCATTAAATTAGAAATAAATCCCTTAAAATATACTCCACCATCAAGTTTTTTTTTACAATTATCAATTACTGTCAGAAGTTGGCCAAAAGGTTGGCCACTTCAATTTTATATGCTTTTCAAGTTGGTATTATTTTCCATCAGTTTGTCTATCTGCTGTTTTATCTGTATGCTTTTTATTGGTTTTAATGTTATTGTTAGCAAGGTATTTATCGCCATTTTGTGTTTTAATATTGCATGTCAACTCGTTAGCCTGACAAGCTTAGCTGCTATCCCCTCCTCTTAGCACCTTCAATAAAAAAAAACATAGCAATAAAAAATGGTCGTCTACCTGCCACACCCAAAACTGTAATTAATCCCAAATGGCATGCTTATGTAATAAATTTTTTTTATATTCACTTATATGTTAGTTATGTAGTTTTGCTCTAACATAAATGAATGTTTTTTGTTTTGTTTACCAAATACGACATACCTACACATAAGCTGAATTGTTGGTATTGTTCTAACTGTCGTGTAAGTGTGTGCGTGTACCTTTAAGAACTTAATTAAATTCTTTTACGTTGAAAAAAATAAAGAAAAGAGAAAACAGAGTACAAAAATGTCATACATTCAAATTATGTGAAAGCGAAAGACAAAAAGAAAGAAAGGAAAAGACGAAAGCAGTTAATCCTGACCATTTTTATTCCAAGCAAGCTTTCTCGATATTGAAATTAATTGCACGAGTTTGTCGAAGTGTGAGTGAATTGATGCGTGTGTGTGTTAAAATCCTGTGGCATGCATGATATTTACTATAAATTCAGATATCGCTTTAAAGATTTATTTTTGTATTGAACACTCAGTAAAAAGTTTTGCATACTTTTAGTGCGCAAAGATAAGATCTAATTTATATAAATGTTTTATTTGAACTTATAAATAGAATAGTAAAAAAACCGATTGCCTGTATTCAAAGGAAAATACCTTACAGTTGATTGACACATATGATTATTTTCTTCTGGCCCACGTAAAAACAGAATTTTTTAAACTTAAGCTGAACAGTGGCCGAACATGGCTGAAATGCCGGTTTTAAGTAATCTTGGCCAAACAAGGGTCGAACAACGGGTGTTTGCAGCACCTTTAGGCTTAATCACTTCAATTTTTTTAATGTTTTAAATAGTTTTGGCTTTAGTTAAAAAACATAAATGATGCTAAGTTAAATTGCATTAAAAACAGTCACTTTTCGTCCACGTAAAAACAGAATTTTTTTAAACTGAAGCCGAACAGTGGCCGAACATGGCTGAAATGCCGGTTTTAAGTAATCTTGGCCAAACAAGGGTCGAACAACGGGTGTTTGCAGCACCTTTTGGCTTAATCACTTCAATTTTTTTTTGTGTATTTGTTTTGTTTTGTCAAAAGCTCGAAGGAAAAATCGATACTGGAATATTGTTTTAAATAGTTTTGGCTTAAGTTAAAAAAATGATTCTGAATAAAATTGCATTAAATACAGTCACTGCTCGTCCACGTAAAAACAGAACTTTTTAAACTGAAGCCGAACAGTGGCCGAACATGGCTGAAATGCTGGTTTTAAGTAATCTTGGCCAAACAAGGGTTGAACAACGGGTGTTTGCAGCACCTTTTGGCTTAATCAATTCAATTTTTTTTTTGTGTATTTGTTTTGTTTTGTCAAAAGCTCGAAGGAAAAATCCATACTGGAATATTGTTTTAAATAGTTTTGGCTTAAGTTAAAAAAAAATGATTCTGAATAAAATTGCATTAAAAACAGTCACTGTTTGTCCACGTACAAACAGAATTTTTTAAACTGAAGCCGAACAGTGGCCGAACATGGCTGAAATGCCGGTTTTAAGTAATCTTGGCCAAACAAGGGTCGAACAACAGGTGTTTGCAGCACCTTTTGGCTTAATCACTTCAATTTTTTTGTGTATATGTTTTGTTTTGTCAAAAGCTCGAAAGAAAAAATCGATACTGGAATATTGTTTTAAATAGTTTTGTCTTTAGTTAAAAAAAATAATGTTGAATTAAATTGCATTAAAAATAGTCAGTATTCGGTTGATGTTCAGATGAGTGGATTTTTTTTCATAATATTCAGATCATCTGTAACTTCTGTTTGACTGATTATATTTTCACTCGGAGTTCCTGTGTGTAAGAAGCCAATTAAATACTGTTTTTAGTTTTTTTAACACATTACATTTCTGCTTCTTGTGTGCTTTTTATATAAGTTGTGTTGTTTTTGTGCACATGTTTTGTTTTGACATAAGCTCGAAGGCAAAATTGATGCTGGATGGAATATTGTTTTGAAACGGCATTTGTTCGAACCGTGTTCGGCCTCTAATTAGACGAATGGGATTTTTTGATTACTTTAAGACAATGTTTTGTCTCGGCAAAACTTGTCGGCCATTGTAGTCTATTGGAGAGTGCGCTAGTCTACCAACCCAGAGGTCCCTGATTCGAATCCAGGTTCGGGCATGGTTATTTTCACTTTATTTGTTTTTTCCTACATTTAAGAATTATGGAAAACTAAAAATCCACAACTTAATAGTGGAAAATGTGGAATTAAAGGACAGGAACAACTAAGGACTGGAAATGTTTGCCGAGGTTAAGGCATAACACTAGAATCGGTTAAAAGCAATTCAAATTGTCTTTCACGTTTGTTTCGCGTAATCAATAGTTCATGCCAATCAATCCCTTTAAATAAATTCATCCTTTTCTTTTTACGTCAAAGACCAAACCTTGTCTGTATAAGGCGCATGCCACAGTTCTTTGTGTTTTTTAAAAAAAAAATTTAGACTTCTGTTTGACCACTTTTTTGGCCGAATATTTGTTTTATTGGATCTCCTAAAAGACTTCGTAATTTCAAAAAACTCGTCACAAATCAGAATGAATCTTGCAAATATCTTAATTAATAAGGATATGCGGTATTTTTACACTTTACTTTTAAACTATGTTTAGAAATACTTTAATTTCTTATTCAAGAAAGTTGTGTGTTTTTTTCAATTGACATACATTTTTTTGACATGAATTTAAATATGAGCTTTTTACAACAAATAAGTTTGCAGAAGGCAACAACAACTCTGCATAGAGTCAATCACACAGCAGACTAGATAGCCTTTTTCAGAAATCGCTCTTCAGTAGTCTTGAGTGATTTTTTTAATATTTTCATAAACTTACATAAAGTATCTTATTTTCGTTTCCTGGATGTTATTTGCCCCTTTTACAAGAAACAAGATAAATATGACCCATTTTATATATCGAAATTTCCATAGTCACGCACGTAACGTTCGTACGCCTTTTTTGTTGTTAAAAATTAAAAAAAAAGCAAAGAAATATTTAAACTTTTTTGCCTTTTTTTATTTTTGGATCGCATTCTCGTAGTACTATATTTAGTGTAAAAGGTGGAAGCGATCGAAAGTACTGTCCAAAGATGTAAGAAATCAAAAGAGGACGCGTTACGATACAAAAAATGGAAGTGGTTTTTCTCTGCATTATTATAATCAGAAAATCTAGGAAGTGTGTAGGAGTTTTTTATTAAAAATATTTTATTGTTTTCTGGAATGATGTTGCTATATATTCATAATTGTTTCGTTGAAAATTTTCTTTTAATTATTTTTATACAAGCCATAACATGATACGTTACGATACATACGTTACGATACAGATTTTTCCCTTCAAAGAAATAAAAAATTTTTATAGTTTTTCTTATTTAATTGAACTTAAAAATCATATAAAGTAATTTAGGTCCGTAAAAATAGAAAACTAAAAAAAAAATTGAATTAAACTTTGTATCATACGAGTATTTATTATACTTATAAAATTCCTACTTTTGCTAAAATTTTTCAACTTTTGTCACCATTTTTCTACTTTTGTTGCCATTCATCATGTTTGTTGCCATTTTTTCAAAATTCAAATTGATATCAGCTCTCAGTACTCTCACAATAAAAATTTAAAAAATTTTTTCTCTTTAAAAAAATGTTCAGTAACATTTTATTTTTTAGTCGCGGTAGACCTTTTGGTAGGAAAGCCCATATTTAAATTTTGTTCAATTGTTCAAATATGAACATATGATATGTTAAAAAAAAATGTGAAAAGTTTAAAGGCTTATACAAGTACCTTTAGAAAAAAAATTCGTTTCGATTTGCAGAAACTATGTTGTTTTTGATTTTTATTTTAAGTGTATTTACTCTTTTTCACGAAAAAAGGTAAAAACATTTCGTTCATTATTAAGCCTAGTACTCTGTTCGTTTGCGTGAAATTTCGCTGGCAACATCTATTTATTTGTTGCGTGAAATTTTTGCCTTAAAGTTTGTTGCGAGGAATTCCTATGGCAACGTTTCTCAGAGAGACTCAGAGAATAAATTGGGAGATTTCATATGATCTCTCTCCTTTCACTTCAAAAAAATAAGCAGTACAATTAAATTGTCGTGAAAAAATGTTGCTCAGAAACATGTTGCGATAATTTCACGCAGCGGAACAGAATACTGCTCTGACGAACATTTTGTGAAAATTTTCACGCTTGTTTCGCAGCTGTCACTTTTTGAATGGAGATTTGAGTGGAACTTTACATGATACTGAACAGAGTACTATGCTTTACTAGTAAAAATTTGTTTAGAAAATCGAATTTAGATGTTTCTGCAAACTTGTACATTTTTTAAGTTTTGTAAGTCGAGTTGTGTCAAAAAGGAAATAAACATAAAATTTTTTTTTGAGAATATTTCATAATTTTTTTAACTAAACTGACTTGCAACTAAATAATATATAAAATTAGCCAGCCTAGAACTAGGCACTGCTTTTTGGAGTTACTAAACAAATTTTGTCTTGAATCTTTTAAGAAATTGTTTTGAATGGAATTGTTTTATTAAAAAAAAAACAAATGAGTTTTTAACTAAAAGCACAAAACATTGGAAGATTGTAAACTCAACATTGTAAACTCAAGAATAAATTAAAGCAGCTCTTTTTTGTAATTGACAACATAAGAAATTGTATAATATTTATCAATTAGTTTAAATAATGAGCGGCATGCAATGCACAAAACTTTCACGACTCAACTATAAAAAGTACACAAGAAGCTCAAAAACTGCACAGTTTTAGAAGTTTTGACAATTTTTGCAATTTAATTGACAAAAATCAAATATAAATGTTCCAAATTCATGATCAAATGCAATATAGAAACCTAAGGATTTTTCATGCACGACCATGTTATACAAAAGTACCTGATATTCTTAGGTAACTTTTAACGAAAAAGTTACACCGAATTATCCGCACAACCACTATTTGTAGAAAAACGACGAAGCCAGGCGTAACAACAAGATAGACGACTTTTTGAAGATCTGATAATATGTTTTTGTTCTTGCTTTGTACTTTATGTTACCGATGTGCATACACAAGCCAGACGCGTTGAAGAGTTTTCGACAAAGTCTGGCTCATGCATTAAGCTTCTATAAAAAATCATAATGATAATGTTGTGGAATTATCTAGCTAGAATTCATGATAGCATGAATTTGTGCATGAAATCGTCAATGATGTCACGTACCGCAGGGAAGGAGCAAACACAAATAGCTATTTAAAAAAAAGAGTATTGTTTTGTTATTTAACAACAATCTTCAATACAGCGGCAGTTTTAAGAGACACATAGCCACGTAAGTCGATACATTTACACGCTATTTAGTACTGCAACACGCGCTCACACACTCAAACTGACGCATGTGATACCAGCAAACATTTAAAAATAGAGTTGTTACACAAAATTTGTGTCATTGGACAATTATTTTAAAGTTTATTAAACGAGTGCGAGGAAAAAAATTATTATATATTTATACATTATAAAAGCGAAAGAATAGAAAAAAAAAATCTAGAATTAATAAGACCGAAGGAAAATGTGTGATAACCACTAGACATGGGTAATGTAGCGCACGAGTTGAAACACTTAACGGCGTTACTGCGTTGTTACACTTGTTTTTTTTTAACCAAGAGAGATGTCATCCGACACGTTTGAGCCGTTTGAGTGGCAAAACATTTGTTGCCCAGTAATTTTCAGCACCAAAACACGGGAAACATGTATACTAGCAGCTACTCAGCAAAAGTTTTGATACAAATGTGACATGCATTCTTGGGGACACTGATTCCAGAAGACATTCTATAGATCTAATTGTGCTTCTTCTTAGCCTTATTAATCCATTAAGCGCCACTGTACTCATTTGAGTACAGCAAAATATTTTTAACTTTTAAAGTTTTCCTTGTTGTTAAGCATTAGTGAATTTTATTCCATTTGTTTCTTGTCTTCTTTTTTTTATTAAATATGTTTTCTTAAAAAAAAATTAAAAAAAATAAAAATTTTTTTTTTTGCTATTTTAGTTTGTTTTCTATTGTAAAATAAACATTTTTTGCACTTTTCACTTTTACTTTTTATTTGGCTGTTAATGGGTTAAGAAATGCTTTCAAGAGGCATTTTGATAAACTACTTCTAGAATATATTCAAATAGCGTTTAAATGCAATTCAAGTAAAAAAACCAACATATATTTATAATATATATTAGATATTTTCCGTGGGACTTTTTATGCCCCCTTACCAAAAAACCATTTCATTCCATGGAATGCCTTCTTAAGTTCTCCTGGAAAACACCTACTAGAATCCTTTCATTGAAGGACGCAAAGAAATATTCCATTGAAAAAATTCTGGAAGCACTTCTAGAGAAGACTAAGGAAAGCATTCCTCCCAAAGATGTGCATATCATAAAAGAATGCCTTTTGGGTATGAAAGTGGAAGGGATGGAATTCAAGATTTTACCTATTTTTGGAAGTACTTTTTGTTGCTGGGTATGCGGACTGACGAGAAGAAAAAAACCAGCATCAAATGCAAGGCAAGCAACAACGAAAAACAAAAAAGCAAAAGAAAATTCATATGAAACAAAAAATTAAAACTTCGTGAAAAAGCGAGCTAGAAATCAGCTTGGCTTAATCCTTAAAAAAGTAACAAAAAATTCTTTGAAATAAGATTTCAATTATGATGAACTAAAATCGATTTAAGTTGTCTAGAGTTTCAAAGTTTATGTTTTTATATAAACTTATATTTTACTGTATATAAATATGTTTTCGTAAAATTTAAATTAACTTTACTTCTCTTTAACAAATAAAATATTAAGAAATGGCATATGAGCCTTTTTATAAAAACGAAAAAGCATTTAAAAGTTCAATTTTTTTGAAGACACTATGGGGTTTTTAGCTTCGGATCATAGATTTGTAAAAAGTGAAGCCAAAATTATATGAAGTATATCGAAACTAGTACACTCGCGCTCAAAAAAAAAAAAAAGGCGAGTTAATAATTTCATAACTAATATTATTTTTCTTGAATTATAACACAGCGTGCCAAAACCATAAATAAACAAGCATTTAACAAGCATATAAATAAACAAGGGGTTTGAGCTTTAATTCTCGGCATATTGCATCAATTGTTGTTTTTAATTTACAACAAAAGTCCTGTTGATACAAAAATCATAGCATTTCGAGCTTAGTCATACCCTAATTGCGTTAACTCATCTCGCTGCTGCAATAAACTGCGCTTGAGTTGTAGTAACAACGCTAAATTTTTTATTACGTTATCCATGTCCAATATACACTCACAAATAAGCATAATGTTCACAATAATGACAACAACAGCCAGCAGAGATAGCAGCACATAATGACGGCCGATTAAAAATAAATATGTGTTATGTTCTCACAACTTACAATAACACTGTTTTTTCTTTTTGTCTTTTTTGTTTGGGGTAAATGTTGAACAATAATTTTTGTTTGAGTTAGAAATGAGTAGAGCACGCAATACATTCTGATAAAATTAACATTTAATATAATTAAGCTGTATTGTGTTGCAAGAAGTAATCACTTTAGGTAGATGAAAGTTGTGGATATGAAATAATGGAAATAAATGGGAATCGAATAAAGTGTTTAATTATGCATGTTTGTATGGAATACAATAGTAATAACAGTAGTAAAGACGATAGAGCAATACTATTTAATGAAGGAAAATGAGGATGCATAATAAACATGCAGTAGAATTTATGTTGCGTGCTTTAAGGTGACAATGTGAGGTGTAAATATATTTTAAATGTGATGTTCTGAAGATTAAAAGTCAAGTAAATGGTACAAAATTTATTTGTTTGTGTGTCTATTGGTTTAACCCATTAATGCTCACTGCCAGAGCCCATTGAGTTTAGCTTTTGAAATTTTCAGCAAAAGTTTGTATTAATTGTATTAAACAACTCTGAAGTTTAAAAAAAATCTAAAGGATTTGGGTGTGGGGAGGCGCATGATTATAAACGCATAAGGGGCCAGTAAGTAGAGAAATAAAATAAAAACTAAAAAAATTAGAAAAAATGATAAACTGGAAAATTTTCATTTCGTAGCGTAGGAGTGTTCCACTTTAACCTAGTGCACTTTTTTAATTGTATTTTCTTTTTTTTTTTAAGTTTATGGAACAAAATAACTCACCTGAGTGGCAATTGTTCACTTTTTTCTTAAATACTGCATGATCTGGCGCGAAAAAGTACACAAAAATGCTTTTAATGTCAATTTTATAAATTTTTTTAGAAAAAGCATACTTTTGGCCTTCTCTTACTGTTGGAAGCAAAAGCTTTACAGTGGCTGAGGAATTTTAAAAAAATGCTTTTATCGCTTATTGTACGTTGTTATACACGTTATCATACGTTGTCATTAATGGGTTTATATGAGTTCGTATGATACATTTTTCAATGACCTGAATTTTCTTCTATCTAATGAAAATTATGCTAATTTAGTGCTAATTGCTGGCATAAACTTAAGGGGGGGAGGGGGACTAGTGTAAAATTTTAAAAAAATAGATTTATATTTTTTTGCATTATCTTTAAGTTTATACTTTCAAAAATAACATACTAAAATTTCAAGGTCGGGTCTCTAATAGTTATTTTACTACAGCCTTCCAAAGAGCAGCTGCTCCTCATTTCGAAATGCACGTTGCTAACCTTTAACGCAGTACGCGTGGGGTATAAAAAATATAAAGTTTTTTCGTAATATATTAATGACATTAAAGTTTGATTTAGTTTTTTATAAAGCTATTAAAAATTTACTTGTAAAACAACTTTTTTATAGAAATATATCGTTAATCATTTCACTGTAGAAAAAAAGTTAACTTTTGTAAAGTAAAAATTGGTTTTCCGTAGCTATTTATTGTTAAACAGAGATTGTTTCCTATTATTTTTCTTTTGCTGAATTTGTGTAATAAATATTATTTTATTGCATATAATTAAGCACTTCATTATGTCGCATACTATTTTTCCCCACACGTAAAATTTTGCATTTAGCACCCCAGCAGTCTCGGGCATCATCGAAGAATTGTTCTTTGGTGATTTCTTAAAGAAACTTGCTGCATAAGCCAGACTTACAGAATATTCTTTAACGTGTCTGTCTTGTACTAGTCAATAACTTGCAGAATATTCTTTAACTCATCTGTATTGGGTTCGTTAACAATAAAAAAACAAAAAGAACAAAGCAACAACGAAACTGTAGAGCACGCGATAACTCTTCTCTCTTTTATTTATTGTCAAAAATTCTTCAACGCGTCCGTCTTGTGTTCGTCAACAAAAAATAAAAAATAAAAACAATGAAAAAAGCAGAAACACGTGTTCTCGTACGCGGTTGAACAAAACAAAGTTGCTACTAACCTCCCTTGTCGCCCTTTATAGTCTAGTGAAGAGTGCGCTAGACTAGCAACTCAGATGTCCCCGGTTCGAATCCATATTCGGGCATGGTTACTTTTGCTTTCTTTGCTCTTTACTACATTAAAGAATTATTGAAACAAAAATGGACAACTAAATTGTGAAAATTAGCCTCGGTTAGAAACAATTTAATTGTTTTTTTTTTAAACCTTCGGTTTTCACTTCATAAACGAAATTTCATCAACTTTCTTAATATTTTCTTGAACGAAATTTCCTAAACATTTCGGCCTTCACTTCATTAACGAAATTTCATTAACTTTCTCTCTCTTTTCGTTTACGAACCTTATACAATGTTCGGCTTTGCGTTCTTGCAAAACTGGAACAAATGAGATTTTCGTCAATGAAATGTATGGCTGAATCAGCATATTTCGTGCATGAATCGCAAAAATCACGCATGATTTTTTTACTTGTTGGATGCACTCCGATTTCGGCCCGTTGGGTTCGTCAAATGCACTGCAGTTATTTTAAAACCTACTCTATGTGATAAATGCATACATTTAGGCTTCTAATTAATATGCAAAGCTGTTGCAGCCAGAACCTGAAACTAACTCTGAAAAATTTAATTTTTTAAGCTAACTCTGTCCCACTGTTAACTTTTTTATTTAACTAAAATAAGTTAAAAATTACTTCTAACCAGGGACCGAAAATAATTGTTATTCTAGATTTCACAGCAGAAAAAAATGGGCAATTTCAACATATAAAAATTTTCGTTATGAATAACTTTTATTTTTAAGAAAAATGTTTTTTGGTTGCCGGATAACTTTTATTTTTGAGGAATAATTTTTTTAGTTTGGCTCATAACAGTTATTTTCTGATATTAATTTTTTTCCGGTTATTAGTCACTATTAAAATAAAGAAAAATATGACTTTATCTTTTGGAATGTACTCACACCTCTTAGTCGTGGTGGTCGTTAGTAATCGTTTGGTAATCGCTTGGTAATCACTTCAGTAGCCGGTATTTGGTTATGTTATCGCGTAGTAACTGGTATTCAGCTAAGTAATCACTTGGTAATAACTTCAGTAATCAGTCTTCGGTTATGTAATTGCTTTGTAATCAGTATTCAGCTAAGTAATCGCTTGGTAATCACTTTAGTAATCAGTATTTGGTTATGCAATTGCTTAGTAACTGGTATGCAGCTAAGTAATAACTTGGTTATCGCTTCAGTAATCAGTTTTCAGTTATGTAATCGCTTAGTAATCAGTATTCAGCTAAGTAATCACTACAATAATCAGTCTTCGGTTATGTAATCGCTTAGTAATTGGTATTCAGCTAAGTAATGACTTGGCAATCGCTAAAGTAATCAGTATTCAGTTATGTAATCGCTTAGAAATCAGTATTTAGCTAAGTAATGGCTTGGTAATCGCTTCAGTAATCAGTCTTCGGTTATGTAATCGTTTAGTAATCGGATTTCGACTTCGTAATCGCTTGGTAATCGCTTCAGTAACTTGTATTCGGTTAGGTAATCAGTCGTCGGTAATCGATGTGGTAACCGGTTTCTCTGGGAAAGATTCTAAAAAGGGAAGCGAATATAAAAAACACCTTTTTAGGGTTCACCATGGTGTCAAAAAACTTATTGAAATTCTGACATCACGACGATGACGTTAATGATTGCCCCATATCGACCACGGCTAAGAGATGTGAGTCCACTCTTACTTTTAAAAAAACTCCCAGAAGCTACGTCCCTGCATCAACGTATAACAGTTATAATAAGAAATAAAGGAGCCACAAACGACTAAGCTTATATTTTATTTTTCTTAACCCTTAAATCAACTAAAAACTATTTTAACCATATTAAAAACTCTAAATTTTCTAATAAAAAATTAAAACAATCCAAAAAATATCCTTTTATTAGTATTTCACGGTTCGTTTAGATAAAATAAAATGAAAATGTCCAATACTTCCAAGTTTTTTTTTTCGAATTTCATTTTCTAAAAGCGAGAGGATTCGTTTCCAAGTAAAATTAAAATGAAAAAATTAGCGCTCTTTTTAATTGCAAAAAAACTTTTTCCCTTTATTTGCTATATTTTACGATTTTCGATTTTCGATTTTCTTGCTTGCTTTCTTGCTTGCACATCCCAACACTTGCCCCAAAACTTACCCCAAAATAAAACGTTCAATTCTGAATTTTGGATATATGATAGCTAATGGCAAACTGATAATTTTAGTTCTTAATCCCAAAATGCTATCTATTGTCCTTCATAAAAAACTTTTTTTTTCTGAACTGAGTATTTTACTTCAAGACCATTTTACTTCAAGACCATTTTACGGTATAAAGGACGATAGATATCAGTTTTGGGAGCAAAGACTAAAATCATCAATTTGCCATCAGCTATCATATATCTCAAATCAAGGATGGAATCATTTGTTTTGGGACAAGTTTTAGGGTGTAAAATTCTTACTTTCATGCAAAAATCACGATTTTTTGCACTTCAGCCCAAATATAGGTACTAAGGACGATAAAGCGGGACTTCAACATAACGCAGTGCGATTAAACAAATTGAAATAAATTTTTGCACATAAATGTAGACTGGAACCTTTTCATCTTCTATAGTTTTTTTCGTTTTAAAAAGATAATTTTTTTCTGAACTGATTATTTTAACTTCAAGACAATTTTACGATATCAAGGAGGATAGATAGTAATTTTGGGATTAAGGACTGAAATCATCAATTTGTAATAAGCTATTATATATCTAAAATTCAGGATGAAATCATTTGTTTTGGGGCAAGTTTTGGAGTGTGCAATTCTTATTTTCATACAAAAATCACGATTTTTTGCACTTTAGCTCAAATTTAGTTTCCGAGGACGATAGAGCGGGACCTGAGCATAGTGCCATCTGATAAAACATATTAAAATATATTATTGAACAAAAATGTAGAATGGATCTTTTTCAGTTTCTATAAGTTTTTTCGTTTATAACAAAAAATATTTTTTTTTGAACTGAGTATTTTATTTCAAGACTATTTTACGGAAAAGGGACGATAGATGTTAATTTTTATATTAGGCACTTAAATCATTCGTTTGTCATCAACATTTACATATCCAAAATTCAGTATGGAACGGTTTGTATTGGGGCAAGTTTTGGAGTGTGGAGTTCTTACTTTCATACAAAAATCACGATTTACTTCAAGACCATTTTACGGTTAAAGGACGATAGATGCCAATTTTTATATTAGACACTAAAATCATTCGCTTGTCATCAACATTTACATATCCAAAACTCAGTATGGAACGGTTTTTTTTTGGGGCAAGTTTCAATACAAATATCACGATTTTTTTGCACTTCAGCCAAAATTTAGGTACCAAGGACGATAGAGCGCGACTTGAGGCTTGAGATAATTGTCCCGTTGCGTGAGTACCACAAAAACACACACGCGCTTGTACAATAGAAAGTAAGCAAGAAAATCGAATATCGTAAAATATAGAAAATAAAAGGAAAAAGTTTTTTTGCAATAAAAAAGTGCTAACTTTTGGTTTTTAATTTTACTTGAAAACACATCCTCTCGCTATTAGAAAATTCGAAAATTAGAAAATTCGAACCAAACTTGGAGGTAATGGACATTTTCATTTGTTAAATAAAGTGTGTTATTTTTCTTTAATTCTTCGAGGTCTTTAAAATTATTAACCCTTGTACAAAGAATAGCTTAAAAGTTTGAATGTTTTTAACCATATGTAATTAAATGCTGAATGGCTCTTTGGCTTAGTGCATTATAATTCATTAAATTTTTTATGTCAACATTACCTTTATTTTATGGCTCATCTAAAAATTTGTCTCTTTTAATTAATTCGCTTGAATGGTCTAGCTTTAAAAAGCCTTTGCTTAGAAAAATATTACATATTGTTTTTTATGACAGCTATAAAAGTAAAAGCTAGTTAAATTTTACAGCACATTATACAATAATACATTCATTTCAAGGGAAATCGTTTTAAAATCTTATTGAAATAACCCTAAAAAAGGGTGTACAAAGAGCTATTGTTTAATTAAATTTTATGCGGTAGATTAATTTGTTGGATTTACTAAAAGACTATCAATATGTTTTTTCTTTAAACTTAGAGAAAATATAAACACATAACAAATTATAAATTTGTCCTTCATATTTGTTAGTTGAGAGCTAGTTTGTTCTGATGAGGTGATTTTACAAAAATCTTCATTGATTTAATTATTACATATTTACTATTAAATAAATTGTTTTTAGCTTTTGCTTGAAGAAATGCTATATATAATTCAGTAAGCAGTTATTAAAAATACCAATGAAAAACCTTGGTACTCTAGGAACTCGCATAAATACTTTTTGCATTGACTCTCAAGAAAGTTTCCTACTTTCTTGGAAGTTTCAGTAGATATTCTATTATAAATGATCTAGTTTTAAAGTTATTTTTAAAGTTTTCTGGTTGTTTGTTTGTTTGTGCCATCAAATTCTATTAATTGTATTATTCATTTGTTCAAGTTGTTGGGCTCAAGGTCTTATTTATACATAAATAATTAAAAACTTTTAATGTTGTTTTGAAAAAAATTGTATGTTTTCTAACGTATACATGTTTACTCCAAAAGTTTTCCCTGAGGATGAGTTCCGATGGAAGTCGAAATATTGGAAAAACAATAAATTAATAAAAAAAACATTAAAAGTTTTTAAATATTTATGTATAAATAAGACCTTGAGCCCGACGACTTGAACAAATAAATATTATACTGAGGTCGCCAAACTAACTCAAATTGTATTATTCTTATGAATTTTCCGTTTTGTCAAGTTTTGCACTAAAATTATATCATTTCATGGTTTTTTATCGTATTTTAAACGTTATTTCCTTACAAACATTTATTTGCGTACACATTTAGTGCAATACATATTCTCATTAAAAAATATTTACTAAAAAATTAAACTTAATATAAAACTCGTAAATGGAGGAGACATTCAGTTCGAAAAGTTATGAAACGAATGCTTGGTTTTCACTGTGTCATTTTCAGTGGTCAGTTGTTGTCAATTAAATTGAAAACAACAATATGTAGATATTTTTTCTAACTTTGGAAATCTTGGAAAATTCAAAACAATTAAATTATTAAATAGAGCTATGCAGAAAATGTTCTTGAGTTTTATTCAGGTGATATTTCTGGTGATAAACTTTTGTGTTGTCATAAAAATGACATAGTGAAAACCAAGCATAATTGTTGAAAAAAACAATACAAAAATTGTGTACTTTTCCTTACATTTGCTTAGACATTGTATAAAAAAAAAACAGTATGATAGAATGATAGTCTATACTTGAATTGTGGAAATTATTTTGGCAATGAAACAGTGTTCTTAACCTTCGTATACTCGCGCGTTGCTCTGTCAGACCGACGATTTACGTTTGCCTTTCTGTAAAACTTTTGTTTGGTATGTTTTCACACAGTCTCATCAAACAGTAAACTGCATATTAACATGAAGTTTTACTAAAAGCATACTAAAATGGCCTGATAATTTTCAGTGGCATGGACGACCGTGAGCGTGAATATGTGTATACTATTTGGCACGAGTATACGAAGGTTAAAAGAGAATACGCGAAAATCGTTGAAAATATTGCTGTATTAAAATGCAAACTTAATGATGATCAGGGCTAGGATTTCGATGACATTTCATATTTGTTCTGCTGCTTCTAAGGGCGCGTTTATAGTGCCAGCTGGTTGCTGGGCCGGACCGATCTAGAAACGCGTCCTGCTAAAAGCAGCTGGAAGTGCGTATAGTTTGCGCTTGTCGTTGGTGACTTGTTTCAGCTGGTTTTTGACTATTTTGGGTTTGTTTGTATATATTAGTTTTTTTTTGTTTATTTTTGCAACCGAAGCATCGAAAAAGCCACATGATTTCTTTAGATAAAAAAAAAGATAGTAGATAGAACGCACATTAAAAAAACGTACATCAGCTGCTGGCCCAAGATTTTTTGATGCTACGACTCAGCTAAAACGCACTTCAAGCCGCATGAAGCCTCTTGATCATTCAACTGGTTAAATTTTTTTGAACTTTTTTCTTAAGGTTTTGTTTTTGTTGTATTATTTTCGATTTTGCAACAAAGCAAAAAAAAACTAATCTTAACAAAGTTGTTATCTTGTTGCTGCTATTTTTGCTTGTTTACTTTTGTGCACAAAATCAAATGAAAAGGAAGAGCGCACATAAGAAAATTTTATAATCTTCGATTCTCTGTTTTAGATGAAACGCACTTGCAGCCGCTAGTCGACGAATTGCTTCACCGGCTGGTTATGCTTTTTTCACTATTTCTCTTTTTGTTGTCTGTGTGCAACAGTTGATAGAAATTTATCTTCGTTGCTTCTTTATAATGCTGTTTCTGTGCGTATTTTTTGCGGACAAAAAAATACAGCATAACAACTGAGCGCAATTTCGTGTTCTTGTGTGCTTATTGCTTTTCTTGTTGGTCTTCTTTGTTCCTATCATGTGTTTTTGTTTTCTTGAACGAATGAATTCAAGGAAATACAGAATCGATCGCGACGCTGGCAGTCAAGTGTGCTCACGGTTGCAAATTGTTTCCCTTGTTTCTTTTTCCATTTCATGTTACTTAACGAAAGTAATAAGCAAGAAACGTGTAAAATGAATCAAAACACATGCAAACCGTGCGAACGACCGAGAAAGCAACATTCGGGAAGATGGAAACCAGCGCACAAGTCACTTGAAGTCGGCTGGCTCGGCTGGCTCTATACGCACTTTGAGCTTGTTTCATATGATTGTATGTGCAGCGTTTTCCAGCTTTCCTGCTCGGTTCGGTTTGGTCCGGCAACCAGCTGGCACTATAAACGCACCCTAAGACATTTCCTGCTTATTTAAAACGTTCATTTATGTTTCCAAAATTCCAAATATGAAAAGTTTTTAGGACATTTTTTCGTCATTTTTCATCGTTTTTAGTTTTCAGGTCATTTTTACTAGATTTAGGGCATTTTTTGGTAATTTTTAGAGATTTTTCAGTTATTTTATTGTAATTTTTAGACATTTTTAATTTTTA
Source organism: Dichetophora obliterata (assembly GCA_963920525.1). NCBI lineage: Eukaryota > Metazoa > Arthropoda > Insecta > Diptera > Sciomyzidae > Dichetophora > Dichetophora obliterata. The sequence continues at coordinate 212,560,861 of OY986439.1, forward strand.
TAGCATTTTTCGAGTTTTAAGGTCATTTTAGCAAAATTTTATTACAATTTTTTCGTTTTTTTTTCGTACTAAAAAATGTCAAAGTGCAAATTTTTAAACATATTCCTTTAACAGTAGAGTCCCTTCAATCGAAAACATTACCTCTCGACAAAGGAGTGGGCTTTGTTTATAGACTTCAATGAAAAAAAAAGCTCTGCTTGTGGTTAAACTGACGAAAGAATATGTAGAAAAATGAAACAAGTGTTGGATAAAAACTCGGGATATGCTAGTATAAAAAAAAAATTTTGATTTAGTAATGTTTTATTTTTAAGGCAAAATTTTTTGTTTATTTTTAATGCAACTGTTTGCATTTCTTAGGTAATTTTTAGGCCAGTGCTTAGGTCATTTTCTGCAGTTTTTAGGTCATTTTTGTCATTTTTTAGGTAATTTCTTGCAGTTTTTTAGGTCATCAAAGTTCGAGCACTGATAATAATCATAAAGTTCTAACTCCATCATTTTCTGGTCTTTAAAAAAATGGGATTTCTTACATTGAAAACTGCAGTAATTCAAACGTTCGTCTTGCAAAAATGAGCGGATGTGATATTATTACGCATGGAAGTGAACATTTGATGACTTAGCTTTTTTTTTTTTTTACAGACAGCTGCAGTGATTGAAAGAAGTCTCTCAGAGTCCACATTCACATGTGGCAGAGCTTAAACAAACTTTTCTAGTTTTGACAAAATAGTTTTTTTGCTCCAAAACGGATTTTGCTCCAAAACTTTTTAATGCTCTGCTTTAAAAGGTTCTCTTTTTCTTCCTCTGAAAAATTGAACTCAAATTTTTTTCCACTCTTGCAAAAGAGAGCCAGCTACTATTTTACAAATATTTTTAAATGGCGATTAATTTTTGTTCCCTTTTTGCCCTTCAGGGCTGAAATATTAAAGGTAATTAATTTATGTGTGATTTTATTTAATAAACCAACACTGCCCCTAAGAAAATAAGGTTGCCAAACAAATTTAGCTGCAGATGAGCAGAGCCTACGCCTATTTTTTGCAGCAAATATCTCTGCAACTAGGAAATTTTCCCTACATGTACCAACACTTGTTGAGATAAGAAAAATAATTGTATTGGAGATATTGTTGCAAATGCGCCTTATTTGCAGTAATGGTTAGTTTATATGTAAAAAAATGTCACCAGGTTTTTGGCGAACATTTTAGAAAATATAATAGATACAAAAAAAAATTAGAAATTTTGGAAGTACTGACTTATGATATTTTGTGATTTTTTTATTCAATATATGTATATTTTTACTAACAAAAATTTAAGTAGTTTAGAAGTGAGGGCGGAACAGATGAACGTACAAACATACATACACACATACATAACGGTGAAATTCGTATACAACTCCTTTTGCTTCGCCATAGTCGGCTGAAAAATGATATCATTTTAAGCACAGTGCAAAAGATCTACTCTTCAATCATTTTATAACTAAAAATGAGAAGTTCTGTTTAATTGTGATCACTCAAGAGCTCTTTTATAAAGAGAATAGTAGTAATAAACGATGTAGTTTACTAAAAAGTATCTCAAAATCTATTTTTCAGCTTTATAACCTTAAACATCTCAAAACACTGACGTGGTGGATCAATTTTAATTTCATATTTGAATTCTGCGCCGAAAAGTACATCGAAATTGCAGAAGCCCAGTTGCCCAAAAGTGGAACCTTGTTACCTGTGCTTCTAAGTATTAGATATAAATATATGATATTCTTGAGGTTCAACTGCTCTGAAATATATTTCAAAGCTTTTTGTTGATATATCAGTACTCTATTCAAAAAAAAAAAAAAATTATCCTTGATCGATTTATTTTAATTACTTCATTTCCTTTCAGCTTAATGATTGTTTTTTCTTTAAAATAATTTTTCGCTTACCAGTTTTCGCTTGTAACAAATCAAAAATACATAAAAATTCGATTTCCTTTGCATAAGTTATAAGAATTTATTACACAGCTGCTAAATGATAACCAATTCGAACAAAATTCAAATTATGCTAAGATTTGGCGCCAAAGACAAACACGCACACATGTAGATGATTTCATGCTTACATCTAAACACACATATACACACACACACACACACACACATGCTGTATAAAACACACCCCAGCAAGTCTTGAGTGCTAAAATAATACAAAAAGTAATGTGCAACAACAAAAACAAAGAAAGCATTATAATAGCTCTATGTTTGTAGAGTGAAGTGTTGAAGTTTGTTTGTCTTTATGTTTGTTTGTTTGTTTCTCTGTGTGCTATACGTTACATATAGCACCTATAGGTTTCCCCTCTTTGTAGCTGTGTGCGTCATAATCGCTTGTGCACACAAACAACCAAACAAAGCATACAAACGAACGTGGGTGCGTATTAAAAATGCATTTCTAAGCTGAAGTTGGCAGCTCTGCTAGCTAGTAATTTCAATGTGGCTTAAAGCAACAGCAAAGACAACAGCTATAACAACACAATTGAGTGGTGTTTTTATTGCTGATTTGCAACCGGAGCTTGTTATTAGCAGCATTGCTGGAATTTTTAAATTTATGTTTTATGTTAAAACTAGTTTATTTCGAGTGTCATCAAAGACTTGGTCACCAAAACTAAGTGAACAATAAATAATATTTACTGCTTTACTCTTGCCATTGCATAACGAGCTACAGCTAGTAGCTACTGAATTATTGGTATAAAAGCAAGCAACATGGATATGCAGCAACAACCCACTGAACCATAAGTGAAGGTTCAGCGAGAAGTGAGAGATTTTCGAATGTTTTCGGGTTGGTATATACTAGGGAGTCTAATACCGGAAGCTTTTCTCGATCCCGGAATTATTGGAATTGAAAATCTCAATCCGGGGATCCCGGGATTAGTTCAGAATTGAGCACTTTAAGAAGTAAATAATTCAAAACGTTTTTAATACAATTTTTTATTATTTCTTACTTGAAACTAAAAAAATGTAAATTAATTCATACATAAAGCAACAAAAACAAAGCTCATTAGGGGTTATCACAATTGCGTTGTTCTCAGTTTGGTTTTAAACCGAGTGGTTTTTATATTTTTTGTTGTCTTACATGAAGTCTCTAAAAACTAAAAGTGTGGTAATTTGAAGTGGTCCAATGATATGTTTAACGAACGTGATTTTTCAAGTAGCATAAACAACTGATCGGTTGCCAGTAATTTTCTGATTGCAAAAATGGAAGAGGCTCAAAAAGCAAGTTAAACTCTTTTATGCCATCTATAGTAATAAAACTCATTTTCTGTTAGTTTGTTTGTTTGGCCTTTATAAAAATCTAAACGGCTCAACGGATTTCGCTCAAACTAGGTATACATTTCAAGTGTATATATATATATATACACCTGATCAAATTAATAGATACACCTTGAAGATTTCACGTTTATTCACCATAAATTCACATTTAAGTAAGTTTTTGTATACAGCGGTTATTTCAATTTAAAAAATTAAAACTAGTAACGCCTTTGATCGAAGAATTTAGAGTGTGCATCCCTGGTTTTTTTTATCTTCTTAAGCCTTTGTGTAAAGTGCGAAAATTTGCTTGATCAAAATAATAGATACAACAAAAGTATAATTGGTTTTTTGAGCTGGTATTACAAATTTTGTTAAACTTTTTTAAGGAAACGGTAAGTGTTCTCAATAAAGAATTTAAATTTTATAAAATATCGAAAAACATTTAATGTAGATGGGTCGAAATAAGCATTGCACCGCTGAAGAGAAGATCTTGGCATCGAATCTCAGAAAAGTTGGAAAATCTCTGCGAGACATTGGCAGATTATTAAATCGATCATTGCATTTCGTACAAAACATTTTTAAAAACAAGCCATCCAAAGAAACGCGTGGTAGACCGTTAAAAACAAGCCTGGCAGATGATCGCCACATAGTAATGCTCTTAAAAAAGGACCCATTCAAGTCTTCAAAAAATATTGCAGCCAAAATGGGCAACATAATAAGCGCTCCAACGGTAAGACGCCGTCTACAACAAGCAAAACTGCCAGGACGAATTGCTAGAAAGGTACCTTTGCTGCGAAAAAAAATGTGGGCATGAGGTTAAATTTTGCAAAAGATCACGCCAGCTGGGTAGGACCCGACGGCAAGAAGAAGTGGCAAAATTCCTAATGCTATGGAAAATATACTATGGAGTGATGAAACCAAAATTAATTTGTTTGGAAATGATGCACAAAGGAATGTAAGACGACCTAAAGGCAAGGAATTTCACATCCGTTTTACTAAGAAAACTGTTAAACATGGTGGCGGAAATATTATGGTGTGGGGATGCTTTTCCTGGCATGGTGTAGGTCCAATTTACCAAACGTCGCATAAAATGACAGCAGCAGAATATAAGAGCATCTTGGAAGACGTTATGCTTATGCCGAGGAGAACATGCCTCTTCGTTGGGTCTTCCAGGATGATAACGACCCAAAGCACACCTCAAAGCTGGTAAAAAAGTTCATTGCGGATAGCAAAATAAATGTGCTCACCTGGCCAAGTCAGTCCCCGGATCTAATTCCGATTGAAAACTTATGGAGTGACTTAAAGAAAAAATTGGCAGCAAAAACTTTCGCTAATAAGAAGCAACTGTGGGAATTTGCCCAAAAAACTTAGTACAAAACTCCAATAAAGACCATACAGGACTTTATTAACAGCATGCTCAATAGAATGGCAAAAACAATTCAAAACAGAGGTGGATACACAGGATATTAATTAAATAATGAAATTATTATAAAAAAAGTATAACTTCTGTAAGTTTTTTTTTAAGTTTTATACAGCGTCGTAAAGTGTATCTATTATTTTGAGCAGTAAAAATTTAGGCAAAAGTTTTGTAATTGTTCTTATATCTACTCATTTAAACATTGCCATTGAAATTCTTTGTTTTTTGATTTACCTCCTATAATAGAATAAATGTGTTTGTAAGTTTTTTTAATTACTTCAATAAAAACTTATTTCTGTTTTGTTTCATAAAAAACTCTTAAGTGTATCTATTAATTTGATCAGGTGTGTATTTTAACTGGCCATTTCAGCCCTTGGAAGGACTTTGACCTAGCTTCTATTGATCAATTGTGTTGTGCGTGTTATTAAATGTTTGATCACAAATGACCGAGAGCTGGACCAACGTGTTTTATGCCGACTCCGAACGGCTTATGTTCTAAAGAAGCTTTACATGAAAGTTTTTACTCTCTGAAGTTTGCCATTGTCTGTAGAGAGCTGACGACCGAACAGAAAAATTAATTCATCAATTGAAAAACTTTCTGTCTGAGCTGGAATTGAACCCGGGCTACCGCGGTTCTTTAGCTTAGGGGCCACGCACTCTACCCACTAGGCTACGGTCGCCACTAACTTAAAATGTTTAATAGAATACTCTGTTTTTAAAGTGTATTCTAACTTAAAATGTTACATACTTAGTTTTTGCCACGCCCCTCCGAAATTTTTCAACTAACGGTAATTTTGTTGTTATAATACTTTTTAGTTAGGAGTTTTTTTGTGTATTTAGTTTTAAAAAATTTCTGTTATTTTGACAGCTAAAACACTCACATATATTCAAAATTGTATAATTTCTCAGTACAACGACTTTTTCATAAAACATCGTTACCTAAGAATGAGAAAAAAACGACATGAAAATCAAAGTTTGGTCTTTTGATGCAAATATCTCCGCTGTCCATTAATATATTTCATTCAAAATTTTTTTGTTCAAAAGTTCAATAAAATCACTTTACAAAAATAGTTTGAACTGTACCGTTAAGTCAGTGTATACATGTTTTATGACAATGTCAAAAAAGGTCCAAAATATTAACTTTTTACTCAAAAAATGATTCAAAACTTGTTTTTGTTGTAAAAATTAAATCAATTAAAAATTGCACATCTGGCTACCTTTCATATGACATAGCATTTATTTGCAAAAATTCTTCCAGCTGAGCGCAACAATTATTTTACTGTTTTTGTCATCAAAACAACAAGGGTTTGATTTTTTTCACGAAATTTATTTTTTCCAAAATGTTGTTTTTATATTTTTTAAAAAAATTTCAAGTCTCAAAAAAAAAATTTGTGTGAAAAAATTACCCCAATATCTCTTTCCAATCAAAAGTAATGGCCAAAAATCTATTTTTTCGTACCAGATATATTAAAATTCTCTATTCTTAATGTCTTCCTTATATTAGTACGTCTGTATTTTTGCCTCCCCACAACCCCCTCCCCTTTGCCTTTACATAATGCAAATAAGTTGTAGTCTTTACAACGTTTTTATTTTTACAAAATAGAATTTAAACTTCGCCTACCTTTCATACGAAGTGATGTTATTATAACAGCAAAGCTTTTAGAGAATTCAGAAAAAAGTATGTATTGTTTTTTTCTTTACGCATAAACGTAATCTGAGTTAAAAATTTCAATAGAAACTACAACCCACCCAGCAAACCATATCTCGGTAGAAAAATTTTATAATAGTCTGACGATATCATTACGATATCATAACACACAAATGCGCGATATCGTCTCGATAGTACAGTAAACAATAGCATTTCGATATCATAATGGTATTTACATAACATATTTCTAGTTATGATAGTATAATTATGATAAAATTTCGATATCGTAACGTTATCTATATAAAAAAATACTAGATATCTTTACGATATAATAACGATAGCATTGCGATACAGTAACGATAGTATAAATACGATAACACTGCGATCTCGCAACAATATCTAGATTAAAAAATGCTCGATATAATTTCGCTGGTACCGATATTTAGAAAAAAAAAAATGTCACTAGGACTTACCTTTTTACGTATGCTTATATTATTATGATGAGTAACCAAAAAATAAATTTTTTCAATTTTTATATAAAAAAATTCTAGTGTTTTCATATAATTTTGTATGGATGTAAAATTTTTTTTAAAAACATTTTTAGAAAGATATCATCTAGTTTAAGTTCGCTGTTATTATTACATGTTTTTAGCAAAAACAAATTTTTTGATCTCTAAAAAAAAACATAAATTTATAAAAAACAGCATTTCGAACTTTCGTAAAAAAAATTTTTATTTTAAAAAAGCACAACAAAAAAATTTTTTGTACGGTTGGGGCTTAAACCCACGACCGAAGGCTTGCTCTCATTCTTAATGAAGTAAATTACGCGACGATTAGTTAACAATTGCGATGGTCGAATGGATAAGCTGATGGACTTACACGCACGCACGCGGCCGAGGATAAAATCTCTGGATAATTATCATTTGCAATATCGTTTCGATATCAAGGATTAATATGCTTTCGATATCGTTAATTATGTGTCCATTTTTATCGATAACTGCCTTTTTTCGATATCAGAACGATATCGTCTCGTGAAGCGTTAATGGTTGAAGTTATCAGCTTTACGATATCGTATCGAAATTTCAATATCGATATCAAATGGCATAGAAATTTCAAAATCGTTTCAATATTGCCATTCAAATGTTTTCGACATCATTTACGATATGTCAATTTGTATCAAAAACAGGACTTTTTCGATATCATAACGATATCGTCTCGTGTATCGTTATCGATAGAAATAATCACCTTTACGATATTATCTCGATATCGAAACGATATCGTTTGGTTTACTGGGCAGTGACGTCATCAAATTACTAATTTTTTCCTTTTTTTATTTTTTTTTAATCATTTTCTGGGCTATGCATGTACAGATTACCAATAGTTGCTAAATTGTTACAGAATTAAGGCTTCAAATTTAGTATTGTTCTTAATAATACGAAACGGATGATCATCGTATTTATACAACATCTGATGAACGAACATAAAAGTTAAAGAGATTTTTACTTTATTCTAGGAGCTTACAAGAGATCGTGACAGCTTTCAACATGGAGTATTTTTAATGCTATTTCAGTTCAGTTAATCCTTTAAATGGCTGGGCTAAGCTAAGAACAAAATAATTTAATTGAGGTAATATTCCTATTATTTAGATCCTAAAAACATACCTTTCATTTCTACCTGCGCTACTTACGTTTTGCAAGCTTGTACAAAGAAAAAATTGTTTTGCTCCTATTCGGCACAATATTTGTATTTTAATAACTTGATGGTTTTTTACCCGTTTTGTACAAAGATCTTTGTTTCTAAAAGCCTCTTAATAATATTATCATTTAGGCCATAAAAAGAAAAAAAACATAAATTTGATTTTTGTCCTATTGATTTTTTTTTTATAAAATGGGCCAAAAAAATTAGTTGTCTTTTCTTCGGCACAAAACCGAAAATCCAACTGACTTTAGTGTCAAATATCACGCTAAATTTACTTTTATCATGTTGGTTCATCTTTTTTTCATAGAAACAAACGATTTTATTTAAGAAAAAGCGTTGCAAAATAAAAAAAATTACTTTCTGACGTGTCCAATATATTGGGCAAATCCACTGAAAGGGTTAAAGTTATTTAAAGATTTTGGAATTTTAGAAAAAATGATGAATTTTGTTTCAAATATTAAATGAATGTCTTATGTTATGACACAATTTTTATGAAAATGTTTAAAAGCTTTAAATAGAGATGAAGAAGGCTTTAAGAAAAAAAGGGAAAGCGTTGAAAAAGTATGTATGATTTTGGAATTTTAGAAATAGTGATGAATTTTGTTTTAAATATTAAATGAGTGTCTTATGTTATGACACAATTTTTATGAAAATTTTTAAAAGCTTTAAATAGAGATGAAGAAGGCTTTAAGGAAAAAAGTAAAAGCGTTGAAAAAGTATGAACAAATTCGATTTCAGTTTGTTTAATTTTGAAAAATTATTCGAGTTTGTTTTACTGTTTATAAGCCATTTACTAATGATAATTAAGAATTTGTTTTTATTTTTTCTTAAAGTCTTTGCTTTGTTCTAAAAAACTCATTTAATAAACTTTTAGCCAGCCAAAGATGCTGATGCTCAAAAGAGCATATTGCATAAAGTGCTCATATCCTTTTACCATCTTACACTAGCTCGCCATTTGTGAGTTTTTTTTTCTTTTTTCACTTTTACTTAGCTAACTCAGCAAACTGTTGAATCTGCTCGTATGTTGCAGCTTTTCTGTAGCAGCAGAATGAAAAAAACTACAACAAAAGAAATTGAGGAACAAACCATACGCCTAAAAAATCTAAAAATATGTCTGGTTAAACAAGAATTACTGTGTGAGAGTATGTGTGTGTGTCCATTGATTTAAGTGAAAAACTTCTTTTGATATCGAATTTGTCTTTGTTTTCTTTTGTGATTGTGTTCTTTATTTGATTGCGTCTCTCACCTGACTCATTTTCCACTTCTGTTATTTCACAATCATTTTTGTTGTCAAAAGCAAGCCTTAGATTTTCAATGGTTCGCAAGATGTATATAATTTTTGTTCAAAAAATCTTGACTCAACTACGAAGAAAAAAATGTGTTCAATAGCAAAAAATATGGAATTTTAAAAATGGTGCAGTATGCTTTAGTTTTGCACCACTTCTTTGGATTTATTTTTTTCTTTTAGATATATTTTCGATAGCACGCTGTGAATCAATGAATTCTCCACTTTCACTTTTTTGTTTTTTCTCCTGTGTATATTATTTACGGGTGACTTAATTTTTTCGTTATATCAATAAAGTGCACTCACTCACTATGGGTTTTATAGCTTTAATTATGTTGCATATTTTTAGGCATTCAAAATCTGTTATATAAATTCAAAACTGTTTGTTGCTTTTGTAGTCTAATCTGGCTTGATTTGAGCATTTAACACTTGTTAGGCAACCACATGCTTTAGCTAAGCACAATTGTTGGTCCTTCTGCAGAGTCCACAAGGCGTTTTTATTGAATTTGCACAAAAACTGCACCAGCCTAAAAGCAGACTGTTGAATTTTCAGCGCTCTTCATTTTAATCAATTAAAGCTTTCTTTTTAAACACTCAACTGCTTATACTTTGAGAGCACTTCATATTATTTAAGCCAAAATAATGCTTTGTATATTTTCAATTTAATATCTTTTGTCCAAGAATGTTGGTGGAAAAAAGAGAAACGCTGCTATCCGCGTTTTGTGGTTGCACGTTGACGCTTTAGAGAAATACTGAATGTGTTGCTCTCGGTGAAAGTGTGTTAATGGTGCAAAAAGGAAAAAAATCTACGCGCACTTTTCGTCATTCGCGTCCTCGTACACTCTAACAAATCAAGCAAACACACACGCTACACATACAGCAACACGCATATAGATAGTCGCCAGCAAGGACATTTTTCGTGTGTTTTCAACAACACCAACTAGATTGTTGAAAAAAGTACTGAACTATACATATCGCATAAGAACGCACGCACACACATATAGAAATATGTATGTAACGTAGTATTTGTGCGTTTTTGACAGCTGTCAAGAAGCGAAAGCTTGCATTATGCGCGCGCATTTCTTTTGTTTACCAAAATTGTTGTCATCTTTGTGTATGTATTGGCATTTTTTGAGAGAGCTTAAGCATTAAATATGAGAAAAAAAAGAAGCAGAGAGAGAGAGAGATAGAGAGAAAAGTAGTCCAAGACAAATGTCAAAAATTACAGGGTAACTTAAGTGAAATTTATGAAGTGCAATAAATTGAGGTTTTAATATATCTCCCGTTTTACATTGAAGTTTTAAGGTTACTTTTTTTTGTAAGGGAGATATATAAAGTTTTGAAAAAAATGCAGTAAGTAGATTTATTATTAATTTCAATGTTTAATATCATGTCAGCAATAGACGCTATAATTTTTTTCATTTTTTTGCTTTTAATTTTTTAGAGTTGGTGAATTTTCAATGCAAATGCATAAAATAATAAATTAATTTAAGCTTTCTATTGTGATTAAGAAATTTGTAGAAAATCACATTTAAATCTAAGTTGGATTAACAAAGCTACATAGAAAAAAAAACATTTTAAGATTCTAGGCAAATGCGATATTTTTCCTAGCAAACTTTTACTGATTGCTAAGAATTCTGATTTTTTTTTTAAAAACATTTGTTGTTATTTTGAAGACAAACTCTTGTAAGATTTTTTTATATACAAAATTTTTCAAAATTAAGCTTACAAAAAATGTCGTCAAAAAGTAAGAGCAAGTATTACAAAAATGTATCTGAATTTTTAAAAATTTGTTTTTTAAAAAAATTAGCACATTTAGCTTAACCCGTAACACCCTGTCGTTGCCATATGGAAACGCAAACACAAACACTTAAAATGTGCATATTTTAGTTTAAACCATTTTATATTTGCGTTAACAGGTCATTTTGAAAATTTAAAAAAAAAAAATATTCAGGGTTATTTGGGTTAAATATTTACATTTGTGAAATTTTGCAACGTAAATCGTCTATTGGCATGCAGATAACATCAATATTTGTTTAATTTAGTAACTTTTAATCTTAAAAAATATTCAACTAGACTACATTCTAATACTATGCTCCCTGTAAATATTTGAAACTTTGTCGTTTTGAAAAGCAGAGAAGCACTCTCTGGTTCTGTATCTGTTTTCTTTTATGTGCTTTAAAGTGGGCTTTTTCATTGATTTAGGCTATCTCATAAAAGCTTCATTTATTAAATTCAACACAGTTTTTTTGCGAAACATTTTTTATAGCAAAAAAGCTTAAATGAGCAGTTAAAATGTAAACAAGTGTGGGCGTGTCGTGTAATCAAAATGAATAAAAAACTACAATGAGATTTTTATGAATGAAAATGTTGCTGCAGCATGCTGCAAGAAGTGTGTCTTGTTGTCGTGATGACGTTAGTAGAACAATACAATAAGTAATTTTACTGGGTAAAGAAATGATATGATATAATCCTTGAGAACGATATTTAAACCTAAGAGGACGTGCTACCGATAACGAGATTTACCGCACTATTTTGTGTAACGAAAATGAACACCAACGACAACTAAGACACGAGAAGCAATAGAAATTTGCATAGAAAAAAGTATTGCTTTTCGTGTCTTGCTTGTCGTTGGTGTGCATTTTCGTTATACAAAATAAAGCGGGTAGAGTATGTTTTCATATAAAAAGCTAACTCTTTAGATAGGAAGTTATGTTTTTTAGGCGTGTAAGACTGCTTTTTGAATCAAGTTACTCTGGGTGTATATAAAAATCAGTCTATTTTAGAAAGTTATACAATATATATATATATATTCTTTGTGTTTATTTTCCGAATAGGTTAAAATGTTACACTCATTTTTAAGTTACAGTAGCCATTACTTTCGTGTATAACACCTGCATAAATTATTGTTTAATAGCTAAAAGCATGCATTTTATTTCTATTTAAAATACATTTTTGTGTAAAACATTACTAAATATTATTAAAGAAATTTAATTTTTGTATTTTTGTTCATTTGTTCATAATCTGCAAACTATAAGAATTATAAAAAAAAAAATTATATTCACATGGATGTATTTATGAAATCTAAAATTAAATCCTTAAACTGCATCAAGCAAAGTTAAGTTATAAAAAAAGTTAAACTAATGTCACTACATACATATATAAGAGAAAGCAAGTTGAAATACTTTCAGGCAGCTTTTATAAGCTGATATAAGGTCTGTTCCCGTACTCGATTCAAGTAGCTTGAAAGCTTTATTTTGAAGCTCGAGAGAGAGGAATAACCTGCAAAATGACCAGTGTGACCAGAGTGGAATATTATATTTCACTTTGGCATATTTTAGCTTCGGGAAGCACATTTTTTTTTATAAAAATATGCAGCATAAAAAGTGGAATATTTTTCGTATGATTATATTTTTCAAAATTCACAAAAATTGCAATAAAAAATGTCTATTTGGTTACTAAATGGTTATTTTTTGGCTATCAACATTTTATTTTTTTTATCTCTGAACCACCTTGTAAAACGCAATATTAGAAATATATTTTGTGGTTAACTTCTTCGTTGTCAATTTTATTGCAATTCATTTAATAACTTCACGCAGCTTAAAAAGTGAAGTAAATTTGCTTATATGTTTGTTTGGAAAGATTTTTTTATGGATATGTTACAGCAGTAAGTAATTTACTTAAGAAAACATTAGGGGCATTCACGATGTGTTGTATTTTCTCTTGTATTGTGTATTTTTGATAAATTTGATATTTGTAGTAAATTTTGTAATATAACAAAAACAAAATGCAGTTTTCAAAATACAATCCTGTGGAAAATATACAAGTGGTGTATTAGATCAGCTGATGGCACAAGCATTTCTACTCAGCATGGAGCAAGCTAAAGGCTACGCTGTGAGTTTATTTAATAAAAATTAATATAATTGATTTTAAAAATACAATATGCACTTTACTGAAGGTTCGACCACAAATGCACCACATCGTGAATACCCTTATTATTGGTAACAATAGCTTTTTCTTTTAAATATTTTAAAATGTGGATTCAAAACAATAAAGCAGAAAAAAGTTATTGATCAAAGTTCGGAATCTGAAGATTTATCAAAATTTGTGCTTTTCTCGCTTAGCTTACCATTTAGCAATGCTGAGGTTGAAAAAATTTTTAGTTATATGAATCTTTCTTATTTAAACGAAAATTCGAAATTGAATGCAAGAAAAACTCTTAAATAATTTGCTGAATGTAAAAACATGGCAGCATGTTCAAAAAAATTGTTGTAATGCCTATCAAATACCAGATAGCTTAATAAAAAAATTAAGAAATGCGAATTTCTATGATAATAATACAAGCAACAATTTAAGAATTAACCTCGAAGATGTGCCTGAATTTAAGTTTTGTATATTGTATATCGTTACTTAAAATTAAAAAAACCATAACAATGTTTATAATTTTTTATAGGAGAAGAAAATAAATTTAAGTGCGATAGTAATCAAATAAATAAATGTTTTTAGACTTGCTTCTGTGTTTTTTTTTATATGCATATTTAGACTTATTTAGATATATATTTTTGAAATTGAAAGTGGAATATTTTTGTGGAATATAAAAATTGAAAGTGAAATATTTAGCATATTTTTCTTTAACAAAAAGCATATTTTTTCAAAAATCTTCTGGTTACACTGAAAATGACACTTTCTAATCTATAACAATGAATTGAAGCTAGTACGTGAACATTCAGGTGCACTTGAACATACTGATTCAGGTGCAATTGCTATTGAGTTCAAATTCGGACACAATAATTTTTTTGCTTTTAGGAACGCTTTTGGAAAGCTTTTATAGCATAATTTAATTTGGATTATATGAAATTTTCTTAGAATATAGCTATAGATTGGCTGAAAAAATAGCATATGGGCATTTTCACAGAGAAGTAGCCAAAAAATTAAGACTTATTAAAATCTTATTATTTGATGATATATTCTAAAAGAAAATAAGTTTATTCATAAATTCGTTTACCACGATGATAAAGTCGTCTGCAGTGCACAACTGTTTCACAAGTGTTCTTTTTCTATATCGTAAATGCTTAGCAAATGTTTCGTTAACTTTCAACAAATGTTGAAACAGAATTTTTTGACTCCATCTTCTCGTTGTGATTGTGTCAATTAAATTCGGTTCAAAATAGTTAAAATAAAATTTTGGACTTAGTTTTTTTTTGATCGTGATCTTAATGCTAATTGTAACGAAGCTGATTTCCTTTTGTCAAATAACTCTTTCCATCACAAGGCGCTTTTAATTTAGTTGGATACGGCAACCTTAAGTATACCTGCTCTAGAAAACGATACTTTTGTATTTGCTTTTGATAAGGCAGACTATGTTGGCATGTCAAACTTCTTATCTAGTGTCGATTGCCGTACAGTTTTTGGGGAAAATCTTTTGGTTAATTATGAATTTTTCATTAATAGTATTAACGAAGTATTTGTGATTTTTGTTCCTATAAGGAAAACTAAGAAGAACACTAAGCCGGAATGGTTTAGTAGAGATTTCTTAAAATTAAAAAAACCACATGAAAAAACTAATATACAAAAAGAGTAAATTGAACATGTCCTTTCGTGAAAACTATCTTGTGGCTCGTAAGCAGTATGAAACTCTGATGATCTCCCTTTATAGAAGTAATGTCCGGGCGTTGAAATCGGATATTAAATGGAATCCTAAAGCTTTCTGGAAATTTTTTTAATAAAAACAGAAATACTAAGGGTCTTCCTAAAAATATGTATTTTAAAGATAAAACATCGTACAATATTGAGGATGCATGTAATATGTTTGCTGACTACTTCCAATCAAATTGTGTTTTAGATAATGTTCCTATACATCAAGAACGATCGCAATATAATGGAGAGCGAATCACTGATTAAGGCTGTTTAGTTCTTTCGGTAGAAGATGTTTTTAACGAGTTGTTGTCACTCGATATTAATAAGGGTGCTGGCCCCGATAATATCCCACCAAACGTCCTTCAAAAATGTGCTGCTGCACTTACTCAGCCTCTTTCACTAATTTTTAATTTTTCCCTTGAGAAAGGTATATTTTTGGATACTTGGAAGGTTTAAATTATAGTCCCTTTTCATAAATCTGGATCAAGACAAGACATAGGAAAGAAACTATACACCAATATCTAAGTTACCATCAATTCCCAAATTGTTCGAAGCCTTGGTGAAAAAGCAGATCTATCAATGCAATAAAAATTCAATATCTGAAAGTCAGCATGGTTTTGTCTCTGGAAAATCAAACTCTACAAACCTGGTTCTATTTACTCACTTTATAAAAAATTGGAGAATGGTAAGCAAACAGACGTTTTTTTCCCAGATTTCGCTGAAGCATTTGATAGAGTTCAGTACTCTTTTCTAATCAATAAGCTAGGTTAGGTTAGGTTAGGTTAGACCGGATGCCTTCGTGAGGCTCACATAGACCAATTCAGGTCCTTAGTGGTACCGGTAGTGAACAAAAGGAACCTTTGTGTTTGTTTTAAAAGTCTTTAAAGATTTGCGTTAAGTTCGCAAACCTTAGGAGGGATTTTAGAGACACCCTGGCTACATCTTTAAGTGACGAGAACGTCGATGAGCCTAGGTATTTTAGTCTCGATCTAAGTAGGGCGGGGCATGTGTATAGTAGGTGCTCTAGGGTCTCCACTGTGCCCAGTTCTTTGCACTTCCTGCAGTTGTCATCCGTGGTGATGCCAAGCTTCCTCGCGTGGGCTGCTGTCATGCAGTGACCAGTGAGCATGCCCACTAGTGTCCTGCAATCTTTGCGCGGGCGTGCCAAGATGAACAGAGTTCGTTTCTCACATTGTGCATTGCACATGATTTTCGAGATTTTGCACGTTGTCGTATCTCTCCATCTACGATTCACTGCTAGTGTGGCTCTTCTTTCGAGGTTCCTGTACAACTCTTGTAGAGGAGTAAGTACATGTTCTGCGAGTTCTGATTCCAGAAATCCCATGGATTTGATCGCCGCTTGACTGTCAACGAAAATGTTGATGTTAGAGTGTTGTGTGTCCATGCTGAGGGCTATCTCAGCAGCCTTCCTTATGGCAAATATTTCCGCCTGGAAGATACTGCAGTGGTTCGGCAGTTTATATGGCTGCCTTATATTCGGCTCTGCGCAATACACCGCCGCACCTACCCCCGTAGGCATTTTGGAACCGTCGGTAAATATGTTGACCGCCTGCTGTGCTTGTTCTATACCTTTGCACCAGTCGTTTGGTCCCAGAAGAGTTCGAACTTTGGAATTGACTATCGTGCGAGGTACCATGTAGTCCGTGCTACTAAGTAGATCCTTTCCGATTGTACAATGTCCAAAATTTTGAATGTGCATCAGAGAACTGCAAAACTCACATTAAATTATTCAACACGTAATCAACACTGTAAAAATCATGCCTCTTCGTTCAAGCGATCAAACTTGCTCGAATGCACATATTCGCTGTTGAGTTCAATTCAATCAAACCATGTGCTTCGTGTTGGCTCTATGATTTTAATCATCGGTCGTCTTCATACGAACACATCGATTTATGTCGTCTTCATACCGATATATTTCGGATGTTTGTTCGTTCGGCTCAACAACGATTATTTTCATCAGGAATGAAATGCAAAGAGAAAAAATCAGCTCGTATGAGTTTTTTCATATGCTGGCAGAAAGGAAGATAGAGCGCAAAACAGAACCAAATGGAAGCAAAAGCAAAATATTTTTATGGCAACATAGCAATATTTATTTTCATATTACATGTTTTTATACACATACATAAAAAGAAAAACAAAGAATTAAGCAAGAATAACATAAATAAATTGTATTCAACAACAAGAACATAAATGAAGGCAATATTTCAACTCATATTAAATAATATGAAAAGATAAATAAATAAGTAATTGATAGCTCTTATGACGGCTTAAGTTTGATGAATTCTTTGGTGAATATTTGAGAAGTTTTGAACATGTTCGGCAGTAAAAAAATCCCTCCAAAATAACTCCATCCTCCTTAATTACTTCAGATAATATGCTCCATATTATACTTCTCCCTTTGCATCGCGGCGACAATGTGTAAACACTTTTTGAAATTAATTCCAACACAAGAACTTCGTCGTTTGACATTTTTAAAGCAACTACATTTATCTATTTCTTTTTGAAACACATATGCATTGCAACATATAACTGTAATTCCGCATACTATTCAACGCCAACACTCAAACATGTGAGTTCGATCAGTCGATGAACTCACACGAACGAAGCCTACAGCAGCGTCATGCTCACGACGCCAATACTCGTTCGCTCAAACATGTCATTAGATCAGCCGATCAACTCAAACTCAAACTGACACGAAGGACGCGTTCGCCAGCGTTGTGCTGATTTTATTCAAGGCTAAGCTTTGTTGAGTGAGTTGAGTTGAGTAAGAATTTCAGTGAATGATTAAATCAAGCAAAAAGTGAGTTTTGCAGTTCTCTGCTTTGAGTGTGCTCTCCATTATGGAGCTTACTGTTGATAGACATTTCCCTACTATAATAATGCTTATGTCGTCTGCATAGGCAGTTATCCTCGGGGCTCTACCTGCGAACTTTTCGAGTAGTTCACACCTCCCTGGGGTGTCCCACTGTGAGCTTCCCTTACCATGGATTTAGTGCCCCACTCAGCCCGCACCTTTCTGCAGCTTAGCAACTTGTCTAACCAAAGGTGTATTGCCGGTGGTGCCTCTATTGCACGTAATCCACTAAGGATTGCGGTGGTTGATACATTGTTGAATGCACCTGAGATATCTAGAAACGCCCCGAGTGCGTATTCCTTGTGGTGGAGGGCTTTTTCTATGGTTACTACTAGGGAATGTAGTGACGTTTCAACCGATTTCCCTTTCGTGTATGCGTGCTGGTTGGTTGATAACTGGATTGAATTGTTTCTTAGGTGCAAGTCAATCAGTTTCTCGAGCGTTTTGAGTACGAAAGAGGTCAGACTTATTGGCCTGTAGTCTTTCGGCCATGGATGGCTGCTCTTACCTGCCTTCGGTAAGAATACAACCCTCGCTGTCCTCCAAGCCACAGGTACATAGTTTAGCCTTATGTATCCGTTAAATATATTCTTCAGCCATGGGACGACTCGCGATTCAGCCGTTTGCAACATGGCAGGAATTATACCGTCTGGTCCCGGAGATTTGTATCCCGAGAACGAGTTTATAGCCCATACGATTCCATCCGACGTTATTAAGTCGTGTGGAACCTGTAACGGGGTTGTCCTGTGCCCTCGTATTGTAGCAGTGCTAGGAGCTTCGGTACAGCCAGGAAAATGCGCCTTTAACAGCACCTCGAGGGATTCCTGACTGCTCTCCGTCCACTGGCCATTGTCTTTGCGTAGCTGGCTCTGAATGGAAGGCTGCTTTGAGAGTAGCTTCCTGAGCCTTGCTGTGTCCGCAGTTTTTTCTATGTTTGAGCAGAAGTTCTTCCACGAGTGTCTTTTTGCTCTGCGTACGTTTGTTTTAAAAAGTTTGAGGCTACATTTGTATTCCCCTCAAATTTCCTCTTGGTCAGCTATTTTAGCTAGTTTAAAGAAATCTTTTAGGTTGCGTCTTTGCTCTGTAAGATTCGGACTCCACCATGGTGGTCTGATCTTACGCTTTGTTCGCGTGGGCTTACAAGAGGCATGATAGGCCTTGAGAAGATGGGCCGAGAGAATCTTCAGTGACCTTTCAATGCCCTCTTCCGTATTAATTTGTTTAGTAGATCAATAAGCTAAGTCTAATGGGTTTTCATTCTTCACTCTTGTCTTGGCTTAGTGAGTACCTCTTAGGGCGTAGCCAAAATGTATGCTTCGGAAAGACGATCTCAAAAGCAATAATTATTCATTCAGGTAGCCACCTTGGGTCGTTGTTGTTTATCCTTTTCATCAATGATCTTTCTAATTTTATACAGTACTCAGAATGACTAAATGGTTTATGCTAAATAAACTGAAATTAAGTTTGTCAAAATGCAACATATTGTCATTTTATATGGTATTTTATATTGTCATTTTATACGCCTTGATTAGAGTAGATTCTAAATTTGATCTAGGTGTACTCTGTGATAAAAAGATGGCATT
The DNA here is from genome assembly GCA_963920525.1 of Dichetophora obliterata. Lineage (NCBI taxonomy): Eukaryota > Metazoa > Arthropoda > Insecta > Diptera > Sciomyzidae > Dichetophora > Dichetophora obliterata. The sequence goes on from OY986439.1 coordinate 212,580,266, forward strand.
TTCAGTCCATTATGACAACATAATCAGCAGGGCTAATACTATGATGGGATTTGTTAGATGCAACACTAGAGAGTTTGCTGACCCGTATACCTTAAAGACTCTTTTCATTTCCATTATAAGATCAATACTTGAGTATGGGTGCGTAATATGGAACCCATTTTATGAGTCGCATAGCATAAGATTGGTGAAAGTCCAAAAACGTTTTACTCGTTTTGTTGTGAAAAAACTAAATTGGAATTTAATGCCAGAGTACAGCTCCCGATGTGCACTTATTGGGCTTAAATCATTGAGTTCGAGAGGAAAATATTTTCTAATAACTTTTGTTCGAGATCTTTTAATGAATAATATTAACTGTGCGCCAATCCTCGCCGTCTCGATATTTATGCTCCGGAAAGACACTTTAGGCAAAGAGATTTTTTTTACATTCCGCACCATAGAACTAACTATGGCCGAAGTGATCAGATTTTTAACATGTGCACTGTCTATAACAGTGTAAGTGCTCGTATAGATTTCACTCAAAATAGAGAGGCATTTAAGCAAACTGTATTGAGAATTGTATAAATCCTTAATTTTATATTCCTATAATGATTCCATTATAATTATTGTTTAAGTGTAGTATGTGAAGTAATAAATAGACTGTTAAACATAATTGCCGATAGTTTATAAATAAATAAATAAATAAACTTTTTTGTTTTAGTAAAAATGGAAGACATTGGCTAAGGAATATGAAAAATGGCTGATACAAGGAAAGGACAATACATTAAATTGGTTTTTTAAGTACATAATTACTTAACTACCTAAGCACTTAATTACCTAATTTAACTAACTTTAATGGAAATTTATGAAACGTAATTCTAGTAACGTCACGCCAGATCAAAAAGCCTTGTAAAAACCAGAGATTTTTAAATTTGATCACTTGGAAAATAAACTTATGTTATTTAAGTCCTTCTAAAAAAAGTTGTATACTAAAAAAAGCTTTGTCCAATTCAGAGAGTTTGGCAAATTTTGTAATCCAAGTCAAAAATAGCTTCCGTTTTTTGTAACTTAACACCAACTTAACGCCTGTCAACGCCTCCATGCCAAAATGTGGGGCCTCAAACCGAAAATGATCTGTTAGACGTTTACAACAATTGTGAGACCAATGCAGCACTATGTAACGTATGCAGCACTTGCATAGTGGCCAAAGATCCAACAGCGCACAGCAGCTAATCAGCTAACAAAGCTGTAAAGAATGGCGTGCATTAGTATCACTGGGGCAATGAGAACTTGCCCATCTGAAGCTCTGAGTGCAATAATAGGGCTACCCCCCTTAACGATCATTATCAAAAAAGAGGCATGTCTAAGTGCACAAAGAATGGAGGAAATCGGTGATTACAAGGCAGAAAATTTTACGGGTCACATGAAGATACTCAAAACCTTCGAAAATGACCAATTTTTAAAAATCCCAGACAGGATGCTGCCAAAGGTAAACTTCTCAAAACGCTACAGGGTCGTTATACCCAATAGGCAACTATGGAGGAATGATAGCTTCACAGTTGATCCTGGCTCACAGATATGGTACACTGATGGGTCAAAACTCGAAAATGGAGTAACGGGAGCCGGGATATATGGTCCCAATTTCCATAAAGCTCTTCCAATGGGATACACGCCGACAATATTCCAGGCGGAGGTATATGCCAGGGGTGGGCACGAGTAAGGCCATTAAGAGCCACATTAGATTTACAAAACCTTCGAAAGAGTCACACTGTACTTCATATAAAGATAAAAACCAAAAAGAATTGTTATATAAATTAAGGTATTCTTATAAAAAATTAAAATTAACATTAATGATGTACATAGATAACATTGTACCTGCAAACTAATAACAAAAAAAAAAAATTAGTCATTTTAAGTTTTTAAACAAAACGAAAACGAGATTTTAAAAAAATCTTTGGCCAATATTTTGTTTTATAAAATAAGCACCATCAAATATGAATCGTTTTTAAAACTTACTTTTTAATTATTCATTATTTTAATTTCAAATCGAATTGTGATTTACGTGCTCACGTGGCTTCCTGATTTGAAATTAGACTGAACTCACACTATCACCTGGATTGGTGTGCCAGAGTATATCTCTTTTCTATACAAGTTTATGCCTGCGTTGGCCCAAATGCATATCCAACTAATTGGGATTTGGATTTGGCGGCGGATATGAGATTTATCTCATTTCCACGTAGGTCCTTGGGTTGGACAATGGCCGCAAACCAGTTAAAATTTATAGTGTTTTGGATTGTTTTTGAAATCAGCATTGTTTTTCGAGTACCTTAAATTGATTATCACTATTATGATAATATGGATGTTGCTTATTTATATACAATTAAATGTACTTAAATACGCGTTTGTTATATATTAAATTTTTAAATTTCGCTGAAAAGCCAATTAATGTGCTTAGTGAAAAATCCTAATTGCCAATAGGGGGTATGTTTAGTACGTAGGTGCATTCTGTCTGTCCCGACTGATCCGGGCAGGATCTAGAGTGTAAATCGTGCATGCGTATAGGTCAGGTATACGTATCCTTGGAAGATTCATACCTCCGGGCGAATCAAAATATGAAAAAATTTTGTTCTTATTGGCTTAAGCCGTTCGCTTAACAACTAGGAAGCCTACGATTCGAACAGCTGACTTTGACATCTAGCTCAAATTTTGTCACACTTCTCACTAATCTTAGCATACCTTGTAATTGTATCCTGGAGAAAAAGTACACCATAATTAAAGATAATGTGCAGGAAAGAAAAACAAGGTACACATTATCAAATCTTTCGTCAAATCGTTGGTCAAACAACAATAGATCGTTTCTGTAACTATTGCAGTAAATAGTCTTTTCTGACGTCACAGTATTTCATTCCAAAATACATACCTTTGCGAAAACTAGTGTTTCTGTAACTCACAAGCGAGTAAATAGTGGTCCGTGATGAAAAGGATATACAAGCGAGAACGAAAGTTAAACGAATTTTGTAAAAAAAAGTTACTTTATTGTGAATAACTTATAGTTTTGGTTTGAGATTAACCAAATCCTTCTTCTCCATATTTTGTTCAGCTGCTAACGCTCCATGTGCTCCAGTAAAATAACTCACATCAAGCAAATATTTTTCTCACCAAGTAAAAACACAGTGAAAACAACACATTCGAATCACATATTTAAGCTTACAGAAACACTTCGGCTACCGAATTCCTTCAAAAAAGAATTGCAACATATGAATAAAAGTCACCAATTTATTTTATTTTATTACAAAAACAGAGCAAGTGAGAATGGCGTCAAATTGAGAAAATCCGTTGAGAACTGCGGCAAAAAAAGTAATAGAACCGAGCTACAGACCAACATGAAATTTTATGAAATTCGAAGAGATAAATAAAATTTTTGAATTTTTTTGATATATTTTGAAATATCAAATTAAAAAAAGAGCCGCACTTTACTTAACAAAGAGCCACATGCGGCTCAATGAGTCAGATTTGCCCACCGTTGGTATATGCCATTGAAGTATGTGTCAGAGAATGTCTCCGCAGGAAATCGAAGGGGGCTTACATCTACATGCTTTCAGATAGTCAAGCGGCTTTAAAAGCCCTTCAAGCCTACGGACTTGAATAAAGACTAGTCCCGAACTGCGTAGAACTATTAAATACGCTGGGACAAAGCAACAAAATAGAAATATGGTGGGCTCTAGGTCACGAAGTATTCGAGGGCAACGAAAGGGCGGACTACCTTGCCAAACGAGGAACGTCTCGAACTCTTATAGAATCTGAACCATTCTGCAGCTTAGCAAAAGGCTACACCCAGAAAAAAATCTGGTTAATTTAACCAAATTTTTACTAAATTTTAGGTTATGGTTCAAAATCGTCAAATCGAATACAGTGCGTCAAAGTAACAAATCGTGTATATGAATACGCGCGTAATGCGTACGCGCATTTCGTCACCAAATCGACAAAGCTGCTCCCATTCGCGACACATGGAACTGCTTGAATAACAATCTTGCCTCTAATTTTGAGCCATACGAAAGTGTAACCATCGATGAGCAGCTATTTCCATACCGTTGGCGCACAAAGTTCACGCAATACATCCCGTCAAAGCCCGCAAAGTATGGCATAAAAGTATGGTGGGCATGCGATGCGAAAACCAAATATGCGTTGCAAGGAAAACTGTACACTGGTAAAGAGGGAGAACAACGAGAGACAAACCAAGGCGAAAATGTGCTCTTGAGTTTGGCTAATCGATACGCCAACAGCGGCAGAACTATTATTGCTGATAGCTTCTTTACAACATTGTAACGCAGCTAAGCGTCTTTCGTCGATTGGACTAGCATACGTTGGCACCATTAGATCCAACAAAAGGTGTCTTCCAAAAGAAGTGAAAAAAGACAACAAACAGCCAGTGCTTTCATCTGTGTTCGGTTTCTATGATAACCTTGTGTCACTGTGCAGCTACGTTCCAAAAAAGAACAAAGCAGTAAATCTACTATCCACTGTGCACTACACCGAGAAAGTTGAAGGCGTAGCAAAAAAACCGAAAGCTATATTATTTTACAATTCAACAAAGCTGGCTGCCGGCGTTGATACAATGGACCAAATGGTAACGCATTACTCCACAAAACGGTCAACCAGACGTTGGCCATTAGCATTTTTTTGCAGCATGATAGACGTCATGGGATTAGCCGCTTACATCATATGCAATGAAAATACAGAAGGAACCAGAAAAGAGAAGCGACGAATGTTCTTGAACACGCTGAGTAAACAATTGGTGCTTGCTTATACTAAAACTCGCATGAACATATTTTGGGACAACATTCAACCCGTTTGGCCATTGAATCTTTCTTTGTAAGGCCGTTTAATATTCCCAGCAACATGCTGCATAACCAACAAAGCGGCCCTAGTACACTGAATTCCAGAAAAGATTGCAGAATTTGTGCCACGCAAGACGAAAAGCTGCGTAGGAAGACACTTTTTTACTGCACCAAATGCCAACAACATTCTAAAGTTGATTATACTTGTTTTTCATGCGTTCATGAATAAAAGTTTTTTTACATTTAGGTAGCTACATATATCAAAAAATCAAATAAAAATGTCTAAAGACAAAAATAATAAACGAGCATATTTAGAAATTCAAAGTTACGCTACCATTTTTGCCATACAAATGCATAAAAACGTATAGGGGTCTGGCTAGGCATATGTGTTTGTTCGAAGGTTTCAGAATATGTATATTATTGTAAAACAAAAAATTTTAAAATTGCTTTCAAATCGCGTCTTGTCAAACTGTGGATAGTTTCACCATCGTCTACACCAAAGAGTGATAAACCTTTTCTAAATGAAAAATCAACACACAAAACAATTTTAAGCTACATGCGTACTGGTAGCTATGATGTATGACAGCGACACAAAATCAGCTCTGATTAAATTAAAAATATGCATGAACTCCTGTAAACCCATTCGTATCATTTGACGAAATATTTTGTCATCTAAATTTGTCAACACATGCTTCTACCAATGTGTTGATTTTGGTACGCCCAGACGAGTGCTTCTACGATGGTTCTCCAGAAAAAGTAATTTTTTGCTGAAATTCGTCATTAATTCTATGTCTTCTACTTCATCACCTGAACATGTCTTTTATTAATTTTTTTTTAAAGATCAAAGACGCAAGGCATGCGCCTTATACAAACAAGGTTTGGTCTTTGACCTGAAAGGAAAATGATAGATTATTTAGAGGAATTCATCGAAACCATACGGTAATTATTGATTAGGCGAAACAAACGTGAAAGACAATATGAATCGCTTTTAACCGAGGCTAGTGTTACGCCTTAACCTCGGCAAGCATTTCTAGCCCTTAGTTGTTCCTGTCCTTTTCACATTTTTCGCAATTTAGTTGTGGATTTTTAGTTTTTCCATAATTCTTAAATGTAGGAAAGAACAAAGAAAGTGAAAAGAACCATGCCCGAGCCCGGATTCGAACCAGGGACCTCTGGGTTGATAGACTAGCGCACTCTCCACTAGACTAAAAATATGTAAATGTTTGAAGAAAAGTTTGCTTTACTTACTGGAGTCCACCTGAATTGCGTCCAATGAGTACTTCAGGCATAAAGCATTAATGGTGCCATTTTTTTCATTAGATTTGGGAATTTTAATTATAATTGTTAATTTTTTCTGTTTGACATTTTAAAATGCAACGTTGCTGACAAGAGAAAAAAGATGCTCACATAAGAATAACAATTTTATGTTATTCAAATAAAACTAACTGATACGACAAGTTGTCAAAACTCTAATTATCTTAATCTTGAATTAGAAAACATTTTATTTTCACTCACCAGTCTGTGTGCTGGAATCAAAAAAAGTACTGGTTGTTTCCACGGTCATGGTTCCAATTGTACCATCAATTATTTGCGCTGAAGAGTCACGTCTGCCGCGATAACTGTTTAAATTAAGAAAATCACTTTTAAAGCAAACGTTGACAATGTTCCTAAGATTTCAACTTACCGACACGTATCATCACTCTGCGAGCTCTGTCGCCGAAAATTACGACAACGTATCATTTCCTCCGTTGTTGACTGGCGTCGAAAGCCGCGTGCTATCAGAATCTCCTCTGTGGTGGATTGCCGCCTTATAGCGGGACGTGAGTTATTTTCCGTTGTGTTCGACGATGGCCGGGCACAAGGACTCGGATCACGTGATGAACAACAGCTACTCGACTCGGGTGAACGGGATCCACGTGCTGCCGAAGAGCTCTGACGTCGTAGGGTACGAGTGCGACGGCGTGGACTACCATCACGGTCGTGACTGCGGTCAGGTGAAAGATGTGAGCGTGAATCCCGACGTCCACCACGCGAAGCACTATCCGGACTCAAAGAGTCGCGCCGTGAGGCACGGCGCTCACCGCAGTCATCTGGTGGATCAGGGCTTAGAGCAGGCTGGGAGTCACGCCTGCTGCCGCCAGGCAAACAGGACTCATCGAAGGCAGTCGCCTGACGTTGTAGGCGCTGAAGACGCGGTGTGCGTTCGGGGCTAACACCCGGCTTTGAGTCACGTCGATTGGTGCGTCCACATTGCGTGGTCGAGTCACGGCGGCCCTTAGGAGCTGTTGGACTTGTAGCCGGTGGTGTTACCGAGCTGGTGATTATTGTCGGTGGTGGCAGAGCTTGGCAAGCGGAGTCAACCTGTGTTGTTGTTGTATTGGAATAGTACGGCGTCGAATCGGAAGCTGTTGAGCTGGTGGAGGGTCGCTGTTCCTGGCGGAAAGTGGGAAATTCAGGTGCAGCCAGGGAATCGCGCTTCTTGATGGATATGTTGACTTTTTTAGCAGGTGGCGGTGGTGTAGTAGCTCGCCCAACTATACTGTCACGGCGCCCAGAAAGATAGCTTTCACCAGAACCACGGCGTGAACTCTAAATGATGACGTAAGAGTTTTAAAACAAGGACCATGTAGGTAAGTGGTAGAACATGAAAAATTTTGTTGGTAACTTACACTCTTTTGGGAAGCCTCAATAACAATGGGAAAAGACACGGGTGGATCATCGCGGTCCACTGTACTCTCACGTCTGTTCCAGTGCTTCACGAACTCTGCCGTATTGGAGTCACGGCGCGAACGTATGCTACGTATGCCGGAATCAGCGCTAGACTCGCGTCGTTTGCGTGGCGCCACAACAGTATTGGTGCCGGTGCCAGCATCGGTGGTTGAGGTGCGCCACGGCAGACTGCGCGCAAGGTCAGCAAGCGTTTCGCGGCGATTTAGTGGCGCTTTGTTGCTGCGTTGCGGTTGAGGCTTGGAACTGCCGCTCCATTCGCGCAAAATGTCAGTGAGCTGAGCCAGCGAACTGCGCCGGCGTCGTTGCATGCCTTAAAAACAGGAGTGAGAATGGCAAAGTGAGTTAATTAAGCTTACGTTAAAGTGAATTGCTAGATTTTACCAGCAGGAGGCGATGTGCTTGGTGGTGTTGAGATCTGTGCGGCTGAATCGCGTCGGCCGCCAAGGCGCTGACGTACAGTGGACTCTTCCAGCTGCAGTTTAGGAAGAAATTTAAGTGTTGCGGTGAGTACAAAGATATATCTCTATAGTATATATTTAAAACTAGAGCAGCAAAAAAGTTTGCAAACTAAAAGAGGCTTTATTATACAAAGTTGTCAGTTCGAAGTTTACTCAATTTACGTTGCACAAGCGTCAAAAAATAATTATACTTTTGCTTCAGAAGTTGTTTTATGCGCACCTATAAAAAAGTAACGAACGCTGAGACAAAGCCTAATTATTTTGGTTTTTTTCTTCGTTTCTCCGGACGCTTGTGCAACGAAACTTGAGTTCAAAGTGAATTCAAAGTCGAACTGGGATCTCTTTATAATATAGCCTCTGTGCTAAAAATTTTCAAATTTTGATTTTTATAAATTTCTATATAAAGTACACTCAATACATTTAATTAAGGGGTAATACTACCTTTTTAGTTTTTTCCATTATTTAATATTGACTAAAATACTTGCTAAGCTTTTTAAAAATGATATACAAAAAATCTGTATAAACGGTAAAATTTTTTAAATATAAGAAGAATGATTTTTTCACTAAAGTCATGAGACTGATTTGCGGACAATTTACGAGATCGCTTTAAATGCTTCGTGTTTTAATTTTGTGTTAATTTAGTGTCCTAAACTTTATTTAAGACTGTTGGTACATATTATTCTTTTAAAAGGGGTCACTAGATCCATTACCTATGTTGTATAATCATAGTATCTAGTATCTATACTAGAATAATAGCTAATGCCAAAATAAGTGTAATGCGTTTTTCTCGTAAACATATTGTAAATGGAAGCGCAATTTAACTACTTTGAACTGGAAGGAGCACAAAAAAGTGAGGAAAGATGCCACAACCGTTGCTATGCGGTCCAATTAGGAATATTTTATGTTTAAGCTTAATCCTGCTCTACCATCCAAGCAGTAGTGGACAAACTAAAAAGGTATCGGTTCAAATTCTGCGATCCGTTTGCTAAGGAACTACTTAGTAGGTAGGTCACAAAGAGTTCGTGTGGGTCAAAATGTATCTATGCTAAGAAGCACTACTAGCGAAGTATCTCAAGGCTCTGTTCTGGGACCGCTGCTATTTACAATGTTCATAAATTATATTTTCAGCAAGTGGCAATACGTCACTATGCGTGCATATGCTGATGACCTCCATTTGCACTTGTCCATACCCATCTACCTGGTTAAATATATAGCTTTGGTATCTAAATGAGCAGATGAAAATTTGCAAACATTGAAAACCAGGAAATAATTTGTTTTAATGCCATCAAACTAAAACTTGTGAGTATAAAATTAAGAGATGACCCTCGCCTGCAATGAACACATCAACTCATGCGTAAAAAAGTGTGTCATCTTCTTAGTAATCTCTGAATGACATCAGGATTTGTGCCCGTTGAAAAAAAAACTTGTATTACATTTGATTATGACAATCATAACATACTCTGAAATCGTGTACTACAAACTTGACTCTGATCTTTTAGTCCCTACATAAGCTCCTGGTAGCTTTTAATAATGCAGCTCGCTATGTCTAAGAAAGTCTGATAATATCTCTGTCTGTTGTTAAAACTATCTTGGTCGTGACTTCCTAAGTTACTGTCCAGCTGGACACTTTATTTTCCTACACTGGATCATCTATACACTTAGTCTTACATATCTTTTTGAAAAGTTGAAGTTTTGCAGATCAAGTAGAAATATGAACCTCATGATCCCTAGATAAAATGTAATTTACTCCAGTAGTTTGTTTTTCTTTAGTGTTTTTAGGTCGTGTAATTAATTACCTAATAGTATTAAATGCTTTTCTAATAAAATTAACTTTAACCATTTAATTTTCATACACTTCCCTTAGCTCCCAATTTTTTCATACTTTTTTTTAGGAATTTAAAATATCTTTTCTTTTTTTTTAGGGAATAATTTTACAATGTATAAATTTAAGTCTTTTTAGGTACTATCATGATTGAAAGCAGCCTGTATTGTTAATGTGCATTTCGTACCCGAGAAACAATTTTATATTTTGTGTCAATAAAGTATCTGATAATTTTCCGGTGCCTGTGTCGGTAAATTTCCGGCCTCTGGATCGAAAGAAGTGCTAGTTCTGGAACAACTTGGTCAGGCACAATGTACGAACGAAGACTGAATCGGCCACTCGTCAGTTTATTGTATCCGAATATAGTCGCTCGTTTTTGTTGGGTATATTTCGGGTACATTATAGTTAAGACTCAGGCCAGTTTCAATACATATCAGCTAATTTATGATAAAATATATAAATTTTTTCTCGGGTTCTGTTCGCTAAAGCTCGTTTGCATTCGGCTTAATATCAATTTGCAAATAATTTTTTTTCATAAACTTCGCAGTTTTTCGTTACTACTCGTAGCTTTTAAAAATAAAATTGAGTCCAATACTCTGGACTTTTGTGCCTGAGGTACAGACACAAACTGTTTCTCGGGGTATCTCAAATGTTCTTATAAACATTGTAAATTCGGCATGCAAAATAATTATTCTTATATGCCATTTTTTTGTGCGGTTAAAAATCGATAGTGTCGTGAATTATGTAAAATTTTATTTTTTTTAAAACTATGTTACTATATTACCTTTATTGCCAACCATAAAACATTTTTGTTTTATTTCTTATATAATATAAAACAAATAAAAAATTAAAAAAAAATATTTCGAAATAAAACGGGTTGAACATCTATAAAAAACTGAAATAAAAAATATTATTTAATTTTTTCCTATATTAACTGCAGTAAATTATGCTTGATATCATGCACACAAGATATTATTATTACCCCTTAACATAAAAATATTGCATATAAGTTATCTGTTTAAACTTGATAAACGAAAATTTTAATAAATAATTTTCACTAAGGTAATTTTTAAGCATTTTAACTGTAAAAAGCTTGATTTAATTTGCTTCTGTAATTATAATTTTTTTCGTTTAAGTTATTTTTTTTTTAAATTGATTTCGTAAATACAGCTATGATTTCAATTTTTTTTAAATTTATAACTCAAAATACTAACCTGCTCTCGAACCATATCGTCCCAACCATTGCCACCAAGCCATATCAGTCCCACTTGGTGGGACATAATCGGTAAATTGCAGACGAAGCATATTGCTGTCATAGTCCTGGAAAGTATAAGATTGTAAATTTTATTGCATTAAAAAGTTTTCAACGTTTAAGGAAAAAAGAAAAAAAAAAAAGGAAACATAAGAGTTTAAAAGGACATTAACAGAAATAGTAAAACAATCATGCAAATAATGAAACTGTAACAAATTATATAGTATAAGCAAGGGATTATGTAAAATATAATATATACATTGCCTTACATTGAAATTAAAAAGTAAAGCCTCAAAATCAAGCCTCTTAAATGATCCACAAATAGCTAGCTTACGGCCCACCTCATGTCAAAGATCAAAATAATATAAAGAATCTAGTGTTAATAAAAATCATTATGAAAATTGAAAAATTCGAGTAGATAACTGCTTAACAGCTGTTAATTTACAGAACAGAATTCAGAAAAGCTTCCAGAAAAGATAACAAAAATTTTTTAGCATAAGTATTTGCCAGCAAAAATCAATTTTATTTCGTATATTTAGAAAAAACAAAATTACACTGAATGTTGTTGTTAACGGAAAGTAACATAAAATGGACATGCTTTTAACAGAAATAGAAATGAAGTATGAGTTAAGAGTTTGTGCCATTTAGGGCCAGTTTTTCGGTACGAGTTAAAGCTTAAGTCAAATTAAACCTAGCTTAACTCATCAAAATTGGACGTTTACACTCGGTTTAACTAGACATTGTAGCATTCGTTGAAGTTAAATTGACTTAAATTATCATATAATGTGTTTATTTTTTGCCTAAACCGAGTTTAAACATCCAGTTTGGGTGAGATAACCTCAGTTTAATTTGACTAGAGTTTAAGCTCGCACTTAAAAAGTAGTCCTTATTGTATAAAACAATGCATAAATATTTAAATTGCTCAATAAAAATCTGAACTTAGATTTATATAGTATACACAAAGCTGAGATTTTTAGACTTAAATTTACGTACAGCGCTAGACAATAAAGATTATTTACAAAGGTCATGCAATCTTGATGGCGTGTCAAAATGTGTAGTTTAAGAAAAGTTTTAATGCAGGTAATTTATATGTAACTATTTACTGAATACAGACAGAAGAGTACAAAACTGTTAGAGCTCCGCAGCTTTTAGAAAGCTTTTACCAAAGACTAAAATTGAAGCAGTAAGAAAGCGTTGTCAGTTTAGCGTAGACCAGAACCAAGCTAAGCAAAGTACAGTATAAAAACAAGCTTAAATGGTGTCTTCATAAGATACAGAGAAATGAGAGAACTGCAAGCAGTAAAAAAAGGAGAATAATGTGGTAGATAAGGAACAGTTAAAAAAGAAAAGAAAAAGTAAAGCATGTGTTTTAATGAAAAAAAAAAAAATAAAAACAACTCTTCTTATTAGTAGGTTCTTAAAATATTTTCAAATTATTGTATACATATATATTAGAGCGGGTCAAAAAAATCAAATATTTTTTTTTTAAAAGTGACACGTAAAAATGGGTTTTGTCCGATACAATTTCATATACAAGTACAATGTATATTATGCATATATATAAGGGTGGGTCAAAAAAAATCATCAGAGTTTTTTTTTAAATGACACGGAAAAAAAAGACACCTTAAAAAATGCTCACCTAATCTGAGCTCTTTATTTTAATAGGAAGAAGATACTTCGCATCGCAGTTTTTTTTTTTTCAGTCCAATAGAAGACAATTCATACCTCATCATTAATTGATTGTACAGAAAAATGTTTTCCAAGAATTTTGTAGAAAATTTAATGCTCTACAAAAAAGGTATCCCATATCTTTTCCTTAAACCTCACCATTTGAATGATATTGAAGATTTAAGTTTGATATTTTTAGGACATATTTCAATTCTGGTTATGAATTTTATAACTCGACAACAAATGGCTATTATAAAATGCGCAACACAAATTTTTGTAGGAAATTAACTGCTCTATAATAATGGTATCAGATATTTTGGTGATTAAATTAAGCGTTCAAAAGATATTCCTCATAAAACTTTCATGTGTACTGATTTTAAAAGTTATTGATTAGATAATGGAAAAATTGCAATTTAATTTATAAGTTTTGAGAAAATTTACACAAATTTTAGTTTTTATCAACTGAGAAACTTCAAAATATTTTTCAAGTTCTTTTATGTGTATGTATCTTTGTCTACATTAAAAAAATAAATTGTACATCATTTATCGCTTAGTTAATTATTTATTAATAAAAAAAGCAAAGTTTTCATTATAAATATATTATAATAAAAATAAAACTCAAATAATACTTATATTAATCACACAAAATGAAATTCGTATGAAATTCATAAATTAAATTGAAATTTTTCTATTATCTAATCAAAAACTCTGAAAATCAGTAAACATGAAGGTGTTTGATGATGCATATCTTTTGAACGTTTAATTTAATCGCCAAAATATATGATACCATTTTTAAAGAACAGTTAATTTCCTACAAAAATTTGTATTACGCATTTAATAAAAGTCATTTATTGTCGAGTTATAAATTAAAAAAAAAAAATTTATGTTTAAAAAAATCAAACTTAAATCTTCAATATCATTCAGTATCATCAGGGATACCATTTTTGTAGATGATCAGTTAATGATGAGGTATGAAATTTTTTCTATTGAACTGATAAAAAAACTGCGATGCGGAGCAGCTTTCTATTAAAATGAAGAGCTCTATCAACCCATTTTTCCGTGTCATTTAAAAAAAATTGATTTTTTGACCCACCCTAATGACCCACCCGTGTTGCGCAAAACAATAGCAACAAAATAAGTGCGCTGCAACAAAATCGTGTATCTTTTTTAATATTGGGGACACACAAAAATGATTATAAGAATCAAAGCATATATTCATACACCATATTTTTAACAAATCAAATTCAAATTTGGTTTTGTTTTTTTTAATTAAATTTCAAATTAATGTGGCTACATTCAATTTGTCTGAGATCAAAATAAAAGCAAGAAAACTTGAAAAATGTAAAAAGAGTACAAAAATTACAAGAATTACCGGTAAAGTTCCGTTATTGTAAAGCACGTGTTGTTTGTAAGTCATAAACATTTAAGTTTAGTTTGATGACGCACTGTTTGATGACGAGCCGTTGAGAACGATTAAAGAAGTTACAGACCGGCAGAGAAACCTTTGCTTACAGCTAAAGCCTAGTATTCTGTTCGTTTGCGTGAAATTTAGCTGGCATCATCTATTTATTTGTTGCGTGAAATTTCGGACTCAAAGTTTGATGCGAGGAATTTCTATGGCAACGTTTCTCAGAGAGACTCAGAGAATAAGTTGGGAGATTTCATATGATGTCTCTCTTTTCACTTCAAAATAAATAGGCAGTACAATTAAATTGTCGTGAAAAAATGTTGCTCAGAAATATGTTGCTATAATTTCACGCAGCGAAACAGAGTACTGCTCTGACGAACATGTTGTGAAAATTTCCACGCTTGTTACGCTGCTGTCACTTTTTGTATGGAAATTTGAGTGAAATTTCACATGAAACTGAACAGAGTACTAGGCTTAAGCATAAAAAACAATGTGAGGTGTTACAATTTAAACAATTCTGTCTTAAATTGTGACAACAAGTTGCAATTTATTGTTTTTAAGACTCAGTCTTGCAAAAGATCACCTAAATTGGACCGTTCAAAAATCGAAAACCGTTTTTTAGCAATGAATCAAAGTTCAACTTGATTAATTCAGATGTGATGTGCACGGTACGGTGCCACCCAGGTACACGACTTGAAGTCCGAAACTGCAAAATATATTTTAAGCCCGGAGGTGGTGGCATTATGGTCTGCACTTGTTTTTCCTATAATGAAGTTGAACCATTTCAAAAAATCGATGGAATTATGGATCGATTTGTATATAATGAAATTTTAGAAAGCAAGATGCAACCACATTCAGAGTAGAATATGCCGCTCCAGTGAACGTTTCAGCCCGACAACGACCCGAAGCACACTTCAAAGCTCATCAAAGATTACATTAGAGGCAATGGGATTCAAGTCCTTGATTGGCCGGCACAGTCACAATGACTTGAATTCCATTGAAAATCTTTTTGGGATTTGGAAGGTAAAAGTTTTTGGTCAAAGGTTTTACAATAAGACTGCACTGTACGAAGCCCTGAAACTTAATTGGGAACCTAATACCAACATATCTTATTTAATAGAGTCGATGTCGCTCAGATGTGCAGCGGTTATCAAGAATAATGAATCTAACACCATATATAAATGTTGTTGCTTTTGTTTTGCTCTCAGATAAACTGAATGAAATCACATTAATTTTAAATTTAATAAAGAAAACAAAACCAAATTTGAATATGATTTGTTTTTAATATGATGTGTGAATATATGCTTTGGTTTCTATAATCATTTTTGTGTGTACCTAATATTTAAAAAGATATACGATTTTGTAGCAGCGTACCGATTTTGTTGCTATTGTTTTGCGCAACACTGTATATGCATAATATACAGTGAACATGCATATGAACTTGTATGGGACAAAAATTACCAAAACATTTTGGAAAATTAAATGAAAACATCTCAAGACGTTAAACTATAAACTAAATTCAGACTTGCATTTCAATGAGTCTAAAAAAAAAGGAGTTTTGAACAAATTCACATCTATGAAAGAAATGAGCAGGGCTAGGATTTCGATGGCATGTCTTTTTTTTTCTACTGCTTTCAAGACATTTCGTGGTTATCTAGAACGTCCATTTATCTTTTTTTAATTCCAAATATGAAAAGTTTTTAGGTCATTTTATCGTCATTTTTTAGCGGTTTTAGTTTTTAGGTCATTTTTATTAAGTTGAAGGCATTTTTTGGTAATATTAAGCGATTTTTGAGTTATTTTACTGTCATTTTTGGACGTTTTTAATTTTTAGAGCATTTTCCGGTTTTTAGGTCATTTTAGTGTAATCTTTAAATATTTTTTGTTTTTTTTTCTCAAGGGAGTAGCTTTGTTTACAGACTTCGATGAAAGAAAAGCTCTGCGCGTGGTAAAACTGACGAAAAGTATAAAATAAATTTTAATTTAGAAATGTTTTATTTTTAAGGCTAAATTGTTTGTTTATTTTTTATGCAATTGTTTGCCTTTTTTGATAATTTTTGTCAGTTTTTAGGTCATTTTCTGCAGTTTTTAGGTCCTTTTTGTTATTTTTGTAGGTCATTTTTTGCAGTTTTAGTTTTTTCATTGCCAGGGCTCGAATTTATATTGACATAAAAAAATGACAAAAATTACCTCAAAACTGCAGAAAATGACCTAAAAACTGACAACTACCCTGGTAATAAGCAGGTCTCAGACTTTGATGAACTAAAAAACTTCAAAAAATTACCTAAAAATATGACAAATATTACCTAAAAATTGCAGAAAACGACATAAAAACTGACAGCAATTACCTAAAAAATGCAAACAATTGCATAAGAAATAAACAAAAAACTAAGCCTTAAAAATAAAACATTACTAGATTAAAATTATTTTATGCTAGCATATCCTGAGTTTTTATTTAACACTTGTTATATTTTTCTACATACCCTTCGTCAGTTTTACCACGCGCAGAGCTTTTTTTTATCGAAGACTATAAACAAAGCAACTTCTTTGCCGAAAGGTAATGTTTTTGATTGAAGTGACTCTAGTGTTAAAGAAATATGTTAAAAAATTAACATTTTGACATATTTTAATACGAAAAAAAAACTAAAAATTATTTAAAAATTACACTAAAATGATCTTAAAACCCGAAAAATGCTCTAAATATTAAAAAAGTCCAAAAATGACAATAAAATAACTGAAAAATCTATAAAAATTACCAAAAAATGCCCTAAATCTAGTAAAAATAACCTGAAAACAAAAAACGATGAAAAATGACGAAAAAATGTCCTAAAAACTTTTCATACTTTTAATTTAGGGAACATAAATGGACGTTTTAAATAAGCAGGAAATGTCTTAGAAGCAGCAGAAAAAAGATGACATGTCATCAAAATCCTAGCCCTGGTAATGAGTAATACCAAGTAACAATGACCTGTTGAAATTTGAGATGAAATTTGAAAAAAAAAAACAAAATTAGATATAATATTTAACAACTTTTAATAAATTTAAATAAATGTAGTTAAATAAATACAAATATACAAATCAAATAGTAAATTTTAAAGTATCGTAGAAACAAGTGGGGGAAAATTCCCGAAGTATGTTAAAGGAATAGCACAGAGAAAAAAATGACCCGAGCTTAAACTGGCCTCAGAATTTGTTTTAATATATAACAATTTATAAAAAATGTAATTAAATAATTAAAAAACTAAAAATAGTTTAGTTATTTTCAACAAATGTATCACATAAAGTCATAAAATATAAATGAATCATAATACAAAGTATCTTTGTCAGAATAGTAAAGAATTTCAAGTAAAAAGAACACACCAAAATAGTTAACAATTAAAGTGCGAAATAAATTTCAATTGGCAAAAAAAAAAAAATAAATAAACATAAGCACGAGAAAACAAGTACAAAACAAATATAAAGTAATTAACCCATTTCGAACTGCTACCATATTTGCATCAAATTATTGCAAATTTTTGATGCAAAATTTTTTTTAGCACAAAAGTTTGAATGGAAAATGAAAAAAAGATTTTATAAAAATATGTTTACAATGATAATTTTTGCTTTTTACTCTACTGTATACGGTATTCAGTTTTTGTATAAAAAAATACCATTAAAACGAAAAATTAAAAAAAAACGAGTTGCTCGAAAAATCGTACATAAGTTCAAAATGTGTTTAAGTAATATCAAATACAAAAGCAACTTAAAACCTTTTATGCGCTCATGATGAGCATTGAAGCTTCCCTTGTGTAAAAAAATTAATACGTTTATAGAGCAATGCTGTAGTAAGTAGATACAGTTGAGTGGAGCTTGCATGTGCAATGGAAACATTTTACAGCCAACTGTTTTGTGCTGTCAAAAGCATGATAACTCAAAAAAGCCAGAGATATATATAAGTATTAATATGTTTTTAATTAAGTAAGTAGTTAAAAGTTAGTTTCAAAAGCGAACAGGAATTAAGACAGTAGAAAAGGAAGCGGAAGAAGAAGAAGATAAAAGAAAATTATGTTTTTTTAAAAAAAATTTTAATTTGCTAACTTCTTGCGTATCGTGGTTGATGTCGGTGGTTGATCTATGGACCTGTAGTGCCGAAGTTTTGACATGGTTCATAGTTGTAGTTGTAGGCTGAAGTCTGGAGTCAATCAAGTTGCATGTGAACAAATACACAATCGATGTTGTTGTACTTAGTTGTTGATGTTTTGGGTGTAACTTTGGCAGCAACAACAGCGATAACAGCAGTTTGTGTTTATGTTGAAATTGTTGTCTACTATTTCTGCTATTTTTTTTATTTTTTGATGGTGTTTTAATTTTTTGTTGTTGTTGATTGTACTGTGGTGTGGGATTTTATTAAAACGGGTTCAAAACACACCTACACACACACATAGACTAAAACATAGAGACTTTTTGTGATTTTTAGCTAGATTGTTATGGTAAAGTTAACACATTGAGACACTGAAAAAGAAATCAATAAATATGTTATATATATATATATAAGGGATGATATAAAAAGGGTTACATTTAAAATTGCTAAAAACTTGTTTCATATGCAAAATTTGGCAGGGTTAGCTAATGAAAATATATATAAAAAAAAAAATTGAACGATACTAATTGGATGAATATTCATAATTGGAAAAATCTAGACCAAGAATACCATATATAATTTCAACTATTTCTAAGGCATGCAATTAACATTGATATTAAAGAAAAAAATTGTTGGAGATAATGTTGAATAGGCGATAGTAATAATAATAATGTTAATACATTAGTTTAATATAAATCGTAGTTATATCAATAAAACTTAGTTGAATTTTCAACATAGTTGATTATGTGAACATAAGAAGCTTTTCACTTTATCTAAAGTTGTCTTTGTTTTTGCAGTTTTTCGTTGAAGTTTTTGTTCTAGTAGCTGAAATTCTTGGGTCATATAAAAAAAAAAATTATAGAAATTTTTATAAATTTCACAAAAATTTTTGCATTAACTGCATATTTAACAACGAATCTCTATATCCTAAACGTGTTTTGCATTTGAGTTTTGGCAAAAATAGATGAACGTCACGCCCATCCTCTAAACCAGAGGTGTCGTGGCAGTGAGCTTAATTACAAATTAAAAAAATAATTAAAATAAATGAAATCTTCGATGGCGACAAAAAAAAAAAAACAAAAACCAAAAACAACAACATGAGCATACTGCGCTAATGTCTCTTAAAAAAAAAAACAACAAAAAACTCGCCATGTGTGCGCTACGAGAAAATACCAACAACAAAAAAACCACACAGCAGCAATAACATTGATAGCTAGCTTTCGACGCGAGCAAACAACAACAATGCCATGTACATAATTCCTCGAATTACAACACACACGGATATATTGAAGTTGTTGTAAGTGAGCTAAAAGAGCTTAAAGAGCTATGGGATTTACAACTCTGCTCTAAACCAGTGATGCCCAGCAACTAACTCTTTCCACTCTTTCCACTCTTTTACAACAACTTCAAT
Organism: Dichetophora obliterata; assembly: GCA_963920525.1. Classification (NCBI taxonomy): domain Eukaryota; kingdom Metazoa; phylum Arthropoda; class Insecta; order Diptera; family Sciomyzidae; genus Dichetophora; species Dichetophora obliterata. The sequence goes on from OY986439.1 coordinate 212,599,949, forward strand.
ATTTTCATGTTTGTTGTAATTCGCCGAATTCAGTTTGCAATTTCAGTCTCGCTTCTTAATGTTGTTGTTTTTGTACTTTGGCACCATCGACCGCGTATGTTTTGCACTGTTTTTGGCATTCGCATTGTCGACGTTAACAGCATGCGTCGTCAAGAATGATAGAATAAGAGATTACGCTTTGCGCAGGTCCGTTACTTCTGCTAATGGAGTCTGACAACCAACTGTTCAGTTGACTACGTCACAATATTTTATTTCTTTGAGAAACGTACTGCGATCGGTTGTGTTTTATTTACTTGTGTATATATCGAAGTATATTTGAGAATTTTTAACTTTAAATTTAAAAAATGAAGTGTGCAGCTGCTAATTGTGGTAACAGTAGCAAACAAATATTTTTCAGAAACCTAATGTTTGTAATAAATACAAAAATTAAACCAAGAAATTGTAGAAAACGCACACAAATGAAAAAAAAAATACAAAAATATATTAACTTAACAAAATTTGTTTCATTATTTAAAAACTTGGAACTATCATTTATTTGTCCTTTCAATTCACAGGTAAATTAATGGAAATAAAATATCTGGGAACGTTTAAACTACATCAATTAAACTCTTAATAAACATTTTTATAAAATTCAAGTCAAAAAATAATGCTCACTGAAGTTGGTTTCTCAGACAAATTTTTTTTTGACTTAGCTGCTTACTGGCTGTAATAAAATAATAGTAAAAATAATGTTTGCAATGGAGTACTTAATAAATTAACCTCTTCTCGTTCCAATTAATTGCTTCTTACTTCATTTATTTTAATTATACAAACTAAAATATATGCAATTTTCATTTCTGTGTAGAAATCGTATGCAAAGTGATCGCTCTCCAAAACAGCATTGATATTATGACGTACATGCGCAGAACGACAATTTTGTTGTACTCATTTTCTTGTCTTCGGCGCAATCTTTGTATTCTATCATTCTTGATGCGTCGTATTATTTATATTTTTCGTTGTGCGAATACACATTGAGAAAAAGTTATTGAATATTTGCAGGTGGCTACTTTTTCATATTGCATCAGAATAAATTCTTTTTATAGGGGTTTTATACCCTTGAAAATAGGCAAAAAAAGAATTTGCGGAAAACTGGGAGTTTTCCTATTTTTTCATAGATAATAGAATATTAAAAAGATTTTAATTTTAATAATACAACAGCTTAGTTAATAATCTAAATAATATAACACAGGCTCATAGCCAGGATTTACCCAAGACCCCCACTTGATTAAAAAAAAAATATTGATAGTTTTTGATATCGATAAATCGAAAATTGTATGTATATTAAATGTTTGCTTCCCTAAAGACCAAATTAATGACGCCATAGACTAAAAACACTTGATATACAAATAAAATCTATAAAGTTTCGTGCCGATTGAAAGACTTTCAAAACTAGCTGAAGAGACAATAAATGAAGAGTCCCAACATCTCTTAAAGTAAATTTTAAAAAAAGTATGCATTCCGTTTTTAATGTAATTGTTCTTTAAAATTAGTTCACAAGCATAAAAATCGGCTTAAAAGTACCAGAGTTGTGATATTTTACTTTTCGAAAAATGTTATTTTATTTCTTGTTTCAACAACAAAAAAAAATTGTAAAAATCCAAATTTGAGATATTGCAAAGAAATGTTGTGGAAATTTTTCTGAAACATTTTTTTTTTAAAGATCAAAGAACCAAGGCATGTACCTTATACAAACAAGGTTTGGTCTTTGACCTGAAAGGAAAGGGATAGATTATTTAGAGGAATTGATTGGAACCATACGTGAATTATTGATTAAACGAAACAACCGCGAAGACAATTTGAATTGCTTTTAACCGAGGCTTATGTTATGCCTTAACCTCGGCAAGCATTTCCAGCCCTTTCATTCCTTTAATAATTCCACATTTTCCACAATTTAGTTGTGGATTTTTAGTTTTCCATAATTCTTAAATGTAGGACAAAGAAAGAACAAAGAAAGTGAAAAGAACGATGCCCGAGCCCGGATTCGAACCAGGGACCTCTGGGTTGAGAGTCTATCGCACTATAGACTATAGAGTCTATAGACTACAAAGGCCGACATAGGCCGACTTTGTGCAAATGAGGAGAGTCTGTTCAAAAGTTCCAATTTAACATTTTTGAAAAAGCTGTTTTTACTATGGTTAAGCACTTAAAATATTTAATCCTATCATTTGCACAATGAAATGATGATGAAATGAAAGAAAATAGTAAATTTTTTCCAATATTTTGTGCATAAAAGTTTATGTTTCTGTTCAAAAGGTATTTGAACAAAAGGAACTAATTTCCATACAAGGTTTTAGTTTTTGAGCACTATTTAATAAAACGGTCTTATCAAATTTTTTTTAAAGACTCAACTCAAAGACTCAACTGATTATTCAATGAATGAAAGTCCTCAATGAATCTTCATTACTACAATAAAAAACCGACGAAGAAAGTGAACGTATTGAGCCATATAGGGCACTTACTGGTCTAGTGAATTAATTATTTCTGTGAAAACTTTTTAAGTACATTTTATTGTTGTGTTCATTTTATAAAATGCTTAAAAACCTTATCAAAAATGCCTATTTCTTCAGTGATTGCACAAAAGGACCTAACTCTTAATTTGAATTCTCTATAACTTTAAAACCATTAAAATTTTTTCATCCCTGTTTACATCATATATTAGCTGTTGGTGTCAAAATTATGAGCACAACAAAAACAAGACTTTTTCAGTTTTCTTCAACATCATACAATGTCGAAATAAGCTCTTTTGAACAGACACCAAAATCGCAGAATCGCCAAAAATACGAAAACGCAAAATTAAAAAAAAAAACGACGTAACGGGGTGCTGTAGCATACACGGTTAAAAATCTTGGTCAAAATTTTAAACTTTTTTGGATTACATATAGGACAACACCAAAAATAGATTACTTTTTAAACCAACGAAAATTTTAAAATTTTTCAATCCAAAAAAGATTAGTTTTCAATCCGCAAAATGTTTAAAACAGCAATAAAAATATCAACTTAATATAAAAATCTTTTCTGACCAGTTCATGATTCGAACACACGTCCTGACGTTATCCACTCATCCATCCCAGTCGTTAAGAAAGTTATTTTTATTTTGCATCATAAGGAATGCAAGAAAGCTTGCAAAAAGTAAGAAACGTGGGTTCGAGACCCAGCTAAATTAAATTAAAATAAAAAAATATTCTGCCCAGTTCGTGATTTGAGCACACGTCCTCTGATGTTGTGGTGCAATACCTTATCCACTCGTCCAACGCCGTTGTTAACCTAGTTTCTCTTATTTTGCATCATTTCGAATGCAAGTAAGTTATTTTCAGGAACGTGGGTTTGAGACGCAGCTAAATTAAACTAATGTTTGGATTAAAAAATAGTAAAAATTCCTTTAAACCAAAGTATGTAGTAGTCCAAAATATTTAACGGTGTAGTCTTTAGCTATTTTGTGAAAAAAAAAAATAAAAAAAACAAAATTTTGATCAAAAAGTTATAGCTGTTGAAACTTGATGTTTTTTCAAAAATCCTCAAAGTGCCTGTGTTTGGAAATTTCAAACACAAAAGCAAAAAAAAAAAAAAAATCATAAGAAATTAAAAAAAGCTGTATATATCAATTAAAATGATTTCAATAGTTTTAAAAAATATCTCTGATATTCGTTTAAAAATCTAATCAGTACTAATTTATATAGTAATTTTAAAAATTTCAAAATAGCAACTCTGCAACATAACCAAAGTAAAATATAAAAGTTAAAAATTTCAATTGACGTTACTTAACTAGAAATTAATACGCTTATTAAATTTTTCTGTTCTAGTTATTAATTTTTGGGAAAAAACAACAAAGAATGTGAATGGACAATCTTGATCACAACTGTATTTAGTTGGAACTGCGACCACATTAATAGCAATTTGAAAATCAAAAGTTTTATTGTTTTTATAAGTTGAAATGCGAAAGGTGATATTGTGGTATTTCGAAATTCGCTTGAGTACATAACAGCATCCTGTAGCTCTTCTTCCGGTACATACGCTTGTGCTCCTTGTAGTATACCATTCATGACAGCTGCACCATCGTAGCCCTGCCCGAACATAAAATCGCAATCTATGCCGAAGTCCATATATTATCTATGATCTGAAAGCATAGATCTCAATTCAGTTCAAAATTGAAGTGGTTTGCAACATTTTACGCTGTTACGTTGTAGTGGCCAATGTTGTGACTCAAAACGAGGTATTCCCCCAAAATATTGTCTTTCTACTAGTGGCCAAGTGCTGGCAATGAAAGTTGATCCACCGCAACAACTAAGCGAGCGATCAACATTCATTGCATTGCGGCATTTTTATATGAATTCAATGCCAAGGCCAGTAAAGTAAACAAACCGAGTTAAGTAAAATAAAAGTAAGACAATAAAATGAACACTGATCTACCGCAACAACAACTGGGCGATCAGTTTTCATTTTATTTAAAGACAATAAAATAAAGCCAACAATTTACCCCAACAATTTGCATGGTCAGCATTTGACTCTGGCCGCACAGAAGTAAATTGTTGGCTTTATTTTATTGTTTTAATTTTATTTAAAGACAATAAAATAAAGCCAACACCTTAATGCTAATATATATGATTTTTATACTTTCTAGACCCTAAGGGGGGGAATTAACCCCTAAAAGACCCCTTGTCTACGGGCCTGATATAACAGTTTAGTTAATAACAGTAAAATAATACAAAATATAAGAAATTAAGGTTAAAGCAACAAAAATTTTGATAAGATAAAAAAATAAAAAAAATATATAGGTAATAATAAATTAAAAAAAAGAGATAGTAAAAAACAAAAAAAAAAAATAAAAACTGTTAAACATAAAATAAAAAAGGATATCTGAAAACCTCCACGCGGTTCAAGCTGGGTAAATCAGAATGTATTTCTGACAAGAAAAAATGAAAAATTTGGAATTACTTGATTCATTATTTTTACAGTGTGCATATAAGTTCGCTATCGCGATCTCTGCCAGAACTCGTGTTATTGGTAATTCCTCGTTGCATTCAGATTTAAAAACTTTTTCGATGTTGTTGCTTTTTGTTGTTGTTGTTGTTTCTTTTGCACTCTTTAAATAATTTTCGTGGGCATCGCTGCTCTAAACGAAGTGATGTCATCAAACTTTCAAAACATGCATAACTTAGACATGCATACCGTGGGGGAGTTTTTTTAACTTCGACCCAGTCAAAAATAATTCCAAATAAGTATTAATTTAAATTGATTTTTTTTTATTGCATTCAAATTGCATTTTCTGAAATTAATTTGATGTTTTCTAAATTTAAATTGATCTTTTCTTAACTTCAAATGAGTATTTTTTATTTTTTTTGATATTTTTTAAATTCAAATGATCTTTTTTGTATTTTATTTGATCCATTCCCAATTTAATGCTATGTTTACACTGAGAGCTAAATGTGCATTTACGAAAACCACATTTACGAACGGTCCTTTACCCGTTGTAAGAGTAACAGGGACATATATGTATATGTATAGTCAATGCTCTAAATGCGCATTTAGCGCTCAGTGTGAACATAGCATTAATAGAATTCTAAATTTGATTTCATTTAAATTTTTCACTTTGTAAATTTTAGCTGTTTTTTTAGTTTTTTCAATTTCAATTGATCTTTTCTGTTTTTGCTTAATCTTTTCTGAATAACAATTTGAAATGGTAAGGACTTGTAATTATTTCAAATTGAGTAAATTAAGTCAATTTACTAAAACCAATTGGCATGCATGTATTTTTTTTTTTTTAATAAACAAAATCTCTAAATCTGTATATCAAAAGCTACATCACAATCCTATTCCTTTTTTAGTTTAAAAACTGTTTAAGTTGTACGATATGTTTTTTCTTTATATTCCTTTCAATTTTTTAATGTGTACATACTTTGTTGTTATTTTTATTTGCATTACTTTATGGGTAAAACGTTTACTGTTTTTGACAACACCAAACATTGAGTTGATTTACCAACAATTTATAAACTTCAAGGTCGAAAAGGAAATGTTTGTCTGCCAGAAATCTATGGTTCAAATAAGCCCTAAAAACATATTGATTGAGCCAAATACATAAAAGAGTTAATCCTTTTGCATAAAATGGATTGCGACATCTTTGTGTTACCATCAGGCTTTCCTAGAATAACTTTGAGCTACAAAGTTAAATCGAAATTGACGGAAGAAAATAATTCTGAAACACATCCGCTGAGCAAAGGATTCAAATGTTATTGACTGAAAGTCGTTTGACACTTTTCGCTCTAAAGCTTCTGTCAATTTGAGAATACTTTTTTCTCCTCCTTCCAAGTCTAATCAACATCATGTTTCGCGTTGTCTGAAAATTCACATTTTTCGAGGCTTTTGTGAAAGTTTAGGAGTTTGTCAGTTTCAGCAAAAATTGATATTCTTAAGTATTTGTACACTGCATAGATTCCTGCAGAAAGTGATTTAATTATTTTATTTAGTTTATTTGACTGGTGTTCAATTTTTTCTAAGAAGCTTTATTCAGGCACACAACTTTGCTGGAACTTTGATTCAATTGTAATAGCAGTCATGGCTAAAAAGAAAACAAGCTTAAAACAATAAACGGAAACTAGTTGCTTTCGAAATTTCCGCCAAACAATGGTTAAATAACAGTTAAATGAAATTTCCTATTAGCAGAAAAATACGACAACAACAGATGCTGCTGCTGCTGCTGCTTCGCCAACAACGGAAGCACTTCAATAGCACGTTATTTTAGCTGTTTCCAGCAGGACATGATAGACAAGTAGTAGATACAGACGGACGAACACCAGACAAAAAGTCCGTCAACTAGAAAAAACTGAACTATAAAGCAGCCATACAGCACGAGCTTGGACAGACAGCACAGCTGTGTGTGTGTGTGTGTGTTCTTGCACTCGACTTGAGTGTTGCCAAGAAAAAGGCAGCAGTAATAACAACAACAACAACAACAACAACAACAACAACAGCAACAGCTTATTTCAAAGTTGGTTCATGCTTGCCTTCAACTGAAAGTCGCAAACCAGTTTACAGTAATTAGTTAACCTGGCCACAAATTCGTTGGTTATAAAGTTACTTATTACCTAATAGTTCATCCTTTTTTGATATACATAAATTGTTTTTGATATAAATATTGATGAAAATTGTTTACTTTTCTTTTGGTTTTGTTGTATTTTTGTATTAAACTTTTAATAGCCAGTTGATTATTTGCTGCTTTTTTTTTGTTTATACATGTCAAGAATTGGCTTCTATTTGGTTTAAACTAAACTGTTTCAAAAGTGTTCACTGATCCATCAAAAAAGTTTATAAACTTCAATCAAATTTTAATCTTTAATTAGAGTTTATGAATTTCTTACAAGAAAATCGAGTCGAAGCAAAATTTCAATTTTTATGCGTTCTAGCCCTTAACCTCACAAATATTATTTAAATTGTTACCGATATTATTTTGATAAATTTTTTTTTTTATAACTGATCGAAAAATATCAACCAAAAACTAATATAAATTTTCGATTAAAA